>JAGQAX010000022.1:15451926-16015306 GCA_019142605.1 Cephalopholis sonnerati
TTTAACATCTCGTCAACTATGTTCATCATACGTTTACAGCCTGGCACCTTTTCCTAAAATTTCCTAAGCTTAAGTCTCCTCGGGCCTCGATCACACAGAAAGCGTTTTGCAGTTTGCAAAATACGAGGTGCGCCAGCTTTTTTTTTTTAATTGAATGCCACTAGTGGAAAAAAAAAGTTCTTGCTGCGCCTTTTAACTACCCCATCATGTCCTTACACTAACCTTCCTGTCTAATCAATCTTTTTTTCTCATAGTAATTAGTATCTAGTTCCTAAAATGTTGAGGCAGAGGGTACTCGCTGTAGCTCTGGTTCAGGGTGAGAGGCTGTCAGCAAATAGTTTGTTGGACACAGATAAAAGTAGATCTGTGTGGGTACATGACACCCTAAAACAGAGGGTGGGTCATGGGGAGTACCACCAGTTGGTCCAGGAGCTTCTCCTCGGTGATGGCTGTTTCCAGGCATATTTTAGGATGACTCAGGCAGTTTGACAACCTGCTGTCTATCGTTGGGCCGTATAGCTCTGGGTATCCAGCAACCGCTACCACCAGTTTCTCCTCCATTGTTTACCAACTGTAAACTTGTTGTCGTGACCACCACATAAGGCCCACCTCTCAAATCATCTGATTGGACAATGGGAAAAAGAGATGAGATGACATGGGGCGTTTTTCCGCTCTTTGAAATTGAATATTTTTCCAATTTGAGGTCAGAGCACTCCAGCAAAATTGGCAGGCGTCTAGAACACAAAAACGCGAGGCGTGTCGCAGCGCAAAAACCACAAGCAAAAAGCTTCATTCTCATCTAAAACAATTATAAAAAGCTGCCTCCAGCTGCTAAAACACTTTCTGTGTGATCAGGGGCCTTAGTTAGGCTAGCTGTTGACTCCAAACCCAAAAAAGAAAACATCTCAGAGGAAAACAGAGAAGTAGTGCCAAATCATCATACATAGCCCTCTGCAGAGTAGCTACTTTGTTGTAGAACCTATTAAGCAATGCTCATTTAGACCCATTAGGAATGTTAGGCTAATGTAGATTAAACAGGCTGTGTTGCCAACACTGTAAGGCACAAATATGTATTGCAGCTTCAAACCCAGCGAGTTCCCACTTGGCTCACTGACTTTACGTTGTGATTAAGTCTTGTTGACTTAAGGAAAGTTCAACAAATATAAAACCTCCATGAATCAAAAACAGACGACTCTTTTACAATGGTGGTCTAAACTGAAAATGCTTTTGGACCAAAGCAGATATTTTTGGCTGCAATTCCACAAATGACCACCAGGTAAAAACAGGAAGCGAGACTGAGCAGTGTTCCTCTGGGCCCAGTTTGACAAAGGTAAGTTACATAGGAGCTAGGTGACCATTCTGCAGTTATCTGGGCAGTTGACTACATATAATAAAGGCAATAAGTAAGGCTATAATATATGTTTTGCATACCTCTGCCAAGCCCATCCCATGTACAGTAGTGAAGATGACTTCTGATCATGTACTGCAACCCAGAAACTGCAGGATTCAAAAAGTCGATGCAAACTCTAGAGCCAGGGTACACTATCCCTAAAAGAAGGCACCGATATGAACGCAATGCATACTAAAAAAAAAAGAATGAATAGTTGAATCTTCATGTGGAACAGCCAAATCAGATTGAATGTTTTTTTTTAATTAGGGTACAGTAGTCAGTGTTTTTATTAAATAGAATGACTATAACTGTGTAGTTAAGTCTCACAACTCTTATCAACCTTGCTAGTCAGCAAAAACACACTGTATGAAACTTGTCAAACTATTGCATTTGTCACTTATGATTTGGGAGCAGACTGTCTGTCATGACTTGAAACTGTATCGAAACAATGACCTTGTCCCATCTCTTCCATCATAGCAAAAGGAGACGTACACATACAGGAAGCTTTACATCAGACCTTTTGGTATTCACAACTTTAGATCAACCCTTTTTGAGGACATTTTGTCCCACAATGACACAGTTGCCACAAAACCCGATAACTTCCACACTCTCCTCTCCAGCACCCCCACCTTCCCTGCCGTGACAGACAGGGCCGTGATTACATCATAAGCTGCCTGAACCTCCTCTGCTTTAAAGCCTGGGATTTGCTAGCCGGGCCCTTCTGTTGCAGAGTAGAACAGAGAGAGAAGCGTTCAGGCCTTAATCTATCAGGCGTCAGTGCATATCCCGCTCTTCCTCCAGATTAAAGCTGCAGCAGGTTGCATTCACACAGATGAAAAGATCCCTGTTTCTTTCTTGTTTTATGTTTTATTCTCTCTCCTGTCATTTTTAGATTGGACTCCTTGTGTGAGCTGGAAAACACTCAGGGGTACGTCGTGGGTCTTTGTAGACAGGAGGAAACCTTGTATAATGTTTGAGTCATTGTAGGTGTGCGGCACGCATGCGCATCAAACTGTCACTGCAGATTAAGAAGGCCTTATTAGCGTGCTTTCTTGGGAAAAGGCCTACACCTCATGCTACCTAAGCCTCTCCCCCTCCGTCTCTGTCTCTCTGCACCATCCACTCAGCTACACTTACACAAAGTGCATCGAAACCTTTCAGCTGTATCATAAAGCTGAACATAACTGAGTTATGAAATGGCACAGGTTCAAAAGGACAGAACGCGTCTTGAAGTGATGCTGTCAACTCCAGCCAAATCCAGTCTTAAGATGCCATCAGCTTAGTTATTGTTAATGTTCAAACCCTTAGATCCTAGTACATTTTAATACTTTTATATTTGTAATATAACTGTATAAAATGGCTCTGATTTTCGAGTAAACAATTTTTGTTTCATTCCAAAATATGAACTAAAATATTCGTAACTAGTATGGACCCCAGATTGCATCTGCTAAATTATTATTTACTGAGAAAAGGTATTTTGTATTTAAAAAGGGAAGTTTTCCTACCTGATTCTGTAGTACAGTATTTTAGGATCAAACTGGAGTAAAACCAGTTGTCTCTGATAAAACAAAAAGTTGCTTTTGTTCACAACAAAAATCTGCTTTCAGCCAAATCTACAACCAATATTCAACTAAAATCAACTTAAAGGGGTAGTTTGGATATTCTGAAATGGGGTTGTATAAGGTACTAATCTATAGTCAGTGAATTACCTACAGTAGATGTTGGTCGGCACGCCCCAGTTTGGAGATGAAGGCAGGAGTGCAGACACAGAGGCTAAGCAATGTGTAGCTGTTGACTGGGAGCTGCAGCAAAACCCTTTTTAGCCACCTAAAAAAGTCCCACCTAAAAAAATCAAGACCAGTTTAAGAGGGTGCCATATCTAGAATATTTTCGCCACTTTACCTTGCCATCAGGCAGCCCTGTCCGACAGAGAACTGAAGCAGTTACAGCCATCTATACTCTTTTCAAAGCCGCCAGATTCCTTTGACAAAAACAGTAATTTTACCTCACAGAACAAGAGATTTGCTGGTCTACTGCTGCCTTAATAGGTTAGTTTGTGTTATTGTGTGACTTTAGTGAATCAAAACGAACCCTTTAAAACAGTGGTTTCCAACTGGTCCAGCAACAAGGTCCAGATTTCTTCTTAGCCATCAGTTCAAGGTCCACACAGCTAAATTAATTAAGCGTCAGAACTTGCATTTGGCCATGTCGTTGAGTTAGTTAGCGCTCTCTGTCAAGTATCTGTCCATCAGTCACTAACTCTAAATGGCACTTCAAAATGAAAGCTCTGCACTGGAAATTGACTGTACTTTAAAATAGAAACTTGACAAGTTTGAGAGTCACTTGCGGTCCATTCAGAATGGATCCATGACCCACCCGATGGGAACCACTGCATCAAAACACCAAACAAACTAACAAATGAAGCCGGTGGTAGATCATAACTCCTCTGTTCTGCGAGTTAAAATTACTGTTATTGTCAATGGAGTCTGGCTTTGAATACAGCATAAAAATCAACTTCAGCTGCCTGTCGGAGAGGGCTGTCTGACTGCAAAATAAAGCTGTGAAAATATTCTAAATATAGCATATACTTAAACTGATATAAATTTTTCCAGGTGGGCATTTAATTAGGCAGCTAAAATACTTTTTACATCTTCCCCCATCCACAGCAGTACATTGCTATAGCTTCTGTGCTGGTACTTTCTTCCTGCTTCTCAGTGAAAGCATTTGCCAAGAACGTTTTCATTAATAAAGAATGAAAGTCGGAGGTTCGAAGACGATCAGATACCGTCGTAGTTCCGACCACAAACGATGCGATCTAGCGATCCAGCAGCGCTATTCCCATGACCCGCTGGGCAGCATCCAGGAAACCAAAGTCTTTGGGTACTGGCGGTTGAAAAGCTGAAACTTAAAGGAATTGACAGAGGGGCACCACCAGGAGTGGAGCCTGACTGAACACGGAAAACCTTACCCAGCCCAGACACGGAAAAGATTGACAGACTGATCCCTCTTTGTCGATTCTGTGGGTGGTGGTGCATGGCCATTCTTAGCTGGTGGAGCGATTTGTGTGGTTGATTTCGATAGTTTGCTAACTAGTAATGCGGCCCGTGCAGCTGGCATCCAACTTCTTAGAGGGATAAGTGGCGTTCTCAAAATAAGGGGTCCTGCTGACCACCATCTACTGTAGGTAATAAACTTATGATGGATAGGAAATAACCCTTTAACCTCTCCTTGTACCATAAATGATCTTATTCAAGGTCATTTCATCATTATTAAATATGCAGGAAGAAGAATGCTATTGTGAAATTGTAGAAATTTGCTTGAATGGGTCCCAAAACTCTGTGGAGTCACTGTTAAAATGTTCTGGTAGAACATCTGCACTGTCCTCCATCTGGGCCTCAGAGCCATGTTTCACAAGGAAAGAGTCTGTGCTGCAATGCGTGTGTCACTGTTATAAGTTACATCATCGTGCACCTCACCGCAGTGCACTCTTCCAATCATCACATCCATCTGACTGACTTTGAACCTGATTGGATGTCATTAAAACCATCCAATCTAGGCAGTCAGGCTGCAGTGTGAGTGCCTGCGCTCCGTCCTGGGGGCAATATGTTTAGTGGTGGAAGATCACTGGGCAGAGGGAAGGCAGCGCTATTGATTCTCCACAGCCGGAGGACAAGCCTGCAGCCAGGGCTTCAGTGGCCCCGGCTCCACAGGGGGCACTGCAGGGTGAGAAGGGAGGGGTTGGTCATTCTTGTTGCCTGGAGTCGTGCAGGCAGACTCTAGGGCAGAGCTTTAATCTCCACTAATCGTTTCTTAATACGTGTATCCCGGGCCCTGCACCCCCGCACACATGCACACACACACTCCCACACGGGCACGCATGCACAAACTGCTCGCGGTCCAAGCCCACGCTTGCTCTAACAAGAGATAATCCCCTACCCCTCGTCCTGAGCATAGGGTTGGGTCACAACTTAAAAAAACATCCTTCTCATACAAGGAAATGAACTCTGTAACCTGCAAGATTTTACTGATGTTCCTCAAAGATGAATACATCATGGTGGTCCTGAGGTGAAAAACACAATGGCAAAGCAGGAGACCCAACAGCAAATCCCAAAACACATAAGCAATCTTTAAAAAGAAAACACAGAAATTCACGAAACACATAAGCAACATTAACATTAGCAATTCAATGACTCAGCAATAAGAACTGCCCAGTTGCCCAGGGCAAGTAAACACCACATGAGGCTAGGAAATTTAGCAACTCACTCATAATGAAAGAAGCTAAGAAGTGAGCAATCTCACTTCCTTCTCATCTCTGTTTAGAGTTAAATATGTGCAGCACTAATCAGACAGCCGCGAGGAAATGACGGAGGATGAAGACAAAGTTTAAGAGCTGAAAAACAAGTGAGCGTTTCAATTATTCTGGAGACAGGAGTTTAGTCGGAAGCTGTTGAGAAGATGTGGGCTTAACTCCAACAATGTAATGCACAGCAAGGCAGACAAAATTGGGTCGTCTCTCAAAGGCACGTCAGGTTTCTCAAGTTTTTGTTGTTTCATGATAACTGCACATAACTAAAACAATGTGTATATGGGGCAAGTAAAATGGACTTTAGGCAAGTAGATTTCTAACCCACTGCCTGACCGAGCAAGTGAAAAACACATTAGTAGGTAAGTAAGTAAAAGTTATTTACATAGAGCTTTTCCCAGACATAGGTCACAAAGGGCTTCACAAGGGCAACACCACCAACAAGGGGGAAAGCAAAAATATTTGCACACACACAAGAAAAGAGAAGAATTCACACTACACAACAGCAATACAAAAGCCCAAACACCTGTCTAAACAGGGCGTCTTTAGCTAGCTTTTAAAAGAAAGATTGTAAGAGAGCAGGCAGAGCATTCCAAAATGTAGGTGCCACGGCCTGCAAAAGCTCGATCATCACGTGTCTTAAGGCGAGTGCGAGGGACAGACAACAAATTTAGCATATTTGATTGAAGCGCATGAGCTGAAGAATACAGGTGAAGTAGTTCAGCTGCGTAAGGCGGAGCCTGACCGTGTCATGCTCTGTATGTAAGAATGAGAGTTTTTAACTGGATCCTGAACTCAACGGGGCCAATGACGGGATTTTAGTATACTCTGAATTAAAATAACACAACAGCAGATCTCAAAACACAACAGCAGTGTTGTAGTCAAGACCACCTCAACTGAGACCAATTCATTACAAAGACCAAGTATATTGAGACAGAGACAAGACCAAGACTTCAGGGGGTTGAGACCAAGTCAAGACCAAGACCAGTGCGAGTCTCACACTGCACAGAACATGCAAACAAAAGGCACTCCTCAAACTGATCTGAAAGATCCACATTCCCATAAAAACACCCACAGACAAGAGATTCCTCTTCATTCATCTTTTTATGTGTGTAGTAGGTTCAAGTGTACCATGAGAAATGTCTTAATCAAATGACATTGCAGGGGTGAATTTCAAATGTGGTAATTTTCCTTTTCCTTAGTTTTCTATAAGCAAACAAATACAAACACGAAAGAGCTGAAATCAACTCAACCATCTTTATTCAACATCTTTTTTGCACAGGCAGTTAAGTGATATCTCTGCAGGTGTGGTCTTGACTGGTCTTGAAATAAAACCCCCAGTCTTCTTTGTCTGCAACCGAGACAAGACCGAGTAAACATACGTTCGAGTCCGAGACGAGACCAAAACCTTGAAATAGTGCTTGAGACCAAGACTGATCTCATGTACAACACTGCACAACAGCAACGACAGCAATTCACAAACCACAGCAGCAATTTACAAATCATAAGAGCAATGTTGAGACTCAAAGCTGAACAGGTGGTTATAAATTGGACGTTGATTCCTCACGCTGATTGGATGCACTTTCTGGTAAACAGAACAGAAGTCTTTCCTTGTACTGTTTCTTTTTACATCCATGAGTTCACAAGAGGTACTTCCTGTTTGACAATTGTCCTGCCCCCATTTATGACATCAGCAAAGTCATGTGATTTCAATTACATGAAACACCTGCTTGGATGCAATACTAGGGGTGTAAATCACCAGTTTCATCACGATACGATATCATATCGATACTATGAACAACGATACGATATTTTCCGATATAACAAAGTGTGCCACAATACGATTTCGATTCGATACGATTCAGGGGTCTGCGATCGACATTAGGCAATATTAAATGCCCATTAACACAATCTGTTACAGAAGAAGCTGACACCCCTTTCTTTTTTACTTGAGGCCATAAAACACATAAAGACATAAATAATAAGTTCAGTAAAGTGCACTTTAAACTGACTCCACTGACACAAAGGGCTTTCTGACAGAGAGACCTTTCTGGAAGAAAAAAATCTTTTTCATCAAACTTCAGGAATATCTGGCTAAAGCCTGAAGGAAACTTCTCCCAACAGCCATAAAACAGATTAACAACAGGACCATTCAAGAAAAAGTGTAACATTCAGCTCAGTAATAACTGTCAAGAGTCAGAGACCTGTCAGTTGTTTTTTGCTAATCACCCATTATTAGCTTTAGCATGTTTCCATTGCATTAATTAGCCTAGCGGCTAGCGGACATTTTTCCTCTTCTCATAGCTTAACAAATGACACGCAGCAGTAATATTTATCTTACTCACCGCTGGTTTAAGTCACTGCATCCCCCGACAGAACAGCTCGGTTGAATTTCAGCCTGCATGCACGGTTTTTCAGACGAACATTGTTAAAACAGAGCGGCTAATGTTGCTAAAGCCGGAAGCTAGCGGAGTGAGATACTCGTCCAGGCAGGTGACGTCACGTTGTGTTCTGTCTCGTGACGTCATTGTTTACATGCGCCATGTGCTGTCTGTTGATCCTTCTTTTCTCCGAAATCCATAATATTTCCACTATGCTGATTTATTCCCGAGTAAATAACGTTATCCTCCTTTCTCTTGGCTGCTAACCATCTGCCTGCCGCTGTTTGACAGTGACACAAACCTTCAAAATAAAAGCCTTCGCTAAAGATGATGATATGATCGATGTTTCCACTCTGCATCGATGTGATTGGATTGTTGATCAATAAATCGATGTATCGATCCAGATCGATGGATCGTTACACCCCTATTCAATACCAGTCAGTTTAGACAAGTGTACCACATAACACTAATCCACCATATTTGTAGTTTTTCTCAGTTGCTTTGGCAGATTTTTCAGGTTTTCTTAACACAAAACAAAATGAAAACAAAACAGCACATCTGCAAAAATGACACCACCGTCTGAAACCACACATTGCCATCAGCGGAGGCCTTCCAGTGCTCAGTTAAAAATGTATGTCCTCATTTATGTAAAAATGGGTAACACTGAAACTAAAGCTAACACTAACCTCACCCTCACAGAACTGACTCTGTTTTACCACTGACAACCAAACTATACTTTGGGGTTTGTACTGAGCACTACTACTTGGGGAATATATTGTCAGAGTACTTAAAATCTTTGTTTACAGTAAAATATTATATTTCTGCTTTTGTGTAGCTGAGTAGAGCTGTAAAGCAAACTGTGTCATCAACACCATTGATTTACATTAATGTGTCCAAAATGGCAAAGATTCTCACATAAAATCAATATAAAAGACCATTTGCAGAAGACTCTTGCTGTGTAAAGATGGTGTGAGAATTTCTCACTAAATAAGATTCACTTTATTAATCCCTGAGGGGAAATTAAGTTTTTCACTCTGTTGTCATACACACACAGGCTTGAAATACACACACATGCACAAACAGGACCTATACGTGCATTAAATGGAGAGATGTCAGAGTGAGGAGGCTGCCATGGACAGGTGCCCTGAGCAGTTGGAGATTTGGTGCCTTTCACAAGGGCACCTCAGCAGTGCCCAGGAGGTGAGCTGGCACCTCTCCAGCTACCAGCGCCATACTTAATCTGGACAAGGACTTGAGCCGGTGACCCTCCAGTTCCCAACCCTGGTCCCTATGGACTGAGCTACTGCTGCTCACAAATGTGTGTAAGTAATCTAGAAAAAATGTAAAATCAGAGTCCGGTGGCAGGAGCTGTAAGGGGACCTGAAGCAGCCGAGCGTCATCTACACCAGACTGACCTGGTCACTGGGAGAAAGAGAGAGAGCACCAGGACTAAGTCATGTCAGTTTGTTGTCTCTGTTAAGTAGCTGTCTGTTAGTCACTCACTCTACAGCAGGAAACAGCACTTCAGAATAAAAGCTCTGTGCAGGATATTCACTGTGCTTCAAAATTAAGTGTGTTTTTTTTACAAATTTGACACATTCTCATGTCACTTGTGGTCCATTCAGAATGGACCCGCGACCCACTTTTGGATTGTGATCGACCAGTTGGGAACCACTGGTGTAAAGAGAAAGAAAGTCCACGTAACATAGGAGGGAGGGTCGGCGGATGGGTTAAAAAAAAATGGAGTTGCATCATCTCTGTCAGATATAAGGAATTAAAATAAATTTATATAATCATTGGATTATCCTCGACATTAGTAGTGTCACTAGTGTTGCAGGTGGGACTTGCCAGAAATTCCACAGGGAAACAAGTGGCTGTTGTGTTTTGCGCTTCAGGGCCACCGTACCACTGTCTAACCATTCCCAAAAATAAATTCCCCCTCTCTTGACCCGTGTCTGACCCGCTGCTGGTGAAGAAAATGTAGAAAGACTGCAACATATATACTTTCCCTTTTAAAAAAGAGTAGCAAAATCAATCTCTGCACACACTGGGGCCTAATGCAGAGTTTCCCTGGAAGCCTGAGCATCAGCAGACATGTTGCTGATGAAGGCGTCTTCCCTCTATAATGTAGTCTGATAGTCTAATAATGGCATCCTCACCTTCCCAACTCACACCTCTGTCCACCTCCAGCCCAGACACTGCGTAAGAACGATGATAATCTCATTTCACTAATGCTCTGCAGGCTGCATTAGAACACAGGCGAAGCACTGTCTCAGCCCGACTCTACCCACCCAGGAAACTCTGTGTGTGTGTGTGTGTGTGTGTGTGTGTGTGAGCGAGATGGAGAAAGGGGCCAGGGGGGCTGTGGGATAGAGGGGGCACTGAAAAATGCGGTGTAACCTGAGCTGCATGGCCCATCTGGAGAAGGCCTGCATTGACAAGGGTTATCCCACAATGCACTTTGCTGCAGAGAAGATCGTTAGAGGGAGTCTGACACATGGATCAGTCTTTTGAAAGTATTTATTTGCATCACAGATAAGGGAACTGTAAAGACAATATATCATTTAAAAGCTTAGAGTCAGCAGGTGCACACACAGAACAGACCTGTTAGGTTCATGTGGCGTTATCAGAGCCCACACTGTGTGGTTCCACGTACACACTAAACATGTCATATGTGCGTGACATGTTCTGTAATGTGAGCCACAACCAGTTAACCCGAATCAGTTGTCCAGTGAATAACAGCTTAAGCTCTTTTATGTCATCTAGTGTGTGTATCGCCACCACAATCTCAGCACTCACCCACTCTCTTTCTGTTTTAATGGCCGGCCCGCACAAAAGCAAAAGAGCCCCTGCACAGGTCCGATGACGACGTCCACGTAGATCAAATATAGCTAGCCTGCGGGCAAACTGGTAACAATACAAATCATATTAGCTAAAGCTGAAGTGTAGGCTATAAAGCAGGATTTATGCAAAGGCAGATAAAGAGGTTTTAATCCCCAGATCCCCCTGTCACCTACATTAGCAGACCCTGACCCAGATATATGGAGCTCAGTATGTAGCAGCTTTTCGAGCCATACTGTCAATGGACTGTTACAAACCAGCATCTGAGAGAGACTCCCTCCTCGCTCTCCACCCTTTTTCGTTTGGGAAGGGAGGAGGGAAAAAGGCCGCATTGAAAGAGAAGGGTAAGATGACACCGCGCGGTTTGCCAATTATGCCACGGAGCTAAGAGAGGAACCCCCTGATGGCTGGCTGAAGGCAGAATAGCTGAACCTCTTTACGTGAAGTCGACCAGAGCTCCAACTCTGCTCGTCAAACCTGGAGACTGACTGTTGAACAGAGGAGTCTATTATCATCGTAACATTATCGGCATGGAAGTACTATAAGGCATCAGTTTCTTCCATTAAATGCACATAGGGAGGCAACAAATGAATATTTTTAACTATTCTAGTCTGCATCAGAAAAATTTGGATTGTGGTAAAATGCCCTTCAGAAGCTCCTAGAGCCCAGGGTGATGAGTCACAGTGTTTCAAATGAGGTACGATTGATTCCTACTGCGCCCGAGTACGATGGCCCCCCTCTCAGCTTTCACATAAGTAATATTTTTCCTCACTAAAGTACACTTGCATCATCATCTACATTGTTTATGTTGTCACTACAGTGTAGAAAAGCGGGGTTATCGCAAGATCTAAAGCCCACTCAGTGGAGTAAAAGCTTTGCATTATGCCTGTTGTTGTTTATATTTTGGAGACAGTGTCAAGAATGACTCTCTCGCCTGCCTTCCCACTGGATCACACTCGACTTCAGAGGAGACCATCTGTGTTGAGAAACGCCTTTTCAACTCCACTCGCCGGCTTCTACTTGAGTTAAACGGTCGTCCACTTCCGTCCGTACCAGAGTACACATGAACCGTACTCGAGACCATTTCAAGTGGACCCCAGCACGGATTGATATACCAGCTCGGATGTATTCACACTAATCAAAAGAACTGGACTGTGGGGTCAAGTGTGCTCCAATATGGGCCTAAGTGCCTGACGTGAAAGCCTCCTTAGATTGGTTGTTTTGTCCGAACAACAGTCCAAACCTTAAAGATACTGAAATGACAGTAATATAAAACAGACAGCAAATGTTTTTTATTTTTGCTTGCTAAATAATTAATCAATTATCAAACTGGTTGATGAGTAATTTTCTGTTGACTCATTGTTTTATTGTTAAAACACGGCCCACTCCGCCGAGTTCAAGTCGACTGATTAATCCGGCATCGTGACGTGTAACAGCGGTTTCTCAGTTGAAATAAAAAATGACCAGTAATTGCCATGCGATGACTAACGATTAGCTAATCAGTGCCACAGGCAGACTAACACTGTTGTGAAACTGTTGTCAAGCAGTGCGCCAAAACCAACGAGGAGAAATAAGAACAATGGTGGCCGCTACAAACAAGATAGACACTGGTATCAAGGTGGTTCTCAATCTCAATATCAAAATCAACACTCCCTCTCCCACAGAAATCATAGTGGACACACTGAGTACATCTACATACACGGCATATTCCGTTAGGATTTTCCTATTAAGACATGTGGGACATGCCGGTATCAGTCGGGTTTTAGAGCATTATTTGGACATGTGTACAGTGCATTTGGAATAAGCGTCTCAGTTGGAGTGTTTACCACAGTTTGCGACACACGGCCTCTTGTCTGTTTACAGTCAGCTCTGTGCGTTGTCATGGATACGTTGTACACAAACCAGCTCACCAACGGTTTGCAAGGCTGGCGTAGGGATGCATGCCCAAAAGAAAATCCCACATTTCTGGTCAGAAGGAGAAACACACCTACATCTAAACATGATGAAAGACATGGATATCAGCAGGTTTTTGGATATGCAAATATCAAAACGCCAACCTTTTCAAAGAGATGGTTGGGAGGCTGTACTCAAACGGTCCAACAAGTCTGCCGCCATTAGGACACGTTGAAAAAAATCCTTTATTGATGCAAAAAAGCAAAACGACAAACAGCTTCAGCCGTTATTTTTTCTATATTTTAACATGATAAACAACATGCTAGGGCACATTAATCAGAGTATGCACAGCTGCATATTCATATTTTCATTAGACATGTAAACAGCTTAATAGGAATATTGTCTATTTTGGAATAAGGGCAAAAAGCAGACGATTTTGTGCATGCACACGTAGCCAATCAGACTGAAGATGGAAACAGAGAGTTGACAGTTCTGTCTGATATCAAACGAGTTTAATTGAGAACTTATTTTAGCAACAAAAACTTGAACACCAACATGTTATTCCTTGAGTTGGGGTAGAAGATGGTTAACAAACAGTGATTCTGGGAGGTGCTGACAGACATTTTGCAATGATTGCATCGTAAACTCTTTTCTTTTTTGTTTTTAGGGGCGTTACCCATCTTCTACAGCGTATTTTTCACAGTACGTTACACACAGAAACCACATTTATCAGCCTTATACAGAATTCACTGAATATGAGTTGTAGTTCTTTGCAAAATCCACATTTTACTTGTGTCAAAGCTTAAAAATCCTTACATATATCTCCATATATTGCCTCCTGTATCTCCTCTTTTGTAACCTTAAGAAGCCAGGCTCAACATTGCTGCAGGTGATACATGTTAAACGGGACTTGGAGGTCCTCCGCCTGAAAATTGAGCATCAAATACTACATTTCCTGCATTCTGGTACATTTTTAAGCAGCAATTTTTGCCTATTTTGCATGAGTTTATGGCCCAAATGTCTAATTTGATCAAAACAAAGGTCCTCTGCTACTTCATGTTTTCATGCATACGCTCTAAATATTAAGAGGGACTTGTCCCCTGTGTCCCCCCCTGAATTCTACGCCCATGTCACGAAGACAAACAGCTGATATTTTTTTACAGGACTCACCTCCTCAGTGTTTGACCCAGGTCTGGTACATTCTCACCCTGACCGCTATGCAGTCCGTCCTTCAAAGAGTCACTGGAGCTTTGAGGCCGGGGTGTGCAGGGGAGGAACAGAGTCTCACCTCACCCTTCATCACCATCAGCCACTCACTCACTCACTAAAATGTCCTTAAGATGTTTCCCCACGAGGGACTGGAAGGCTGGTTTTGTCTCTTTTAAGCTGGTGGACGCTCTCAAGCAGTAGTTGGCAAGTCTAGAACCACCGGATCCATCTACCTCACCAGTGTGAGTTCTACCATTGCCAAACACCACCAGAGAGCTGCTGGGCCTCTGCGGACCCACGTGAGCCCCAGACATTCGAGGTAACTGCTAAGATGAGATGAAACTGAAATGCTTAGCTTTAATAAACAGAGGGGCGGGAACATGTGGGAAATCAACTGGTTGTTTCATGACGTCTTCAAAATCTGGGTCCATCTTCGGGTAATAAAGACGGAAAAATACATGAGAGGACAATTAAAAGGACAAAATGCCTTACAGGGGACAGTGAGGAGAATTCAGATGTCAGTCATGAGCAGTTTTATCTAAGACACCAACACTTGTATTAATGCAGAGAAGATTACAATCCACGGCTGTGCAAAAAGCGATGGAAGTCTGTCTTGTCCTATATTGGCACTACACATAATTGCTCAAAGTATATATACAGAAGCAAAAATGTGCTAGTGCCAAAATGGGCAAAGAAGAGGAGTGCTGAGGAGCTGCTGTTACAGAGGCACATCAGGACAGAGAGATGTCGAAGTACAGAGCGAGACAACTCGGCTCATGCAACGGCACCAGAGTCATTACATCACATTCACCCCACCCACAAGCACAGGAGAGGAGAGCCACAGACAGTAAGCCGCTATGGACGGGCATCATCAAGTGGTTCTTTCTCTGCTCTGTTTATGGCCCTATGGTAATTCACTGATAGTGAGCTCTCACAGTGAATTCTACCAGTGCCATACACAGAACAGGAGTCATTATCACCCCCAACACCTAGGCCAGCCAGTCAGCCTGCGAGGACAGTCAGCGCAGCCAAGCAAAGCTATGCAAACTAGCCCTCGGACCCTCGCGAGGAGAGACAACAGCCTGGAGAGAGAAGGCGAGAGAAGGAGGGACAGAGAGGTGATGTGAAACAGGAAGAGGAGCATCCACAGCCTTCAACATGTCCACAGTGATGCAGTGACGCAGCAAGACGCGCTGCACTGCAGTGGATTGATCCGCGCGTTGAGTAACAGGTCAAAGGCTACTGTGTCTCAATGTGGGCGACTAAATATAAGTCTGGTCAATCCTAGGAGCGAGCAAACATCCTCATCTAATTGCTCACTGCTAATCACCTGCACTGCCATCTTTAGATTTCTAGGAAAGGAGGGTGACAGCCGATGAAGCCATGAAGCATTCTGCTATTGCATGTTAGCGGTTATTATTAATCAGGTGCTTACGGCACAGCGAGAGGGAACTTTTACAAGATTACTTTTCTTGCATGTGCATCCTATATTAAACTGTTTTATTGAACTCTTAGCATTGCCCTCAGAAAAACATGATAATACAATGGTTCAAATTGGATTCCAGCAGGCAAACAAACATTGAACACAACTGATAAAGTACATGAAAATGACTTCCACCATTTTGTGAGGACGCAATGCGGAAACAAGACAACATAAGGTTAGTACGGAGAGGGCATTTACGGTTTATAGGTAATCTCTTTACGTCCTAGCTCTGCCCTTCCCCCCCTACACCCCCAACTTGTCCTGAGAGTGACACCCTAAACTTGACCTCCTAATTCGCTCTGTAGATTAGCGTTGTAACATTTAGGGTTCTTCGTGGCTACATGACGGAGACATGTTGTCCCTACTCCACAAAGCAAGTCAGGCCTTCTTAGTATTTGGGGTTAAGTTGGAAATATGTTGCACAAATGTACAGAAAAGGAAAAAATATTAGTTTAGACATCCTAACTTTAAGGTTTGCTGATAATGCAAAGTGAATCCCTCCTTTCTTTTCCTTCCTGTTGTGGTAACACACCAATCTATGTTTAATCTGTACTGAACTTTTGAAAATAAATAGTCAAATTAGCAGCCAGCTAACAGGTTTCGTTGTCTAACTTAAATATAAAAGCTCCATCAAAGCCGGGCTGTGTCTGGCATGACGTCTTACAGCAAGCCAGTTTCCTCTCTCATCCATGTAAACCACAAATCCCAGAAAATGGCTGCCATCAAAGTCCAACATGGACATTGCAGCAAATTCACTAACGCCACTTTCTCTATCAATTCAGCTCGACATAAACATCTCAGTGTGAATATTAACTCCACACAAATTATGATACACAACATAACATCTGAGGACCTTCGGTGCGTCTCCTGACCTTGGGTGTGTTGTCAAAAGCATCCCTGCGCTGCAGATAATCCGAATCGGAGAGGCTAACCGCCCTCAGACGCCCCACCCTTGCTTCAGCCATTAGCTCCCTCACCCCGGGCCCTGCAGTGCGCGGAGCTCCCATTGATCCCAGCGATCAAACCATGTACTAAGTGATTCCTCAGACGCCCAAATGGCTCCCTGAGCAAGACTCCCATTGCCATTTCCTGGAGAAATCAATACCACTAAAAAGCCAAGTCGAAAAGAACCTGTGTCCTTTAAAGGTTTGCCCATGTCTTGTTTTTCCATTAATTAGTTAATAATGGAGCTTCATGAGATTTTTGTCATCTATTATTACAGAAAAGTCTCTGTTAACCCCAGCAGTGGCGCAGATGAAAATTTGCTGCATACCACAGCAACATATAATCTAATTTTAGTTAGTTATTTGCTTGAAAACATTATATTAATATTATTTTACAGCATGTTTTGTTCATGTAGACCTATTGTTTTTTATGCTTCTGTAAATATTCATATTGTTTGGATGGTTATGGACAATAGACAAAGTCATCTTGCTTTGATGTGTCATGAAGGCCAGCTGTTAAAATACACAGCCCATCTGCATTAGCCTATATAAACAGGAAACACCCTTTTTCTCATGAAGATAATTTAGAAAAGAATAAATCACCTTAAAATTGAGGCTTGTGGAGCGTGTGCAAACTGTAAAGAATTCCTACATTATTTCTAAATAAACAATATTAACACAAGGCTATAATATATCTTAAAAATACTCTTAACACATATAAGGTATTTATAACAATATCAGTTAAAATCTGAATATTGTAGTGAGATTACACATGAACAGACCATAAAATTAAAAGAAAATCTACATATTTTTTCTGCTCGTTATTAAGCTGCATGTGAATTTACTGCCTGAAATGTTACCATTGCATGGGCCGGACAGCCTTTTGTCTGTGCCACCGTTAATTTAACCTCAGAGCAGCTCCAAAGCCCCTTCAGTTAATCGCATTTGTCTGAATCGGGAGTCTACAAGTCCTCAACTTCACGGTTATTTCAGGAGGATTTATCGCTCCTCTAAGTCCTGCAGCAAGATTCAAATTCACTATCAGTCATGCAACCTGCAGCATTTGACTGTGTGTCCGGTTTTAAAAGACGCAGGCCTTAAAAAAAGGACGAATATCCCATTAAATAAATCTTATTGTCATTTATACGCAAATTTACAGCGAGTTTATAGTGATGTTATTTTTAAAATTGTCAATATTATTATAGGAGCCTACAATTATATGGAGGCTACATCCTATTGTTTTTCCCACATATTATTATTATTATATATTCTACACTGGCACTCTGATTATCTTCTGTCGACGCAAAATTTACAAGATACCAAACTCAGTATTAATCCACAGGATTAGTTTGGTAGTTCGGTTTTATTTATGCAGATAAAAATAAATTAAAAAAAATCAAGTGTAATGTGATTAAGATGTATGAACAACCTGTCTGAAATAACACTCATAAAAAACAGCAATATTATTTAATTTAAAAGTAGTAATGGCGGACGATTTATTTTGTAACACTGTTTTTTTCCATTTTCTTGAACCCTTTCAGTGTATTTGTGGTAGAGGCCAGAATATGGTATAAAAATAGTAGATTTTATTTACATTTCTTTGTGATCTGTGCGGCATTTTTCAGGATGAATGCGTCAATCGCAGCAACATCTCCTTGTTTTTAAAAGGCCGCTTTCTTCTCTTTTACGCACAGCTCTCTCTAACTATCGTAAGGCCATCATTATCAGTCTACCTGGAGCAAAGCTGTGAAACATAAAATGCAGTTCATACCTTTCCTCCGCGTCCATCGTCGTGCGTCACACCTGAAGCTACAAACTGCACTGAAGTCGACCCCATCAGACATTTTTAGTCCTTAACCTACTATTATCATTTCAAGAGTTCCTCTCTTGGAGTCGAGTCGAGGCGCAAACACAACAAGCCTCCGGTCCGTGTAGCCCGCAGCAGGACTGCAGAATTACAATGAAACAAAAGAAATCCAAGCGGCGTTCTGAACTTCCTGAGTATCAAATGTCAATTTGAGCCCTGCTGCTGCTCCTCTCCTCTCCTCTCCTCTCCTCTCCCCCTTTTCTCTCTCCTGTCGGCTCCCTCTGTCTCCAAACCCAGCCTCCTCCCTTTTACCTGCGCGTCCAAACTGCACACTGGCAGAAACAAGGGTGCTCCGTGCACCTTTTTAAAGGCGCAGGCACACACAGGAGCAGGCAGCCTAATATTCTGCATTTAAAAGCTTTAAAATACAGCTAATTATCTACAATTACATTCATATATTTAATACTTTATTTCACAAATATGTGCGCCGTATTTTTAAATATAACACACATGCGTTACACTCCTATCCTTTCCATACAAACTACACACTTCCCTTTAAAATCTCATAACCTCTAAGGGTATAAATCGTACCGTTTTTCCAGAAGAGGCATCCATCCAGTCTCCCTCCACCTTCTTCAAACTGCGAGTCCAGGAAAAAACACACATTTTCAAGCACCAAAGCAATAATCCAAACTGCCTGTGTCTCTCTTGTGCTGCGTTCACGGCCTCAGGTGCAGGGCCCTGCATTCTATTTAAGGTGGATCTCCTCGGGAGGCGAGGAGAGACCTTAAAAGTGGCGGTGTTTAAACCCGGGGACTGGTGCAGTGTGTGCAGAGGGAGGAGGATTGGTTTTGTCTCTCCGGATTAAACGATTTCCTGACGAATAATTTGGACCAGCCCCCTGCTTTGAATGTCCCAACCCGAGAAAAGACACTTTTCTACCAGATCACTCTGTCTCTGCCTTATTTTGCTACTTTATTTTAGACATAAATTTATGTTTGGACGATTAAATAATTTAAAAAAAACGTGGAAAAAGAGGGAGTGTACCTTTAAATTAGGCCTACTGTTAAAAAGATACCTATTTTTATTACATTTTCAGAACTTTGTTTTTACATTATTTCCATTATATCAATCAATGAATGTAGTTTTAATATTTTAATCTAAATGCAATCTTCTTCAGACATTTATATTTTAGGCTGCATTGCCTCACACAGGCCTGATGCCTGTTTTTCCCCAATAAAGGCCTTTACAGCAGCAGAGAGGAGGCCTGCAGGCCTGTGCTTCATGTACAGGTCAATAGTTTACCTCAGCAGCACCTGCAGACCACGAGGCAGTCATAAAATGACCTAAATCACACATATACCTACCATTTATATTTATATCAGAGTTCTATTCTTCTCAGGTCTCTCGATTCTGCTGCAAAATGTGGAGAACAAACATGCTGCAGTATTAAACTGACTGTGCTGTGCACCATGGCTTGCAGTTGCATTTTCAGATATTAAACCCAGCATACATCAGATAGACTATTTGGCGCAGCCTCCCAGCCCCCCATCCTGGGATTAGTTTTAGTCGGCTGATGCTGTTGAGGCTGCAGTTCTTGGGTCGAGATGCTGCAGGATCAAATGACCACGTCCAGATGGCTAATGATTATCAAATACTGCATTTAAAGCCTGCACTAGTGGTTACTCCGTGCAGATTGCATAACATTTCCTGTCTGTGGAAAGCAGGGAAACATACCTGTGCTGTGACACCAAGAGGTGGGAAGATTTTGGTAGGTTATCTCCTACATTAGAGCTATTTATCAGTCAAACCATACAACCTGATGGAGGCCTGATGGAGGCCTGGTGTCCTGCAGGCAGCAGCTCTTCAGGGGCCTCGATGTTGCTCCTCAACCGCAGGTTTTACGCAGAGTTCTGAGGGGCCCCTGCTGAAGTGGGAGCCCGAGCTATGCCCCTTGTTCACTTTTGGATGCCTAATATATGAGGCGAGCTCCTCTCTGATGGCCAGTCAGAGTCCATTTACCTGCTGCTGATAATTAGGCAGATAACTAGGTGGACAAAACTCGTCTAATATTTAGAGGTGACGGGGCTGGGTTTGGTTACACTCCTTTCAGGATGGATAGCGACAGTGAAATCAATCCGCGGTGACTCGCCGCCGCTGCTCAGCGTCGAGGAGCCGCAGCCCGGAGCCTCTCCAAGCCCTGACGTGGTTTCCACCTGGAAAAGCTGAAACCGGAGCCGCGGATCATCTGTGCGAGAGGCCGGCGTGAATAGGAGATGAGTAGCCCTCGGATGAATATTTAAAACACTCATTTGGGTTCCGCGCTGTCGTGCCGGAGCCAAGATGAGACAGGTGCCAGCGAAGGGATCGGGTGGACGCTGCGCGTTCGTGCCGCCATCAGTCTCCCGTGAAGGGATCCAGGCCATATGATAGGAGGCTGGATGAAATAATAATGCGGCAATAATTAGTCTGCTGCTCCTGAAGAAAAACTAAATGGCAACAATAGATATCACTTTATCAAGGGTGCAAGATAGTGCTCCGGAAAAATCAGCAGGCAGAGGAGCCAGTTCCTCCAAAATAGCTAAAAAACTTCCTCATACATTCACATTTTATACAGTTATTAAAAGTATTTAACCAGCTGTAGTTTATTCTTAATAGTTGGCATGTTGGATAAAAACGAATAAATGGCACCAATATAAAATAAGATATTTTCAATAATATTAAATTAAACAGGCAGGGGTGGATCATCAGATGATGGGCCCCTGGGCACTGAAATGCAAAAGGCCCCCCCACTGCTCCTGCACAGGAGCAAGACACACACACTTCATAGTTGTTAACTCTTTTTGTCTCATTGTTTTGCATCTCTTTGTGGTTTTCTGTCTCTCTTTTGTCATTTTGTGTTTCTGTGGGGTAACATAGTGTCTTTATTTTGTTGTTTTGTGTCTTTATTTTGTTGTTTTGTGTCTTTCTGTGGTTGTTGTGTCTGTGTCTTTGCAGTTCCTTTGTATCTCTTCGTGGTCATTTTGAGTCTCTTCCTGGTCGGTATTTGTTAATTTGAGTGACAGTTTGCAGGTGAGGGTCAGAGGGGGCCCCTGATACTTTAGGTCCCTGGGTCTGTGCCTGGAAGAGTCATTCAGTAGTCTGTCTAAAATGCTTTCTTTCCCCTCTTATTTTTATTTATTTATTTGCCTCTCTCATTTATTCATTATTTTACTTTGTTTTGTTTTGTTTTATTTTACAATCTTTAAATTCATACTTTTGGGGCAACGGTGGATTACATGTGTGTTAAATACTCGCAGTTGTACCGAGATTTTGTTCTGGTGTCCTTTTTTGTGTGCTTATGGAAGTATATATACACGCACTGGATGTGTATGTCTTTGTTTACTATTATTAAACTCAATAAAGATACTGTTGTGGGGAAAAAAATGCATCTAAAATGCAAAATGTCACTCAAATTAACACGCATCGACCAGGAAGACACCCAAAATGACCAGTTAGAGATGCAAAAGAAATTAAGTTAGACACAAAAAATAGTTAAACAGGCAAAACAACCATAGAATATTACTACATAGAGATGTAAAGAAACAGCAAAGACACACAAAATGAACATAAAAATGGGCAAAAGACGGACAAAGAGGCACAAAATGACAACAAAGAGAAGCACATTAACTGCAAGTAGACATAAAATAACAACAAAAATGGGCAAAACAACCACAAAAGACACGAAATAACCACAAGAAGATGTGAAGAAACTGCCAAGAGACACAAAATATGAATTAAAACAGGCAAAACAAGGACAAAGAGACACAAAATGACCACAAAGAGACACAATATGACAACAAAGAGATGCAAAGAAACAGCAAAGAGACACAAAACAAATACAAAAGCAGGCAAAACAAGGGCAAAGAGGCACAAAATGATCATAAAGAGATGCAAATGAACTTCAAGTAGACATAAAATAACTACAAAAATGGGCAAAACAACAACAAAAAGACACAAAATAACCACAAGAAGATGTGAAGGAACTGCACAGAGACATAAAATATGAACTAAAATAGGCAAAACAACCACAAAAAGATACAAAATGACCACAAAGAGATGCAAAGAAACTGGAGAAGAGACACAAAATAACAACTAAAAGGCAAAACAACCACAAAGAGACACAAAACAACCAATTAAAGACACAGTTACACTAAAAGATGCATAATGACCACAAAGAAACACAAAAAAAAACATTAAAAAAGAGGCAGAACCACCAAAAGTCTGTGTGTCTTGCTCCTGCGTAGAAGAGGTGGTGGGGCCTTTTGCGTCTCTCCGCCCAGAGGCCTGTTGCCTCATAATCCAGCCATGGTGGGGAGGGGGGGATGTTAATTCATAACTCTCTTGATATGAAATTACATTCTAGCTGCAACTGGCGTTACTTCTGCAGAGGATTACTGAACAGGGGATTATTCAGTGCCCTCAGCACGTGCAGCATCACTACTCAGGGAAATAAAGATGGCAGCAGAAATAAGGTCATGAAATAAGGCCGACAGTAAAACACATCTGACGACTGGCTGTCCTTTTGGGATGTGTTTTGTAAATGCATATGTGATAAAACCTTTAATAACATTCCTATATTTTATTCAGTATTAATATGTTGAAACCTGCTGTATAACATCTCTCTCACACACACCCTCCCAGTGACTGTGTCCATAAACACCACCTTCTGCAGAGCCTCCTGCTGCGACCACCAGCACCTGTATGTCTGCTCGGCCCCTGTTGCAGCAGTGGGTGTATGGGTGGGTGGGGGGCATGTTAATCAGCGGGTCATCTATTAGTAAAGACCCAGGGATCATTGTATAGCGTGCTGCTGCTGCACCACCACCTCATCCACCCCCCACTGTGCCAGTGAAACAGAGCTTGTAACCTGAGAGAGCCCACTGCCTGCCACCCAGCCCCGGCTTCAGAAACCCAACACAGCACGCTGGTGATGCTTCACCCAGATTGGTTGACGGGCTGTCACATCACCTAGCAGCTGGGCATCTCAGGGAAAGAGAAAAGAAAGGGATTAGCGGGGAATTAATATAAAAGAAGACACAAAATCAGCTTTTTTGATCAAGGAATTGATCACAAACAGTTTAATATGACTGCTCCCTGCAGTGCGGATCTGCCATAAAACAAGACATGATGGAAAAGGTCTCTTTTCTAAACATAACTCGAGCTGCTAGGAACGTCATTAAAGAATATACGCATACTGCTAAAAGCTTTGCTATGGAAAATACCGCAGCCAACAGTGATTGATCATAACTCGCAGCAGACAGCCCCTGAGCCTAATGTGGAGCCTCGGGGCATTGTAATGCCTTAAAAGGCCACAGCGGCACAGGTCACCTGACCACCCTGCTCGGCGAGGGCCAATCAGACAGCTGGCATTACGTCATGGAGGCCCACAGTTTGTCTTGACCAACGCACTGCGGATAAAACAGAAGCTTTAAATATTTCATTGAGGATCTCAGGTTGCTGGACTTCTGGAGGTCAGGACTGTGAAGAGACAGATAGCCGCGTCCTCTCCTCCCTGCCTTCATCATCCTCCTCTTCCTCTTTTTGATGCAGGAGCAGGGTGAAAACAGAGGGCTGGGTTTTTACAGCTGGAAGAGTCTGTGAACAATAGGCCTCGACCAGGGGGCTTGAAATGAGGTACACTGACAGTAAGGTACAGCTTTCATGCTGCTATGACTTGTGCCTCTGTAGATGTTATTTAAATTGCTGCTGCGTAAGGGCAGGTGTCACAGAAGTACATTTGCACCCCTTGATCTGAATCTAGATCAGTGAGATTTCAAATTCTGCATTAAAAACTGAGGGTTTATGGTTTGTAAGACGAGGGCTTTAAATGAGCAGGGAGGCTCAAATGAACGACGTTGCATTATGGGACTTGTAGGAACCATAGTCTTTGAGGCTTGACTCACACTAGAGACTAAAAGTCAGAATACTTTGACCTCTGCTGCTTCTAGTTTTGACCAGTCTGTCTCTCATAGGTCCCCTAATGTCATAGAAGTGCACTATTAAATTGCTGGAATGCCCCTTTAATGTGTTACCACAGTCTAGTGATTTACTGTGACGAAGAACTGAACATGTCTACTCTAATAAAAACCACTTCTTTTTTTGGAACACAGACACGTGTCGATCATCTCACTGACATTCCTGGCTGGGATGAAGACCCTCTAGCGCTCTGATTTGGACACGCTGGAGCTTGTGGCCCGGTACACGATGTACAGTACAGAGAAAGAGGTGTGTATACAGGAAGAGTGCAGAGTACATTATAATGCACTGTAAGGCAATTCAATCCAGCTGTTTACTACAGCCTTATAAGACAATGGCACTTAAAAAATTAAAGGGACAGTTCACCCCAAAATCAAAAATACATATTTCACCTCTTACCTGTAGTGCTGTTTATCAGTCTAGATTGTTTTGATGTGACTTGTCGAGTACTGAAGATATCGACCAAAGAGATGTCTGCCCTCTCTTGAATATTATGGAGCTAGATGGCACTCAGCTTGTGGTGCCAATGTCTCTTTCCCGTAACTCGAGATAATCTACAGACCTTGTTGTGAGCAGTTTCATGTGGGAACTAGATAATGAGACATGCAACACAGATATGCAAAGGGCCCCACCACCTCTTCTACATAGAAGCAAGACACACAGACTTTATGGTTGTTTGGAATCTCTTTGTACTGGATTTGCTTTTTTGTGGTTTTGTGTCTCTATTTTGTGTCTCTTTGTTGTCATTTTATGTCATTTTGTAGTTGTTTGGGTCTGTAGTTTGAGTCTTTTTGAGGTGATTTTATGTATTTTTTTAGTTGTTTTGTATCTGTAGTCATTTTGTGTCTCTTTGTTGTTGTCTTGTGTCATATTGAAGTCATTTAGGTCTGTAGTTTGAATCTTTTTGAGGTGATTTTGTGTGTCTTTGTAGTTATTTTGTGTCCAATTGTAGTTGTTTTGAGTCTTTTTGAAGTCATTTAGGTTTGCAGTTTTGGATTTTGTGTCTTTTAGCTGTTTTGTGTTTGCAGTCATTTTGTGTCTTCTTGTTGTAGTTTTGTGTCTTTTTGTCTTTTTGAGGTGATTTTGTGTTGTTTTTTGTCTCGGTTTGTGTCTGTAGTTATTTTGTGTCTCCTTGTGGTTGTTTTGTGTGTCTTTGTTGCTGTTTTGAGTCTTTGTAGTTTTTTTGTGTCTGTGGCCATTTTGCGTCTCCTTGTAGTTTGTGGATTTGTGTCTTTTTAAAGTTATTTGTGTATCTTTGTTGTTGTTTTGTATCTCTTTACAGTTCATTTGCATCTCTTTTTGATCTTTCTGTGTCTTTTATGGTCATTTTGAGTCTCTTCCCAGTCGTTACATTTTAATTTGAGTGACATTTTGCAGGTGAGGGCCAGGGGGCCCCTGGCACTTTGGGGCCATGTGCCCAGTAGGCCCTTTCAGTAATCCATCCATGGTATCACAGCGCGGAAGAAAGCTTGCATCTGCAAATGTATGGGTGAGAAGCTCAAGACAGCACGGGATGTAAACAGTAATGGCATAACTTTAGCTAGCTCAGTGGTGCTAGGTGAGCTAGCAGCAGATGCACGCTTCCTTCTGCACAGTGATACGGTACTGTCGAAAGAAAATAGTTCCAACATGAAACTGCTCACAGCAAGGTCTGTGGATTATCTTGAGTAACCTGGTCATGATTTCTGGAAAGAGACATTGCTGTTGAGTTTTTCCAAATGTATTAATTTATTTTGGCACTTTGAGCACCACAAGCCGAGTGCCATCTAGTTCTATTATATTCGAGGGAAGGCAGACATCTCTACAGTCGATATCTTCAATATTCAACACCTGACACTGAAACAGTCTAGACTGATAAATAGCACTATGTGTAAGAGGAAAAATCTGTATTGTTGATATTGGGGTGAACTGTCCCTTTAAACACAAATCTTTGAATATTCTTATTCTTTCTAGGGCTTTTATAGTGACTGTGTTTCATGTGAGACACAGAGAGTAAAGGATGTAAAGTGGACCAGGCAGACTGAACTTTAATTTCCAACAAAACAAAAAGCAACATCTAAGAAACATCAAGCTGGGCAGTAATTTCACATCTCAGCACGGCTGCAGAAATGAAGACAAACAGGAAGAGAGAGCAGATTGCTGCGTGACAGAATACATTTTTCAGAGTAGAGGGGATTAAACAGCCTTATGTCACAGCATTTATTTTCCCCTGCTGTGATTATACAGAGGGGGTTCAGCATTAGGGACTGGGGATGAATGAATGAGACAGACAGCGCCCTCATCTGGCTCACATGCCAACCTGCATCCGTCGTTGCATGTGAAGGCTGCCCTCACAGCAAGGTTAATCTCACACAGTCCAATGTCCCCTTCAAAATAAAACCCCAGTCAGAAGCTCAGATGCTTAGCAGATTTGGCACAGATCACTGCAGTATACAAGACTTATGCAATGCTATATAAACCCGAGCAGCTCTTTGAAGGGTTGAGACACCGGTCACTCTGTGCCACGGATCATAGAATTATCACCAAAAACATAATTTTAATGTTGAAGGGAAACTCAGAGTTCTGTGTGTTTGGATGGCTGTGTTCATTTACAACCCCCATTTCAGACTGGAAGTACTGGGGTACCAACCTCAGTCTCAGGTTTCACAGGGATCACGCCATACAGTGGCCCATATTGTACAAGCTGACTGAGATGTGGAGGTGGGGAGTTGAGATACAGGAGTGTAGAGCCACACTGACACCTGGTGGAGGTGCTGCGATTACAGGCCAGTTTTCTGAGGAACACATTACAAGCATGACATGAAATAGATTCAAAGTGAGGAAACAGACTGAATATAAGAATTAAAAGTGTGTGCTGACGTGTGTATTGGCCTGTGTCACATATAAAAATGTAAAATGTACACTATAGCCCGGTTGAAAAAGCTAACTATGCGATGTTAGGATTCTGCTAAAATGGAAAAACTGAAATGTAGTGATCAGTTTTACGGTTATCTGGTGACTGATTCTGTGAGTGAAAATATGTGTGTTTGAGAGGAGCGTGCTTATTTTGTTTACTGACTTCAGGATATTTCAGCCATCTGACACAGCTGGAATTCAGCTCACTGATGGAGAGTTAGACATCCACTTATCAGATGACGAGGATCCACAGGTTCCAACTTGTATGACATCAAAATAAAAGGAGGGAAAAGCCATTAAAGGCGAACTATGCTCATTTTCAAAATTCATACATGCTATTCCTTTGGTCTAAGACAGTGCAAAAATATTAGTTAACATGAACAACTTCTCTGCATATGATGTCAGACATCAGTGCACTGTTGAGATGGGAGGCAGGTACAACAGTTTTGAAGTGTACTACCATGGGCTGATGTACAATAACTGCAAACATAAACGTTAAAAGGATAGTTTGGATTTTTTTGCAGTGGGGTTGTATGAGATACTTATCCACAGTCAGTGTATTACATACAGTAGATATCAGTCCATCAGCATGCCCCTGGTAAAGAGAAGCAGGCAGGAGTGCCACATCAAAGCGAAGCAAATCTACTGATGTAGAGGGGTAAGTAACAAAACATATTTTAGATACTTAAAAAAAGTTCCACTTAAAAAAATCAATATGACTTAAAATGTATTCTATAGTTAGAATATTTTCACAGCTTTACCTTTCTGTCAGACAGTGATTTCCAATGGGAAAATGAAGCTGTCACACAGCTCTCTTCAGAGCCAGATTCTGTTGAGAAAAACAGTGATTTAACACTGCTGAACAGGAGCTGCTGTTTTACCTCTTCCTTGAACTGTTATTTTGTTTGTGTTATTCTGCAATTTTGGTGAAAGAGGGTTAGTTTGGTTTCAACAACGTCACAGAATAACAGAAACAAAAATAACGGTTCAAGGCACCTGTGGACCAGCAAACTAAAATTACTAAAGCCGTGAAAATACCTTCAGTATAGTTTACCTTTAAACTGATACTGTCTTTTTTAAGTGGAACTTTTCTACTTTCCACAGCAGTAGATTTCTAGCTTTAGTGTCTGCCTCCTGCCTGCTTCTCCAAACTGATATCCTCTGTATGTAATACACTGTCTATGGTTAAGAAACCCATGCAACCCCACTCCAAAAATATGAACTATCCGTTGTGTTAATCATGCCTCGAGTTGGATGCAATTGCAATGTGCTGTGACAACTTCTCCATGTTTCAAGACACAACCCAGGATTTCAGCGCTGTTCCACCAGACCTTTGAATGGTTGACCCAAGTAGGTAGAAAATAGTATACAAAGGGGTTTGCTAATGTTAGCCAAAAAGCGGTACATTCATATATATAAAAGACAGTTCTACTAAAGTGTATTTACTCACCCAGCCAAAAACAAGATGGCAGTTGTTTTGGTCATGGATCCAACTGCACACAAAATATTAATAGTCCACCAGACTCTTGTACGCTGTCATCAACTCAATGTGTAACATTATAATAGTTGCATGATTGCTGATGATATTGAGAGCCCCAAGGGAATGTCTCCCATTCATTGTCTATGGAGCAGCTCAGGACTTTGTACTTGATGACATCACAAGTTTGTGACTTACTTTTCTGGTTTCTGGCTTTGAGAGAGACAAACTCATGTTTACTAATCTTGATTGAACGTTCCTCGGCTATGAAAATAATATACTGGAATTATTACTTTTGGTGAAAATTTAGAACATCAAAATGATTAAATGAAATCGCTTTGAAAGCAACTTCCTGCATAAAAAAATACATTTGATGTGGTTAGAAATCATATGCTGAAGTCCTGAGGATACAACAGGTCACACTGTGTAGCTCAGGAGTGACATGAGAATCATCAGCCTCAGACAAAGACCTTTTATACACATTGAATGTTTTATTAAAAAAGAAGTTATAACAGTTTATTTTATACACAACTATTTATGAGGTTATAAGCCTATTAATAGAGAGCATTTGTCTTTCTGACAAGCATGCCCACTTCACAATGCAAAGAAAAAAACAAGAGGAGGGCAAAGAGGGCGATAAAAATAAGACCAAGGATGGACTTTTCAAAACAAAAAAAAAAATAAACCTTTTGACTTTTTAACCCTCAAGTATCACACACTAGGTAACAAATACATAGTTTCTATTTTTTCTTTTTTTTTCAAACTGCCATTTTCCATGCTGTGTGTGTCTGCTAAATCCCCTGACGGCAGCAGTCGGCCGGCACAGGGCACAAATCCACACGAGCACAAGACAGAATGGGAGGTGTGCACCAAGCGAGCCTCGACCCCACACCAGAAGCATGCAAGTGCACAAGGAGACACAGTCAACACACGGTGGGGGGGGGGGTGATATTACAGGATCAGGGTGCTGGCTCTCTGAGGCTGTGCTGATAAGACGGAGGACGGGCCCTGGACGTCCTGTCTATGGATTAATGATAGACCAGTCCGTTCGCTTAGCGGAGGCCCTTCATCCTTGTTGTGTCCGGCAGAGTGTGGGGGAGTGTGACAGTACGGTTGTGTGGGGCTATGGCTCTGGACTGGACCTTCTCTGCAGGACTGCAGTGTGAATTTTGAGGCCCCGTCATGATGTGGTTGTCTGGAGTCGCCGTTTAAAACTGTGTGTAGTTCAGACAGTGTTATCTGTACACCTGTGGTCTTTGAGCAGAAGAGGAGGAGGAGGAGGAGGAGGGGGGAAAGCCAAAAGGAAATTAAATAAAAGCACAACAAACATGTTTTCCCATAGTTGTTTTCAGAAAAAATAATTTAGAATTCAAGTTGCAATGGGAAGTTTGAGGACATTTTCTTTAGTTCTCGACTCAAGTTAAAGACAACCTGAAACACAAAGGCAGTAATTATCTCTCTTGACCTTGAATATGTAATTTGCAGAGAGTAAAAAAAACCCCAGAGAGAACAAGGGAGGCCACTGAAAAGATCAGATGGTTGTCATGTTTACCAGAGCAACACCAGGCCACAGCTGAGTATGTCATTAATTTATTGCCCAGCAGATGCAAATAATGCTTTAAACCAAACCTATGATTTTTACCCTAAACAAAAAAAAATCTTGTTTTTGAAAACGACAAAAAAAATCATTAGTTCCCTGTTGCACCATTGCATCATAATGTGCTATTTTAATTACAATTCTCAACTCGGATATACTGTATTTTCAGCACTCAAGTACAATACTGCACAAATGTAAAACAAGAATTCCAATCTGAATTACTTAAAACAAAAAATACCCTCGATCAAGTTCTCATCAGTGTGATAATTTAGCTGAACCATAACTTACAACAGTGGCGCTTGATGGCAAAGATTAAAAACAAAAAAAAGGAGGTCTCTTTAATGAATAAATAAACATCTATAGGCAGCTTAAGGAGAAAACACAAGCCAATTGTGAGAGTGGGGATCTGCAGACAGGTTGGTTCTGTTTGAGCGGATGTGGATCATCACCTCAAACTGAACACGTGTAAAACATTCACATAGCTTTATACTGCCTCGGACATGTTGAGTATCACAACAGTTAGCTCTGCAACAGTTAAAATGGCTGCGTCCTGCTGGAAGCTAACCCCGAGCTAACATTCAGACATATGAAGGATTAGCGCCACAGCAAAGGGGAAAAAATATTAAATTTCAAGGATACAGTCGTAATTGTGAGAGAAGAGTCGTAATATTATGAGAATAAAGTCGTAATTTAATAAAAAATAAAGTCATATTATTTTAAGAAAAAACAAATCTTCTTCCCTGTTGGGACTTTGTCGCTCTGTCTATTAGGTCACCTGACTTCGTGGCATTGTTTTGCAAATTTTTTCTCTCTTAAATTTACAATTTTAACCACACAATTATTCGACTTCATTCTTGTAATATTACGACTTTTTTTCTTGAAATAGTATGACTTTATTCTCATTAAATTACGACTTTATTCTTGTAATATTATGGGTTTTTTTCTTGAAACAGAATGACTTTATTCTCATAAAATTACAACTTAATTCTGGTAATATTATGTTTTTTTCTCTCAAAACCACGACTTAATTCTTGAAATTTAAGATTTTTTTTTCCTTCAACGTGGCCCTAATTCTCCTTCGTACAAAAACCTCCTCAGGCTGAATGAGAGAAATCATCAGCCCGATATTATCCCCAGATAAATATTGGAAATTAAAAACAAATTAAAGTTCTGTTCTAAATGTGCATTCAAATGTGGTGATAATTACGAGCACAGAACTGTGTTTTAAATCATGTTTTTGGAGAAAATCCGATCACTTGAAAAGGGCTGAACCACACTTTTGATTTCTGTACAGTTAGATCTATCAGGCTCACTACAGGTCAAACATCTCCCTAGTTTGAAATCACTCATCTGTACAACTCTGAATCTGCGAGAAGAGGACAAGCAGGCATGTCTATGGAGTATCTTACATTTAACCACACAACAGACACTAACTAAAAATCAGATGAGCAATGAATGCTTTACCAGGTAAGTATACCAAACTAGCTAACTCTATCTGTAATACAGCCATATAGCATTATGTTGTTTTAGTTGAAGTCAACACCCAGCAAAACTAACTATCCTGTCAAAAACACAGTTCAACAAATATCGGCATGATTCCCATCCTTTCAACACGACCCGGGTGAAAATGCTCATCACTATGCAAGATACGACCAAACTGTGTTTCAAACCTGAGCCAGAAAAGTCTAACAATCCTACATTAGCTCAAATAAACCCGATGCCACTCAGCCCTGGGCCCCAGATCTGCAACAGAGTGAACATTTAGATGCCAAATCACAAATTGCACATTGCAGAAAGAGGAGAGTCAAAACAGTCTGAGTAGAAAACAATGTGCTTTTCTAATTTTTGACCTTTATGGCTTTTTTGGAAACATGGTTTTGGGGGACTTCTTCATACGGTCACCCTTCCTTTCGTGATGAGGCACAGAGGAGGGAGTTGAGATCAGAAGAGGGATAAGAAGGTGACCTCCCGAGTTAAAATTCAGCTTTGAATCTCCCGCTCAGGAATCCAAAAATCTGCCACAAAGCAACCAGTGACTCTTACTGCAATCTATGAAGTGAATACATTTCAAGGTTTTCTAGGTAGTTTGACTGCCGCGTTAGCCTCGACAAGCAACACTCGCTCAGCGTTTCGGGTTCGACACTGAGTTTTCATGAGGCTACAGAGAGGTGTCTTATCACTGTACAAGGTAGATGCTGTACACAAAAATAAAAATTAAAAAAAAAAAAAAAATCCAAACGTGTTGACCCCCCCATCGGGCAAAAAAAAAAAAAAGTACAGGAAATAAAAGAAGGAAAAAACAGCCAAAGGTCAAAGTTGCGATTGCATTCTCTTTCCACACGTCATGGATTTACATCTTAACCCGCCACATTGAATCAACAATGACTAACACCAGAGCTTTTCTTTTTAGGTAAGAAGTCAAATCTGTACAGATGAAATTAATTCCCCTCAACGAAAATTGCTAATAAATGTCATACACTGGGCTCTTATTTTGAAATCTTTAAACTAGTGATCCAAATAGAGATCGTAAAGTGTCGGGAGTCCAGTTGATGCAGTCGGGGTACACACCACAGGTCAGACCAATATGAAGGGCATGCACTGGAGCAACGTCCAAGTAGCAGTGGAATGTGAGGATGACCGATACTACACAAACCGGAATCTTCCATATAAGTCACTTCATTTTTACTCGGATCCACTCGATAACCATGTGACCATGTTTGTTGCTTTTCACTAAAATTGAAACTGATGCTGCTGGTTCTCTAAATTCACCACAACAGGTGATAATTACATTCGTTCTCTACCTGAAAAGTCTTTTTGACCGATAATGCTAATAGAAATTTGTTTGTAAAGCCGATGACTGGCACCCTGCACAATGAGAATGTCTGGTGCTCATGTGTTTGACGTGCCTCCTGACGGAAAACTGGTGCGAGCTGCACGAAAAATGATGGTTAGATGGTTAAAGGGTAGCTCCGGTCTACTTCCAATTCCCGTCATGCCCAGTGAGTCTGACCAGAATCTCCACAAACGCTACTTCCGTCTTAACTGCCTTCGTGCACAAGTCTCCCACACAGTTTAAACAGCTAGTTCCGCAAATCAACACCGAAAGCACCCAACATGTCTTTGTCACTACATCGTCACTCGCCCTGTAACAAGATATATATTTACTTAATTTAATTTCCAAGACCTGACCTTGTATTTATCTTGCACTGCACAGCGGCACATGTAAACAGGCAGCTGCGGCAAAGAGTAACAAAAAGTTAAGTAACATGCCAAGGTAGGATCCAAACTGAACCAGAAAGAAAGGCTTTTTTTTTTTTTAACTAAATTGTCTCAATAAATAGTTGAAAAAGATATGTTTAGGAAACATTCAGGGTTGATTTATGAGCATCTATTGGCACTACACTTTCTGTATTTTTACACAAGGTATGCTATGTCACCTTGTGTGTGATTGTGCGCCTCAAAAATACTAATAATACTGTCGGGCTGTGCACCCAGGCAAGCAAGACCAAAGCAGCTCTGTCGTGGAGCACCTAACAAAATGTTGGTCAGAATCAATTAGCACTGTGGAAAAAGAAAGGGAATCAGGATTCCGGTCGAAACTGGAAAGTTGTATTTTAAAAAGTGAAATCTGAGTAAAGAAATGAGATGCTCACAAGGAGATTTCCTGCCTACACCTACATGACACACCTTAAAAATGCAGAGATGACAGGGAGAGAAGTGTGAAAGCAATCGCGACATCTGTGCAGGGAGAAACAGCTACAGAATGGGAGGGGTGTCTGTCAAACACACCAAAAGGCTAGATATCCATAAAAATCCTTGTTTAGTAGTAATAATAATAATAAAAAAATCAACTTGTTTAAATATGAATATTATAAGTCTGCTTTCTCATGGTTAGGAAATCAAATATAGTCTCTGTGGGGGTTAAAGGAGGAGGCGGGATGGGGGAGCCCTCCTATCACTACAACTCCATGTCCTGGGCCTCGTCTTCTGAGAAATCAGACATGGAGCTTTCAGATGAAGAGTCGCCTGCCCCCTCTTCCTGCTCCTTCAGAGCCTCCTCTGTTGCATATTTCTGGATGTACTCTGTGGAGGAAAAAACAGAGGAGAAAAGAGAGATGGTCAGACAGGAAAAAGCAAAAGCCTAAACTCTGAAAGAACAGTGATCAGAATTACTTAGATTGTGTCAGGCGATAATGTTGGCAAAAGAGTAATCTTATTGCTATATCGTCAGCAACTGGACTTGCTTGTGTTTCTTAAAGAAATTTCCCCCTTTCATCCAAGAAGCTTCTTCAGTTCTTCTTCGGAACTAAAGAAGCTTTTTGGATGAGAGGGAAACATCTTCAAGAAACGCAAGCAAGTCCAGTTGCCTATGGTACAGCACTTAAGATTACCATGACCTGGATGACTGGGAATCTTCACCGACATGTTGGGAAAAGACCTTTTTTTTTTAGGTTTGAAATAATCTAGGGGCGTTTTCACACCTGCTTTGTTTAGTTCAGCTGTGTCAAACACTGGAGTGTGTACCTCCTTGGTGTGGTTCCTTTGGGCAGGTGTGAACACAGCAACCACACTCAGGTGTGGACCAAAACAACCAGACTGAGATCTCGGTGACAACAAATGAACTCTGGTACGGTTCTGTGCGGTTCGTTTGTGGCAAAAACATAATCTGACCCCACTAAAGGAAGTATTTCCCCTGTGTTGGATTAAACCAGCTTCCATAACCAGCTGCACTGTCCTGGTGTGCGTACTTGGATTACAAAGAGCCTTTGCTTGCCCTCTCTATTCACATCAGCGCTAAGCAGGTGTAGGCTGTGTTGAAGACAACAGGCATACCTGATGGATCTATGGAAATATTGTCAGCTGATAAGCAAGTTACAGTTTAGGAGGATTAAAGGGAGACTTTGCCAACTGTGAACCAGCTTTGTATCGTAACACTGTGGGTAGTATGTGTAAATGAACTGTGGTAAACTTCCGTCCAGCTTACCAGCAGCCTGATCTATCTGATCATCTCTCAACTTAAAATTTGCTTTTCACAAGCTCCAGGGCTGAGGCTCAAACGATAGATTGTGCTTCCACATTTTCATATGCGCACCACCATAGATACAAAGAGTATAGAAGCGGATCGAAAGAGAGAACTGCCTCTCTCTGTCTCAACCTGAGATCAAACGATAGGCAGTGCTTATCAAATATAAACCAATATCATGTTACTGTTACACATTTTCTTGCCTAAAATGTCTTTAGAAACATATTTTAGTGCACTGTTTGGCTGTAATACGAGAATTTATGAACAGGAAGTGGGTGCTATACTGTTTCCTGTATTGTGAAACCGGGGGCTGAAACAACTGAGATCAAATGGTAAAACTAAGCAGTGATTTTTCCTCAACTGTTCAACTGTAATTCGATATTGTTACCAGCCGACTGCCATACTGTTTCCCATCTTTCCACCAGTACAATCCTGAACTGTCTTGATATGAGCCTTGAGCAACTCCAATGCATCAACAGATCGTTTTGCAGCCACACCCGCACCTCATTTTCAAATTGACCCTTCGCTAATTCATGCCCCCGGACACAGACTGGCCAATCATAACGCAGCATTGGGCTGGCTCAGACCAGGGTCCGACAACAACACAACTGTGCTCCATTGACTCTAATGCAGTTGTTTCAGATTTCCTTCATTTTCAGGCTGGTTTTGTGGATTTGGAGCTAAATGTTGTGCCTGGGGCACGTCGTGTTTTAATAATACTCGTTACCTGGAGAGGTTGGAAAAAGATATATGTTTCTTCCCTGTTCCAAAACTAAAATCAAACCCTGAAAAGTGTAGCTAGCTAGCTACTGAAGATATAGCCTACTGAATGTATACACATGCTGCTTTTGCTTTTTAATGAGTATAACAGTGAAAAAAAAGACCAACCCTCCTGTACAGGAACCAGTGAAGGGAAGCAGGGAAACTTTGCTGATATTCAACCAGCTGTGTGGCATCGCATTGTGAGCAGATGAACGCTGTTTGACTTCCCTGCCCGTCAGGCGGAGGAGGTCCAAGTGCTGGCAGCACCATGGGGGCGAAGCCAAACAGTGTTCATCTGCACACACTGTGATGCCACACAGCTGGTTCAATATCAGCAAAGTTTCCCTTTATATTCATTGTCTTCTGTGTCGATCAGCAGTGATGTGGTGGTTCACTTTTACACTGTGATCTGTAGCCTATAGTTGGGCTTTAGCTTCTAACTATCTTTGTCTTTTTAACCTGTTGTTGCTGCTGAGTCAGTTTGACATCCTGGATATGTCCTTCAAACACAGACTGTAGACCCCTCTGTCTGCTTCTCTCTGGAATCACTGTTTAATTTTCCCAAAAATATAATAACATTTCTTCAGGGAGTGCAGTTAGTTACAGTGTGGGCTCCATGCTTACTCCGACAGCTTGTGGGACCATCACAAAGGGGCAGGGGCTTAGCGAAAGGTCAATTGTATCCCTTGCCTTAAGTGATAAAAGCAAGCGATGACCAGGGCCAAGATCAACCCACATAGTTGTCCCTCTATTATGAAAATAGAAAGTGGTGCAGTTATCTATTTCTGGAACAGAACAGGAGTCTGTTCTTCTTTTACTCTTGTTTTTACTTCCAGGAGTTTACCCATATGGAAATTCTGACCAATTAGAAGGCAGCTTCCTAACCCATGCACAATTTTGGTCTGCTTGTAAATGCTGCTGTGTGGCCCCCGATTCGGACCACAGCAAACAAACTATAGGTGTGAAAACGCCCCTGAGAATCTAAAGGGATCTACACCCAACAGATTTTAATTTGTTTGAACCTTTGATTTTCTGCTTGTACTCCTCTGGCCGGTGAAGGTACATGGCAGCTGCATCTCCATTCAGGGGGTCGATGGGGTTTGGGTAAGCCAGCAGCTGGGGCAGGAACGACTCAAAGATGTTGGTCAGGTCTGGGGAAAAAAAGGCAACAGATTACTCCTTTATCAACTGTAAGAAATAAATGATCAGACAATTACATTATCTGGCAATCATTTAATATCAGTTTCTGACAGCCGTCTTCTGAATCTCACCATTAATCTGAGGGACCCTGATGGAGAAATGCTCATCCAATATTCTGCCAATTATATGTCTAATATAAAACTGCTGCCAGGAAAGCGCCCAATCATTTTACACACATATCATGTCAGTGATGACCGCACAAAAGGATCAAAGATGTAAGGTGTATATGCTCACAAACAGGACCACAAATGTAAAATCCTTTCTGTGATAGCCTCACTGAAGCTACAACCACACTAATCCCTTTCACTAGCTCTCTGCTAGCAGGCCTCAGCTTTCTCTCACAGCTGAGGCCTAGTCGAAAAACCTGCAATTCTGCTCTCATCTCCTAGGTGTCACTGCTGGGTCCGTTCAAGTTGGGAAAACAAACATTTTCTTACAGACTATTGTGCAGTGTTATCATGTTTAGGGGATTCAATCAGCTGGTTTTGTTTCCTCTTGCTTTGTAGAGAATCTTTGCAGACAATGCTTGGTTAATTGGTCTTTTCTTTCCATGTTTGTCCAATCTGATTGTCTTTTTTCAAACATTCAACAAATTCTGCAGCATTTTACGTGAGAACAAAGAAAGGTAAAATAACACAATGGTGATTCTTGTAAGGGTTTGACTTGATTCAGAGGAAAAACAGGCCGAGCTTAGCTACCTCACTTGACATTAATTAGCAAAGATGCTCCTCTTAATAACAAAACACTGGAATCAGAGTTCATTCAAGCTGCCTAAATACCATTCAGGGTTTTAACATTCGCCTCAGAGTCATATCCAGAACACCGGTGAGAATAAATAGGGTGGGATGCTGAAACATCTGCTAGGGATATTACTGTAAAGCCATTTATATTGCTCATCAGCTATGTTAGCCCTGTGGAGGGGCTGTAATGAGAAATTAATAGGGAAATAGGGAGAAGGGCACAGGGACACACAGGACACAGGAAAAGAGCAACTGGGTGACAAACAGTAAGTACAATCATGTGAGCGTGTTCCTGTCTCTCACAGCTGACAGACAGTAAATCATTCCTGTCGAAGGTGAATGTTTCCTGACCTTGCTGGGTGAGGGTATTACCTCGTTAGTGTTCACTTCTCCCCTCGCTAAGTAGATTAGGGCCAATTGTGCTCCACTGCCTAATGTGGCCACGCTTGCTAGCGAGGGGGCCCGCGCTGCAGTCACCTTTTTGGTGTCGATGGCACTGTGTCAAGTTCTTCGCACATAATGACACAGACCCCGGTGGGGAAACTTAATATGGACACATACCCAGTTGGGCCACTCACCATAAAGGGCTGTCCATGTCTGGTTGATGACATCTAAGCACACTGTCCCTGACCTGGGAAACAGAGAAGAAAACAAGAGTTAGAGGGGCAAGGCTAAAGGGAGGGAAGAGTGGATCTGTGTGCAATGTGTGCCTCAGCTCAGCGGCTGGATCCCTTCAAGCCCACTTTCCTTCACGGTGTATGTCAACAGGTCAACAAGGCTTGTTCCTGTTGGAGTACAAGGGTGATGTGTCCCTTGCATTCCTTATCACTGGTGTGGCAGTCAGTGGTTTAAAGGAGAGTTCAGAGGACTCTTGTCATGTTGTGGAATATCATGTGACCAGGTCAAACATGCCAGGTAGGTGCAATTACATGGTTATCAGTCACTGGTCATGTTACTTTAAAGGAGCAGTGTATAGGATTCAGGGGTATATACTGGCAGAAATGGATTATAATATTAATTTCCATGAGCGCGCAATCATCTGAAACTAAGAGTCATGTTCTTGATAGCTCAGAATGAGCACATCATATCTGCAGAGGGAGCAGGTCCTCTTCCATGGAGTCTGCCATGTTCCTACAGTAGCCCAGAGGAGACAAACCAAACACTTAATCTAGAGAGGGCCTTTTGTGTTTTTACATTACCTGAGGGTCACGCTTGTAAAGGGAGGAGTATTCAGTCAGTTGCAAACTGAAACTTCTCCCATGTGCCAAGTGTGTAGGAGAAAATGGCAAATGGCCCTATCTAGAGCGTGGATGTTTGTGATTGTCCCCTCTGGGCTACTGTAGAACAACATGGCAGACTCAATGGGAGAAAACCCACTTCGCACGTAGACAGCTCATTCTAAGGTAATGAAGACACAATAATTCTTACTTTCAGATGATTATCTAATGAAACATAATTTTAATATTCTATTCTGTCAATATATCCCCATAAATACTACACACTACTCCTTTAAATAGACCAGTGACAAAGCTGGGTTTAAATGATGGAAGCTTGACATAAACTCTGCAGCTTGATGATACGATATCATATAGATTCTTTGGACAACGGCTCATGCTGTGCTGATATCCCAAATTCTTCCATGATGCAATTTCAATTCAATTCAGGGGCCTGTGATCGATATAAGACAATATAAGTAAATGTCATCATTGTCTTCTTTTTTGGCTGTTTACCATTGTCTGACTAGCGCTGGGCCAATAGCACTGTTTGAAGGTTTGGGAAGGAGGTGTGCTGGGACAAAAATGGCGACACAGGTGTGCCATGGGAAAATCAAAATAAAGGCATGGTTTCACCTTGCATCAATGATATTGGACTGTTTAGCGTTAAATCTATACATTAATCCAGATCTATTCATCATTACACCCTTATTGACCTTATGCATTAAATACCTGTTACCTGTTGTGTGTTGGATTCAAATGATGCTACTTGTACTGTAAATAGAGTTGCTCCAATACCAGTATCGGAAACGCCTCTGATAGTGCCTTAAATGTTGGAGTGGTATCAGCAAGTGCGCAAGTTTATACACCAATTTGATGCCAACTAATCCATTAATAAACTTTTAAGTGGTTTCAGACCTGGATAAAACAGCAGTTTTCCAGGTATCACTATTTCTTCACTGCTCTAAATCAGAAGCATACACAGCAAGTTGTGCTCTGCAGTCATTGCCAACCATTGTGTTAAAGCACCGGAGAAGACTGAACTGCTTTTCCACAATGGTTTTAAACCGTGGCTGTACTATTTAAATGTTTAAATATACTTTATCAAATTGTTGCTGCATTTTGAAATGCAGGAATTGTTGTTTACTCCTAAGGTTTTATGTTTTTACGACTGACAGTCAAATTAGATAATAAAAGAAAGTTCTATGGCGTTCATTCAATTGTTCATGTTTTCAAGGGTTTAACCTGAGCCATGCCATACAACAAAAGCAATTATTCCACATCTGTGCAGGGTTAGAAGTATACAGCTATCAAAAATAAAAGTTTAATGCAACAGCATCAGATCAGTGTTCAGGTATCAGAGAGGAAAAAATGGTATTCTAACATCTCTAACTGAGTGCCATTACATGGATGTAAATAACCCATTTATGAGGCTTATCCAGGTTATGATCATATTCAGGATATGGTGTTTACATTAGCACAGAAAAACTGGGTTATTTATATTCTCTGTATGCATCCTGATTACTTTCTGAGAACTCCAGCTGGCATATTTGGGTTTCTCATAAACGTAATATGGTGTTTACATGCTCAAACACATACATGGGATACTCCAGAAACCCGATCATACACGTGTTATTCGTTTCCATGTAAACGCACTCAGTATAAACACAGAACTTCCCCCAGTTTACCACCGGTATTTACACTCTGTCAGTTGCTTCCTGGTGATGAATGTAAAATATTTTGATGACAACTGCATGAACACATGATTATTTTTTTGTGAGAAAAAGTCTTTGTGAGACTAGACTGTCCTATTTGGGGAGGAAGCACAATCAGTTCATTAAGTCCTCCCTGAGACCAGCCTTCACAGACCGTGTCCTTCAGAGGACCTGGCCTCTAAGCAGTGGATTACTGGGCTGAGAGAAACAAAGAGCTTGGCCAGGTTCAATATTTGTGTGATTTGCTGCTCAATTGTGGCTAATATAAAAGTTAAAAGTGTAGGTCACAACATAAGCAGATGTTTTTTTTTTTATTGAAAACACGAAAAAGCAATATAGACAGCAGAGGAAAATATTAATGATTTTAACTATTGTTTTCAGTTTAACAACAAGCAAATATCACAAGATCAGCTTTTAAGCACAAGGACCAATATAGACACTTAAGATACATGACTGAAATCAACTTACGCTTCGTCAATGTTGGGATGAAAAATCTTGTTCATGAATCCTGAAAGAGCAAAGTACAAATGAGGACAGTGCTAAAAAAAAGCAAAGTGAAAATGTGCTCTTACAATCCCTCATACGATAGTAGCACTCCTACCTATTGATGGCGATTTGAAAGGATATTTGTCAGGAAGATCTACTCGCACCTTCCACACGCCTCCCTCATACGGTGCTGTATATGAGGAGGGGACACAGAAAATAATGAGAGAACACTGTGGAGAGACTTTCAGTCCATTGAACATCATATTTCATCCTTTATGCACTCCAGTGGATTTAGACACTGTAGGGTTATATCAATTTTCTGCACTCCTTTCTCCGCTCTCAGAAACACAACAGAGCGCGGGCCACTTGAGAAATGAGCTACACATATACCACTTCCCTTTGCCATTTTCTTTTATCTTATGCAGTAATGTATTTCAGCCCAGGGGAATTCTTTACTTCCAAATCACTTCATATAATACACTGACATCAAAGAGGAAGAGAATGAGATTGTGTGAGTGTGTGGTGCTCTCCCAGAGAAGCTGTGTGTAACGGGACCCTTATGTGCCGCTCTGAAACCGAACAGCACATAGATGACTGAAAACACACTTGTTGAAGATGAATGGCGGTGGGCATGTGTATACACACACATGTGGGCAGACAACAGTGCCGTTTTATTTGGCACGGTTACGAGGCATCATAAACAGGGTCAAACACCCACTTCCTCTCTTTACTGATGCGTAAGTGGCGGTGGTTTTAGTGCGACAGATGTTGCGAGCAGCACACGAAAGAAGTATTTCCTGCTGATGAGGCCACTCTCCTCATCCAAATTCCCCTCGAGCCTGGCTCCTCTGTTTTACGCTCTGTGGCCTCAGGCCTGGTTTCAATCCATTTTACGTTCCTGGCCTGCTGTGACGATCCTCTCTTTGCACCGCAAACTTGCAGTATGTGGTGACATGAGATGGGAGCCATGTAAAGTGTGGCAGAAGGGTGGCATGTTGCAACTGCAAATAAATTAATCAACATACCCTATAACAGACCTCCCCTGCCACCCAATTATTCTTGGGCAAGGGAGCTTGCACAAATATTTGGCAAGGCAGGTTTCCAATATACATATAGACTGTAATAAATTATCTTGTGGTGTTAGTCAAATTAAACAATACTATTTGGAAATGAAAAACAGAAATGGTATGAGGAATTTTACTGAGAACGTTCAGTCTGATTAAGAGTATTTCACATCCAGAGCACTGTGTCACTATAACCTGACCACAGCACAGAGGTTCATCTGTGCCCTGCTGAGATTTGGTATCTTGCCTCTGGCGGTGGAAATGGGGCTTCAAATTAATTCCAGAGGAGAATAAAAAGTGTCGCCTGTGTGACCTGAGAGAGGTTGAAAATGAAATGCATTTTTTGTTCTATTTTCCTTTATATCACAATCTTAGATGTGTTGTTTTCCTTAAAATGTCTGCAGAACGTCCTGATTTGTTTTCCATGTCTGTGAACAGTTCCTGAAGTCTGCATTCATCAAAGTGTTTCACCTAGCTTAGTTTGTGTTAAATGCCTCCCAATGGAGTAGGAGGGCGCTTTACCTTGATGATGTGTTAAAGGCAGTTTGTGCCTTAGTTATGTTTCACATTGATGTCACCAACAACAACAATCAGTTCCATGCAGACAACTGGAAATTTCAGTCCTAACTGTAATGTTTAAAGATATATAATTAAACACAGTTGCCTGATGTATCTGATGTTTCTGCTGTTCTTATTTCATGTACTGTGTTGCTCTGCTGGCGTTTTTCATTAATCAAATTTACCAGCATGGAAGCTAAGCAATGTACTGCTGTTAACGGGGTCGGAAGCTGCATCAAAATGTTAGCTACCAAAAAAAAAATCAATATCAGTTTAAATGTATGCCACATTTGGAATATTTTCACTGCTTCACCTTACAAACTAACTGATGGAGACAGTGGTAGACCAGCAGCTCCTGTGTTCTGTTTTTAGGTGGCTAAAAAACTAACCAATTAAAGCAACGTTTGCTCTGTGCCATTTCATTTCATGTATGTGACACGTGGGCTTCTATCCACAAGTTACTGTAAACAAACATTGCGACTTGATATCTAAGGAGCAGGACTGTGCTCTTAAATATATAATATATATATAATATATAGATATATTATATCTTCCCGAGACCCCGTGTCCTCATATGAGGACATCTCATTTTGGGTTTTTTTGACCTAATACTTCATTCTACTTAACTTTGACCTGTTATCCTTGTTCATAGACACTTTTTTGTCCCATCTAGTGGCCGTGGCGAAGCACAAAAAAGACAATAAAACTCGACTATCTTGAGGAAGTTAAAGTCGTAACAAGGTTTTCATTGGTGAACATGCGGGAGGATAATCTGCACAATACACTAATCCATGTAAAAAAAAGATGGCAACCATGTCTGCCAAGTCAGTCTGCAGCCGATCCCCATACAAAAGTGGACAAGGTCCGAAACCTGATCACATTTTATGGTTGAAACTTGTTTATTTATGATATGGAATATGGACGTACTTATTAGAGACAGAGGGACTTAATTATTATTGACAATGTTGTTTTTTGTTTTTTTTTTATCTTATCTGGTCCTACTGATCCCAAATGGCTAAGAGGAAATATAATGCATTCTAAAAAAGGTTTGTGTCTCAGGAGGATATTTGTTCTTTTGCTCTCATTATGTTATTGCGCTTGTTTGTTATGTTTCTGGTGTCTTGTAGGCCAGTGCAGGCAGGGCAGCTTTTGCTGCATGGCACTTTGGAAATAAATTACTTACTTTGTGTTTCACACATGAGAATGACTGTTTCCTGTGCTGGATGACCTCAGGATAACAGTCACTGTCACTTCATGCTTTGTTTAGACTTTCACTGAATATCAGATGAGGTCAGATTATTAGTTTTAACAGCAACATGACTCTGGTTTTACAGCCAATCTTAGAAATGCTCAGTGAAGAGGTATTAATGGGAGAGCGTCCAAGACTCCAGGTGGCAGGCACACAAATAAACGTTCCTCTATTTGCTTTATATTTCTTGAAACCTGGATGAAAACACACCCTAAATCCTACATTTTCTGGAGCACGTTAATTAGCCCGAGTGAGGATTTAGCAGCAAATTAGGAAACTTATTTAATGTGTCAGGGTAAGGGAAACAGGAAAAGGGAACACTTACTTCCTTGTGGTCCGAAAAACTTCACTACAAATTCATTGAGTCCGCTGAGGATGGTGACTTCATGCTTGCTCTCAATGCTGTAAGGCTGTTAAGGACAACATTTTCATGTGACTGCATACAGATAAACAAACACAACCTGAGGGACTACAATAATGAACCGTTCTTGAATAATATTCAGGATCACTAACAATTTGGCCTCTCTGAAATGGTAATTCAGCCGCAGTTGTTTGCAGTGTAACACATCATCGCATACTTTGTTGCAGGGAAGACAAGGACACGAGCAGAGTCTGACCTTTTTCCTCTCTCCTAACCAACATCATTCTCTCATATCATAGAGTTATGAAAACTAAAGGGAGAGATGATAGCTTCAGACAGATAATGAAAACAAATCAATGCAGGAAAATTACACTTGGATTCTGTTATGACCCCGAGTCCTGGAGCCTCACTTTCAATGACAATCGATAGCTTCACGCCAATTTGTTATTCTGCACGTTGAAGTAATATCCTCAGACTGACTGTGAAGTATGCGGGCCAGTGAATCCCAAACAAAAAAAGTCATGCATGCTCACATCAGCCAGATCATATTCACTCTTGCTTCAGAACCATGCTGGCCTTTTTCCACCTGCCACTCTCTAATAGCCGCCCTGGACATTAAACACGAGTCCCTACAGAGAAACACAGTCCATCTCCTTGCAAAGAGCGCCTAACATTCTTTAAGTTTATGTTACCACCTACACTGCTGCTGACAAAACCCAATGTACTCTGGCCCCGTCTCTCCTATAAACTGTATAAAAATAATGGACGTAGCCACCTTGACGCCACACACTGGTTTGCGGACTCCCATTTGAAGCCTCAAGTTTGGTATTTTGGCTGTCCCCATATTGTTTTTTTTGGAGCCAGAAGTGACTATACTTGGGCAAGAGGCTGGCGCTGCGGAGGAGCAAGGGATGGGACACTATCTTCAGACAGCCTGTCACTCAAAGCGGCTGCACCGTTTAAGCATAACTTTGATTGTCCGCCTAATGCGTAACTTTAAGCCTTTATAAAATGTGCACGGGTGAGTTATAGAACAATTCACCCCAAGGACAGTTGTTATGAGCTGTTATAGAGTTATAGAAATAAAACTGTAACCATCTTTATTTCTGCTGTAAAGTTAGGCATTTTAACACGAGGGTCTAGCGGATTGACTCGCTTTTGGATCCAGCCTCAAGTGGCCATTTGAGGAACTGCAGTTTTTGGCTTCATTTTTCAGCCCCGGCGGTTGCAGCTTGGCTTCAACATTGGAGCAAGAAACAAAAAAGATATGAAAACAGCTCTGTTTGTAGCAGTCAATTTCCGATATAACCTACATTTCGAAGCTTGTGATCCAACAAACAGATGTACAAGAGGAAAGTGGAGAATCTCCCTCTATGTGAATCTTACAAATTTTTGTGTCATATAGATCTCACAATCTGAATCGCACAATTCAGGACCAAGGCCTGAGACAAGGAAAGAGACACAAGGATTGAGATCAAAATCACAGTGGCACCCTCAGTGGTCAGTGACTGGCTGCTATCGGCCCAAACCTAATCTCAGATAATATCATGTGAGAATCCTTAGATAGATGGATGTGGCTCCATTAACCCAAATAAGCAAATACTCCAGCCAATCAGAGAGAAGCACTATGACAAGGCATGTGCAGGTCACTTAACTGACATGTGCTATTGTCAAGCAGTATAATCTAAGGTCATAACCGATCTCAGTTTCACATGTGTATGAAATGTCCAAAATTGATCACATTAAACGTGCTGCTTCACCAAATTGTTTGAACAGAGCATGGTTATTATGGGATTTGCAGTTTTGGGTCAGGCCGCAGATCTTGTGTCAGTGGGTCAGGTCGGATTGCGGAACTGATTGGTCATATGTGCAGGTGACGGGGTGGCTGCAGTATTTCACGTTGCAGTTCCTGTTCAAGAGCGGGTCTTGAAAATCACACCCGCACAGGACTCTGATCTATGAAAAGGCAGATGCTCTTATTTAAGCAGAATCTACCCCTCTCCATGTAGCAGACTGCAGATAATGTAGATTCTGTAAACATTTGGGTGTACAGATGCTTGGATGCTAACTACATTGTAAGATTAATGCGACCAGATTCTCATGACATACTCTCTAATGGGGTGCAAGAATCTTGTGACTCCAAAAAAAGAAAAGAAAAAAGGAACATGACCCAGCTGTTCAACTCTGTTTTAATGTGATTCGCCTTCAAACCTCTTAACCAGCCTAAAGTAAGAAAACCTGTAATTACCCAAACCATCTATCACAGGAGAAGTTGATACTTCAGTTTCAGACATATATCAACAAACCCTACAGAATGTTTTTATTCAGTGTATTACTTGGCAAATCCGACATCACAGCTATGAGCATATAATGTACGCTCGCTCTGATTATTTTTGATCTCCACTCTAACACAAAATCATCACAGGGAAATTATTTCCCTTTCATGTGAGCAGAGGGAAGAGGCACAGGAAATCAAATTGAAGCAGAGAGAGAGACTTAAAGAGAAAATAAACAGAAGGAAAAGAAAAGGGATGAAAATCACAAAATGAGAGTAAAAGACTGACAGAACACATCAGAGACAGAGGGTGCAGAACATGGGATAAAACTCTGCTTTCCATGCCACACAGTAGCAGCTGGCTTGTCAATCCTGATTGAGTGTGTATCCCATTAGCAGCAGCACTGACCCCCCAAAGGGTTAAATCAAACTGGAGGTTATTTTAAGCTCCGGTTGAGTCTGCGAAGAGCAGACTGAATCCATGGCTTCTGCAAGGAAATGTGTCATTGTCAGACAGAAGAGGAAGCTCTCTGTTCTGACTCGTGTTGAAGTCAAGGAGACGTTCTGATGCTGTTTGATGCAAAGGCCAAGACAGAATGAACGACTAATACCAGCAGGAGGACAGTATGTACCTACAGCGCGCTAGCAAAACAACAATTAGCCATGTGCAATAGGGAGACTCCAATCAGACACATCAGGCTGCATGCATTATGTTTACATTACGCAGCTCACTACACTCTGCCCTTCATGTAAGGACATCTAATGCACCTAACTACAGTAGTAGTGAAACTACTGGTGTGTGAGTACGTGTGTATGACCACAGGAGAGAGGGAAGCAACACCAAGGGGGGGGATGGTATGGACTGTGTGCGTTATGATAGAGGAAGGCAGTGAGGCATGATGGGGGATAAGCTATTAATGGGGTTGAATCAACACTGATTATGCTGCAGGCTAATTGACATTGGCCATACTGACTACGAAGCCAGAGAAGAACAACTCTACCTGTGCAAAATCAGATCCTTACATTAACCTTTCAGACATTTAGTTGAAACTTTTGAGTATATGTTCGCAGGATACCGTGCAGCATGACTTCACAGCGATGTTACAAGCAAGCAGCAATGCAAAGGTCGGGGTCTTGGTGATCTGTAAATATTCATGTAGCCATAGTGAGATCATGTGAGTGAAGGAGGAGGTAGGGAAAGGGAGTAGCTCATGTTGCACCGACTGACTTCTCACATACTGTTACACTCACATGATAATGATGTGAACACAAGTTACACACAAAATAAATCACTTGGAAGCCAATATAAGTGTGTCAAGAGTCACAAATGACCACGTCCAGTTTCAAACAGGACTGTGGCTGAACTGAGCCTCTTCCATCAATCTCAGCACAAATACACAAACCACCCGTTTAACAAAACCCCCTAGGTTCCTGATATTCATACGAGTGTGGTCTTTGTTTATTTGCTTGGTTAAAAAAACATAGCAGCAACAGGCTCACACATTACTCACAATGTTTATCTGAAGGAAAAATCTCGGGCTTTGACGTCAACACTCTCACCTTCTCCTCTCATCCAATCCCAAAACGATACATTCACTTAGATAGGACTGTGGCCATCTTTCATGTCATCATGACCCAACAGTTAAATCCACCGGCCTTTTGTTTAATTCCACGAGACTGAAACGTTTAAGCTCTCATTCCCTCCAGCCAGTAAATAACTGCAAGTCACTTTCAACAGCACTCCTTCCCCTCATGAAGGAGTTTGGCAGGTCTGTTAAAACAGAAGGGAGTTCCTCGTAGAGCCTGTAAACGCTCATCAGTTTGATGGAGTGAAAGATGTATTGAGAGTGTAGTTGACAAACAGCCACTCAGCCAGCCTAACAGGGAGAAAAAGATGGTCACAAAACTGGATAGGCAGGACATTCAATATATACCAATTAAGTGTGCTGCACTGTCGTTTTGTTTGGGGTTTTTAAACAAGAGGTGACATGATGACGCATTGCATTTCAAAGGGAAGGAAAATTGGTCTCACTCAAATAGCTGACAAGAAAGCAAGACAGAAATTGGGCTGTACAGTGCATTTACATGCACATTCATAATACATTTATATTTGAGGCATTAAAATATTGTGTTTTAATGCTGCTCTGTATAAACTCCAGTCAAATGTAGTCGAACAATCCAACTGAGAATGACCTGAATCAACCTATATCTTGAATATTAAAAGTATAAATCTGCTAGCATGTAAAAGATGGTATTTAATGCTATAATTGCTGTGTTCTGGCATGTAAACATCAAATCTCGCTTTTTGTTTGGTTTAGAAAAATCAACTTCAAAGTATGTGTTACTAACTAACACAATCAACGTCTTAGATTCCGTATATTAAATTACATCTAACCTCTTCCAATCCCCTGAGGCGCAGGTGTCCTCAGCTGACTTAACTGCATTTCAGCTGCTGTAGCAGGCTGTTTTAAAGCTGAAGTGAAGATGGTGCTGGTCCCATATGAAACACCTAGCAAGACCTAGCAAGTCTATTGGTACCAACCACGGCATGCTAGCTCGTCAGGACGGGGGTTACATAATGCTCCCACATTAGGCTAAATGTTCGTGAGGAAAAATCTGGCATAGCCGTTTCACAGGGGTCCCTTGACCTCTCACCTCAAAGTATCTGACTAAAAATGGGCTCTACAGGTACCTACAAGGTTTTCCTTTACAGACACGCCCACTTTATGCTAGTCTCATGCATTTTTTGGCAAAAAACATGCTGTTAAATCTTATGCAGTACAAATATGTTATTTTTGCCTATTGTATTTGAATATTTCTGCATACTGGGGCCCCTAAACAGTCTTGGAAATGTATAAATTGGGCATGACTGGAAAGCTGACACTTAAGAGCTTAATTTTATTTATGTGTAATGATAGTAGCCATTACGTTGTAGTGACACCATTTTTGAACAATGAACTCACTGTACAAAATAACCAGTTGCGACCTCTAGGATAATCAAAGCCTCATGAAACTTTACAACCACAAAATGGAGACCTCTGGCATTCAGAGGATACATGGCTTTCATAAGGTATCCTGACACTAAGGAGGTTTCTCAGCAGATTTCAGAACAGAAGTGCTTGCCAATCAATCGCTAAAAAAGGCAATTCTTACCAAAAAACTCCAGTTTTCGATAACAAATTACAACATGGATTTTCCTGTGGTGTTCATCAAGGCCTTGGTGTCTTAATGTGGTATTTTTGCCCATTTTTGTAAATTCTCGAGTGATAAAAAAAATACTTAAATTTGGCAACAAATCTGCGCAACACAAGGTATCAACACAAAAATTGCTGCGACAATTTATGAGACATCATTAAGCATGAAAATGGCCTTCACATACTTCATTCAGAATGTTCTCAGCCCAAATACACTCTAAACTTCCAAAATTTGAACAGGCGCCTAACCAATACACAATGTCTATTAAATATTTATAACTAGAAAACCTTGTCACACATTGGTGAGCTGCATCTCAAATTAATCTTCAGTTTCCCTGCTTTCCGATGATGTATACCGCTTCTATGTGGCATTTACTACTGACCTGCTATCTTGCCGTAAAGATCTGCAGGCCCGCCCTAAAAATGACAAAAAATGGGTCTATGGTAGGGAGGGGGAGAGTGGAAGAGGTTAAACACACTAACTGTCACCTAACCAAGGTGGCTTCAACACATTCTGATCAAAGCAATGCATCTACATGTTCCTCATTTCCATCATAACGACTATCTGTCCATCCCCCCACCTTGGATTAGTATAGATAAGTCATAATCTGTGGACAGTTCCGGGTCAATAATCTTTTACTCACACTTATAATCTGATACACAGAGCCCAATCAATCCACAGGAACATACACACACATTCTCATTGCCGTGTCTCAAACCAACCCTGAACTGCAAGAGCAACATGGCCTCCTGTGTTTTAACAACATTTCACTGCAAGACATTCTTCATATAATGACATACTTGCTTTTCAACACTCACACTTAAAAACGCTGCGTAGAAAGAAAAGGTCTAAAAGAACTACCAATTAGTCAAGGTTTATCCAAGCACTGAGGCCAACTTTATCCTGATTTTGAACTTTATAAAGCACGTTTAAAGGCTTAAGTGTAAAAGTATGCAGTAAATAGCATTTACGGTTGTGGTCTAGACATGTCTTGTTTTCTTTCTGGTCCATTCAGGCCACTATCCCTGTGTGACCCTGGATCAAAATATCCCATCCTGACCAACCCCTTTCTAAGAATGGAAAACAAACATGATGAGGAATCATAAACAGCACCCTGTCAAACAATGTGGTGTCAACCGTGCTAAAACATTTCCCCCTTTGGAGACAGAAGCTGTTGATCTGGTGAAGGGAAGCACACTGGCTACTTTCAAAGCAGTTTCTTGCCTCATCTTTCTTTTTGCAGAGAGAAAGGGACGCAACAGCCCACAATATCATTCCATCAACAGGGAGATGCAATAAATTTAAAAACAACAAGTGTCAACACACTTTACATTAACAACATCAGCAGTAATACTGGACATCTTAACATCTGTGGTATGCACAATCCAATTCAGAGAGACCAAACTGACACTGCAGGCCAGTTAAGATTATCTACATCTGAGAATACAATACTCCGACCACCTGCTGACACCTCCAGCTTCAAGTAATTCTTTTAAAGAAAAGGTATAAAGCTTCTGGGTGGACTAGGCTGAAATAACAGGAAAGGCAGCAAATCAAATAATCCCAAAAGGCATTTGGAGAGGATTCGGTTACCGACGCCATGCAGAACCTCCAGTTATTAATGGCACTAACCAGAGAAGAAGACTGTCAACGACTGAACATAAGAAGCAAAACAAAGCGAAGACGTCTGCCTGAAAGACACTAATAGTCCGTAACCTCCCGAAAAGCCAGCGGGGAAGAGGAACATAAAAAGAGCGGGTAGAATAAGGTCAGCCAACAGAGCACGGGGGCTGAGACAGAGGGAGAAAAAGAGCATGAGAAGATGATACTGAGAGCGGCTGAAGAATAAAGCGAAGAAGAACCATGGGAAGAGTGATTCCAAAGGAGAGGCTGAGAGACAGTGATGCAGAGATAATGAGAGAAAAGAGTTCAGCCTGGTGAATGCTGATCTAGCCTTGCAGGCAGATCTGTGGATGTGAATGACATCATTGCTATGGACTGCAGGCCAATGATGATGATGATGATGATGATGATGATGATTGAGCCTGAGTGTGTGCAGACACATAAATGGGCAAAATCTGTATCTGTATCTGTATTTGACTTTACAAAGACAATTTCTCTATAAAAGTTAACAGTTAAGAGTCATTCCAGATTTCCAAGTTATTGGTGGTCAATATTAGCAAGAGATTTTTCATTGGAAAATTGCAAAAACTTAAGCATTACTAGGTCCCAATCAGACAAAGCGTGTTTTAGCAGCCTGGGGCAGCTTTTTGTAATTGTTTTCAATTAGAGTGAAGTGTTTTGCTCGCTGTTTTTGCATTGAGTGCCTCATGTTTATCTGCTGTATCAGGGTTGGAAATTAGCACTAGCCATTGGCCAAGAGCTGGTAAAATATGCAAGTGGCTGCTAGCACTGCTTCACTCATGAGCCAGAAAACAATAGTAATGTATTAAGTGGCCAGTAGATTTTGGAATCCACTAGCCACAGTGGCAGGTGAACAAAAAAGTTCATTGCTAAAGGCCGTTAGAAAGAGTCAGTTCTTTTTTTGTCTGAAGTTATCACACATCTAAAAATAAATACGACTTCACGTTGTGTCAATCACGTTTGCACACTGAGTCTGAAACGTGCGTCCATCATTAGAATTTTCAGAACAGGTTAATTTTCTGCATTTTTTGCATCCATCTGAGCCTTTGAAGACATTTTATCAAAGATTAGTGAAGAAAATGTGGCAGCGGGACACAGCCGCGACAAGACAGAGTAACGGGACACACAGAATCATTTCATAACTCAGATAGTTCACTCTCAACAGGTCAGATAGTAATATTCAGGTGGATAATGATGAAGGGGAGCAGGATGTGGACCGCACACAGAATGCAGAGGACAGAGAGGGAGGACAGCTCCACCCCTTCATGCAGCTGCGGTGCCAAATGCAAGACAGGCAGGGAGTGGTGACAGTCGGGTAGGTAACTCCAGTGGAGAGAGGCATAGGAGGAAATGTGTCTTTTCATTTTGCCAAGTATTGCCAATTTTCACAACGAATAGAATAATAAAACGCATCGGGATCAGTGTGCAAGGTTTCTGTGCGCAAAGATGTGCAAAGGCCTTAACCCTGGCTCTATGGGTTTCAGGTTTTTGCAGGAGCGCCCTGAATGCCTGAAGTTGAAAAAATCTGTTCAGAGCATAAAGTGCCTGACGTTATTAATTTTTTTCCCCCATTGTCCAGTATGCAGTTTGACAGGTGTGGTTCTGTGGTGGCAATGATAACATGTGATATCGTACATGGTTTGTGTTAGACTAACGTTAGCTCAGTTTAAATGCCACACTAGGCAAGCTGCAAGACATAGGTTTCTGACAAATTCTCGCCTGAACTACTTTTACAAAAACAAAAAAAGGCGCAGCAAGCTGAAAAGAAGGCAGCTATAGAGCTATAGGGGCAGGCTTCAACATAAAAGGCGGTGTGGCGTGCCTCACATTTTGCAACCTACACAACGTGCTCTGTCTGATTGGGGCCTTATGCAGTTTTGTTGTGTGGAGCTTTTGTTTGGAACTTGGTAAAAATTAGACTGAAGAGCAGACAGAGCAGTAACAGAATGAGAGGCAGCATTATATAAAATAATGTCATCCGTATAAAAATGTATTAACACATCAAAAATATGACAGAGGACATTATTAACATAAATGGAGAAAAAGACTGGAGCTAAGTGAAGAGCCCTGTGGAACTCCTTTAATTGATAAGCTGTGTCTTAGAGGATGACTTTCCATGTTTAGGTTTCCAATACAAAACCTTAAACACTGCTTAAGAGTTGAATTTGAAAGAGACAAAGAGCATAAGAAAGGTTTTGACATACGTGCTACACCCCATTTGCTAACCTGACAATACAAGAGTGTGCAAACTCTTCTGTCATCTGCTGCCGCTGGGGAACACAACTCTGTTTCATAGAGGTGAAAACCTATGCTGCATATATACATGAGTTGACGTTCACGCTGTCAGTGCATACTTTTTTTTTTCGCACAGGACAGTATTGTAACCTTGGATAGAGAGATACTATGGTGGAAGAATTAACTTTTTAGTACATATGGATTGGATGATTTGTCAAATCAGTTCTTCCAAATGGCAGAAGAAGCTCTGTAACCTTCACAGAGAGTAACTTGTCCAAAAGCACATCTTTATTTAGAGATAAGAAACTCTAAGGCAGCCATCTCTCTTTCGTTTTCTCTCCCTTACACACAGATTGTAACGACAATGTACAATCAAAGGCTGTGCAGATGAAAGGCAGGAAATATAGCAGCTGTTCTCAAAGTGTGAGCAATGAGTAGGCTTCCTCTGCCAAAAGACATACTAGTATAGACTACCAAAAGCACAAGCTAATATTCTTTACCCACAAGAAAAAGAGAGGAGGAAGGCTTACTGACTTAAGACAGTGAGCTACATTTCGCAACAAGGACAACAAAAAGCAGCCTTGTACATTTGAAAAACAGTAATGAAAGAGACAACAAAGTCAATACCAACATTAAACCAACAACAAAGCTGTTCCTTCTTCTTCCTCCAAGTATGGGCTCAATGCCCACTCTGATATTCAAAGAGAGCCAGAGGAAAAATTAATTTTGCATGTCTGAGTATGACTGAGTGTTTTGCTCGTTTGCAGTCTCTGCCAGCATACGCCTTATCTATACATGTGGATTGCTTCCTGTAAAGTCCCAGACTTTGTGTAAATGTGCTCTGCATTTGTGCATTAAACTTTTTATGTGTTAGTGCACTGCACCGAGCCAAGCAGGATTACTGCGTGACCTCCACTACACTCTGCGATCTGAAAACAGAGGCAGCCAGTGTAGCACAGCAACCATCCTGCCACAGCAGGCAGAGCGAGTGATCGGCACTGTGTTGCTGTGAGAGTGTGATTTAATGAGTTCAACACCAAACAAACACCGTCACTGCAGCCGTCACCAGCCAACCCCACTGACCCAGTCCTCCACTCTCTCTACCTCTCACACTCCCTCTCATACTGAGGCATTAACGTCTTCCCCGAGCTGTTTACTTTCTGTTATTGCTCATTAAGTCCAACTCTCTCTTCTCAATTTTAATGCAGATTTGGAGCCTGACTGAACCATTTCAACCACCAGAAACCCCCTCACACCCCAGCTCATTGACTCAGTAGTTAGATAATCCTGTGAATACATAGCAAGCTAAAAGGGGACAAAAATGAGAATGGATCAGACAAGAAGCCAAGTTTCATGACAGCTGCCATTCATCCACACTACAGATGGCTCAATACAACTTTTTTTATTTACAATACTGATAATACCACAATAAGTATCTTCCTATACCAACAAAAAATCTGCTAATATTCAATTCAACATGCAGCTTGCCTGTTGCTTGAGCTGTCTGTTAAGATTAGATGCACTGTCTCTTTGGTTTAAGTGAGAAGCCCTTCAGGGCCAAAGTGAAAACAAACAACAAAAGTCAAATGCTGACATATAATTAGCTAGCTATATTTGAGAAAGGGCTAAAAAGAAGTATGGCGGAAGAAAACAACATTACAGCAACAGCAGCCTAGATACTCATTTTCACAAAGTTTATTATAAATGAGGAAGTTTTAATTTGGGTACAGCGGATAAGTAGCTAATCATCAAGCCAGCTTGACAGAACTCAAAGGTCACAAATGTTGGTTTAGGGTGCTTTACATGTATGGTAGAACAGAGGTGCAACAGCGATAAAGAGTTTAAATGTGTTTGCTTGCCTGATTTGGAAATTGTGGTGGCCTCCGCTGCACAGGACGTACAAGCGAATGCAATGCATACAGCCTGGTATTCATGGTCCCAAATCTGATTTAGACAAGCGCTGCAAAAACCGCAGCTCTTCAGCCTAGTTTCTACGCTGGCAATGTATGGCCAGCATGGCTGTTCACAGGTCTAGTATGAGGTGAGGGGATCTTGGCTCTTCATGACTGGCCTGGCTGGCTCTGATAACTGAATATAGGTGTACTGGTATGATACTGATATGCCTGTGGTCATGCCAGCTGCTCTCACTTCCCCTTTTACCTGCCCAGATCCCACAAGAGATTCAAGATCCCACCCATAGCTTTGTAGAGCGGGGGAACTAAGGACTTAATAACTGGTACGACAACATACTTGTAAACAGATTAAGCAAATGATATTATCCTATGTTGTAGCAAAACAAATGAATTAGGCACAAGGAGTGATGTAATCCTTCAAAGACTAGGTTAAAATAGTTGGTGATAAAGCTCTTGTTTGCTTAAAGGTCCAGTTATTTAGGAGGATTCAGTGGCAACTAACGGTGAGGACTACAGATTGCAACCAGCTGAAACTTCTGCGGGTTCGTATTCCTCCAGTGTTCATGGTTCAGGAGGTTTTTACCAGGAGCCTAATTACCCGCCGAGGTCTCTTCCTCTGCTAACAAACGAACCAGGTGATAAAAGCCAGTAAAACACAAAATAAAGCAGTTTCATGTTACAAGTGTTTCTCCTACGCTCTTTTAACTTGTCAGAGACAGGTCGCTAGCCCAACACCTGGTAATGTGTGCTCACTTCTCATCTCTGATAACTTAAGATCCAGACATTTGAATTATCCTCTTCCTCACCAAAAGAAACAGACTCTGTGATTTAGTCCTGTAAAAACACTGAATAAAGCAGTTTCATGTTAAAAAAAATCTATGTTTTTCCAGTGCTGCTGGTCACAGAGGGGCTGCTAACTACAGTGGCTGACATGAAATCACAAATGGGCCATTGTTGGTTTGTTCGTTCTGGGCTACTGTAGAAACATGGCGGTTCGGACTCCATGGATGAGGACTCGGTCACTATGTAGATATAAATGGCTTATTCTAAGATAATGAAAACACAACGATTCTTATTTTCAGGTAATCACACACAACAGAAAATATACTTATTATATTACATTCTGTCCTACAAGCTTACAAAATGGACCTTTAAGTAGAACAATGTAGTTCATATTTGAATGTCTACAAAGCTGTTCACAAACAAAGGGGTAGGGAGATTTTGGGACGTCACTTTCTTTAGGTTAGAGTCTAAAAACATGACACGGGACACATTAACTTACTTTAACCTCTGCTTATCACTAAAAACAACATAAGCTTCACTGATCTCCGACAGGAAATTGGTTACATATGTGACAACCTTTAACTCTGAACAAAACAGACCTGTTCCCCTATCCTCATGTTTATTCTTTACTTTGCTTTACTGCTGCCTAACAAATCTTAGGAAACAAACTAAACAGCTAAACTAGGTCAATAACGAGGGCTGTGCAACATTACTTGTTTTGCTTTGGAGCTCAGTTTTGTGACAATTAACCCAACACTACAAGGCCATAAACGCCTAAAATATGAGTTAAAAGATTTAGGATTTGGTACAGCTATGCTGCTAATACAGTTTTCTTCCTCTCAAACACTTTGACATGTCATAGTATGTTTTGTTGTGGTTATGTTTATGGAACTACTAACAATAATGCCAGTAATATGGCATAGAGTGGGTAAGCTCGCAGCCAACTCGCTCTGACACTGTAAGTATTTAAATTCTGATGGAGCCCTTGGTGCCAGCGTGTGCGGTCTGTGCGAGAGAAAACCTCGCAGCACGTTTTACATATCAATGGACACATGGCCCCAAAGGCCTGACTCACTGAAATCCACATGTAAATGTCTGGTAGCTGTTAGGTGCTGCACCCACTAGATGGTGGATGGGAAGTAAATTAACTCTATGAACACCCCAGTTTCATTTCTGCTTTAAAAATCAGCACAGAGGCATACAAACCAGCCCGGGGCTAAAACACCTTGTGATTAATATGGTATCAGTTTTGAAAATTCACATAAATGTACAAGCTGTCTTTGCAATTCACAATTTGCATGTGCAGTGAAACAATACAGAGACCTACTTTTTCATCTACTTAAAAAAAAAAAAAGAATCAAACAAAAACACCCAGCTCAATGCTCAACAGTTAACCCAAAATATCACATTTATTTTACAATGCAGATTTGGTTCAGGTCTGACTATGCTGTTAGCTGATGGCTACCTCCCTGTGTGAGAGCTGGAGCGGCACAGTACAGCGCAGGCTAAGTTCTTTGTCTTCTCTGGTGAGAGATGAGAGCCCACCCACCGCAATCAAACGTGAATCCCTCAGCTGCTCCTCCTCTCAGCCCTTCACTAAATCAACAGTCTATTTACAGCAATAGCACAGAGTCGCTGCGAGCACGCACGCGCCTGAGCTGCGTGCATGCACACACAAACAAAATTATCATTAATGATCACAAAACTGAGCCAGGGCAGGAGAGACAATGGCCTGAATCTGAGGCAACCATCTAATGAGCAAATCTACTAACAGACAAGATTTGCAGTCTGTCGTAAAGATAAAAAACCTGAATTTCAACACTGACACGCTGAGGAAACTGCAAACAAACCAGAATTTCTGTGCAGTAACAGACAGACACACGGCTACTTTTATCAACCTGATGCAGACGAGATGTACAGAGGCAGATTACAAGCTAGAGTCAAGTGTTGGGTGTGGATAATGTAGGTTGCACTTTTTTGAAAAGGCTCTTTTGCTTCATTCATAAGCACAAATTGTAGCCAAAACTAAGGGATACTTTAAAGTCAACAGGGCTCAGTGTCACTGGCCCATATGCTAACAAATGACCAAACATGTAGCTAGCCTATCATCACTCCGTCGTTTTTCCACATTAAAGCAGCAGTGCACGTGAGCGGCAGAGGCAGGCTGAGCTCCCCAGTGCCAGAGAAAAAAAAATCATGTGAAACAAAGAGAGGAACTTCAGTCCATCTGTTTTTCTAAGGGAACTCAGCCATGCGTGCAGGAAGCGTCACTGTTTGCACTGCGGGATTAACAGTGAGGGCCTCAAATCTCCTAACTGTCAGAGATGCCTTGCTCCTGGACCCCCAAAACAGGACTGTCAATCAAGGTGGGGGGCCCCCCCTGACTATAGGGGGCCTCGTCCACAATTTACTAGGTTACCTTATGTTCAGTCATGAAGAAATAAAAGGGAGGAAAAAGGCTGGAGCTTGGTTCGGGCTGGATGGTGTAGCATATTTATAAGAATACCTGCATGGATGCGGACAAAGGCATACTCAACAATCGCAAAAAAGGAGATGTAGAGAAGCAGAAGTATTTGTAAGCTTTTAGATTGACAGAAAGAGATAACTAAGACAAAGGGGAAAAGAAGAAAATGTTTTTATCCTACAATTGCATTCTTTTCGTGAATTTCCACAAGCACACAGCCAAAGAGCCACAAGATATTAATCTTAAGACATACACCGGCAAAACCATTTGAATCTAGGTATTATATTGTCAGCTTTCCCAAGACTTAAAGACACAATAAATATCTCACTAATTCCATACCATCACTGGCTGACTGTGCACAGCAGGTGGGCCATTCCCTACATTGTCTTAGTCAGTGTTTGAGCTTCTTACTACAGATTAAATATTAACCTGGAGCCACAATAAACATTACACAAAGTGATAACTGGACTTTAAGGTTAACCGTATGGCCAACACCTACTGAAGCAAAGCTAAGTATCGGGCATACTGTAGATTCCCATCTGAACAACATATAATTTGGCTGTGAATAATCTGCAACATCTGTTTGGTGTTATTGTTGGTCCTGTGCTTTTATACCGTCACCAGACCAGAGCTTTCCCCATTCTCATCATGAGTCCACCATGCTCCTGTTCATTCAATCGATCTCTCAGTCAGGAACGGGCAGAAAAACTGCTGGCTCCTTCGCTACAGTAACCTGCGTCTAGTTGGTTCAGTCGCGCAATAATAGCGCTGAGTGCAGATTAGCTGTCTGTGACTGTGTGACATGATCTGACACAGCAGCGGGAGGTGGAGGTCACAGGGGCTTCTGTAAACGGGAAACACAAAAGACCCCACCGCTGACGCTGTCCGGATGTCATGTTGCAGGGGCACAATGGGTCCGAAACACCAAGCAGAGTGCGGATAAAGCTCAGGATTGGTATTCCACCCGGGGAGGATGGAGGGATGTATTTGGGAGGGGAGTAAGGGGAGGACATTAAAATAAAAAAAAAGAGGGGAGGGAGTGGACACTGCCCCGAGAAGCCAACCCCGATTGTGGACAACTGCATAAATCAGGATTACTGATTACAGCCTCAATAGTCACGTCAAGGAAAATGGATCCTTGAAAAACACGAAGCACAAACGTGACACACAACATACCTGGATCGCATGGTTAATTTGGGGTGGAATGATAAGACCCATATACACTGGCATTTACACCAGGTATCATGATAGATCCTGGGGCTGATGAAGCATGCAGCACCCCTCCCAACAACTCCCCACAGTCTCGGATATAATTCATCTGTGGCCATGCTTCACAGAACTGCTATCCAATCACTTTCAAACCTTCCGGCAGCAATTGAAAGGTTGAGAAGTACAGCTGAGACGCAGTTTTGTTTTCATAAAAATGTCTCAAGATCTCCTCTGATGTAATGAGATTTTATATATGAACATATATACACCTCAAGGCTTCAGGCTCATGCCATTATAAAGATAAACACTTCATTAGAGCGATGGCCTCAGAAGTGGCTAAAGAAGTGCAGTTACAAAGAGCTTCAGAAAACGAGGTTTACTGATTTGAGTAAAGTCTCAAACTCTGCTCCTTGACATTACGAACACATTGTTTTTCCTACATCTTTTAGCATGCTACCTATAAATATTTTACTTATTAAATTCTATTAATTTCATATAAATATCACATAAACTGAGCAATATCTGTTAACCTGAACCTAACCTAACCTCATGATGTTACACATACAGCATCCAGCATTTTTTAACCAATCTAAATTAAAAATCACTTCAGCTTAAATTTCAAAATCTTTGTATAAAGTTCATCTATTAAATTACAGTAAGAGCCGCTTAATGATCAATGACAGCCTTGTTAAGGGGATAAAAATCCATGGAGTTCCTCAACCAGATAATCTTCTAAATGTCTCCCTTCTGTGACCATAGAAAAATTATAAAAACACATTTGTACAAACATGTCTTCTTCTTCTTCGGGTCATTCTCGACTAAATATAAACAGCTGTGCAGATAATTCTACACATTTCCTTTCTCTGTCGCATTCTCTGCATTAATATCCATAGGCCAGATATAACAGGCGCTCGTGCTAGCATTCAAAATAGGCTTAGTCCTTTGTAATCTACCTGTGCTCAAATTCCAGCAGCTTACTGCTTGAAAGCATTTGTAAAGCGAGTAGAACGATGAATACATGCAAATAATAGCACAACTACCTACACAGTGTGTGCAGTCAACCCCGCACAACAAGCTGAATGTAAAGCTCTTTGAAATGGCACACTCTTGTTCAAGAACACGGTGTTCCAAAGTTAAAGCAACATGTCCAAGAGAAAGACTGAGTAGCCAGTGGCCAGAAGTTATGCCCGTCATTGGAGAATAACCCTAGTTTAAGGTTTAGGACTACAGTTTGGCGAGAACTGGACAATAAACAAGTTGTCTCTTGCTACTCAAAGCTATAAGTTTGCAACAGAGGGGTGTAAAAGAGTAAGGGATACGCAGAAAAATCCAGTGTAAAGTCAGTGTAAACCAACACTTAATGCCTTCTCCGTGACTATATGTCATTAGATAGCACAAAGAGTTCAGGCTAGTGGCATGCACACACAAAGACTGTACATTTGGTGTTGAAAGCAGGCTGCCATCCATCGGCCTGGCTTAGGACAAAGCTTAAACCCTGTGATACGACATGCTGAGGTCATTCTGACATTCATTTTCATGAATTCCCTAATGGCCCACGCTCTAGATTCTCAGCTCTCCGGTGGCTGCAGCAAATTAATGCGTGAGGGCTCTCAGTGTCAGCCCATAAGAAAGAAGCCGCTCCTGTCTAAAAGGCGGTGTGAGTTTCGGGTTTTGGTTACACCAGGGGGAGAAGCAGGGATAGGGAGCACAGAGAGGAGGTTGTTACTGCTAGTTTTGCTCTGGGGACACAAACAGAAGGAAGGAACTGTTTCCCATACCAGTAACCTGGAGGAGCCCTCCCTACTTTAACCCCAACAAGATGGACTAGTCAGCTGTGTATCTGTGTGCTATGTGAGACAGTAAATCTCAATTCTGCAGATCTACATATAAACACACATGGCTTTCTTCCACAACACTTGCTGACCACTGCTCACCCATGGCATCGTAAAAAAAAAACATAAGTCGTTGTATGGAATTAAGCAGGTGGTACGTTGAAACAGCAAACCTGCTCTTGCCTGTCAGTCAAGTTGCTCAAGAAGGACAAGGGGTGTCTGTGTGTGCTGCAATCCTTTAAAACTCCTGGTCTGCCTGCTTCACCACTCTGTCATGGCTGCCATAGCCTACACATTAGTGGAGTCGAGCGGGGGGAGCAGAAACTTGCTCAAACAAGCACTGTTGCTAGCTAGCAGACGCAATAAAACGCCTTAGGCAACTGGCCAAAATAACAACAGAGATGTAGCTTGAAAAGAACTAGCTGCAGCTTCCTTGTTGTTGTGTATTTACACACTGCAGCCACATGCAGTTTCAAATGTATAGGCAGCTGGTATACCAGCTGTAATGTTAGAGTACAAGGCAGGATGTATTATGAAATGTAGAATCTGTATTGCATAAGTCAGATATGTAAGCAAACATAACTCAAAATATAGTTATTCTTCAATTTAATTAAACACTTAAAGGGATCAAACTACCAAGATTTTCAAACTCTTCCTTTTTAATCACTATGATCACCCTGTTGGGACAACTTTCCCTTGTTTTTGGTTCGTTTTGACCAGCCCTGCTCTAACCCCATATTTGACTAAGCTGTACAGCCATCCCATCAGCTGTTCTTAGTCCCTCCCTCTTGTGGTTTCCGGCTAGTAACAGGCTACCCAATCATTAAGCTGGTTTCCACTGTGCTGGGACAAAAACAAACTACTTGTTCATACTGTTCTTCTAGAACATTGCATGGACTGGAAATGTATTGTTATGGTCTACTTTAGAGCTCCCTCTGTGCAGCCCCAAGTGAAGTTGAACAAATAAATCAGCAGCACAAAAGTAAACATGGTGACTTGAAAAGCAGAACACACTGGATGTTGCCTAAAAGTTCAAGTATTACACAGTGAAAACGACTGCAGGCTCATGACACCTGCTGTACCACTTAACAAACAGCTGCCACGCTCACTCCCAATCCCAATATGTATGAAAAACAACACATTACAACCACTTACAAATGATACAAGTTAGCCTGCCATATATTTGCCTGCAGACACTGAAGTACAGTGAGACACACAGATCAGGTGGCCATTTTGATGTTGAAATTAACCAGCAGACTAGCCAGCCAGCTCAGCAGCGTTACAAGGTAACATCTCAAGTGGCAGAGGCAATAACACAATTAGAAAAACCCTCAGTAGGGTTACAAAGCAAAGCTAATGAGACCCAGAAATGCTGCAATAACGCCAACGTTTTTTTTTTTTTACGAGAGTAGAACAAAAGACAGCAGCATTTTCAGTTGACGTTAGCCTTACGTTATGTAAACAAGCTCCAGTGTCAACGTGTAAAGGGGCAGTTTGACAACAACAGGCTGAACAATAAAAAAAATCAAATAAAAATTGCCATAAGGTGTTTATACAGTCTACCGCTGCCAGGTCTACTGGTGGTGCAACAAGATGACAGACATTCCTGGAAAAGGAGAGTAACGTTAGCGTCTGTTCGGCTGTTGCAGTAATTTTCAAACAGACACAGCAAGCTAGACAGCTAACGCTAACGTTACAAATATACAGAGTTGGAAAAATGGACATGGGAGCGATGTGATTAGCGTTAGCTAACACAGCTGTCCCGATAAGCGACTGAAGGTTCGCAGGACAGAAATAGCTAACACTTGGCTTTGCTAGCAAAATGTTGTTTACACAAAAACACCAGTCATTCACAATGAAAGCTCTTTCTGCTTTGGGCTACCAAGCTAAACAGGCAGCATCAACAAATAGCTCGTATCACATTTCCACATACATCAGGACATAGCTGACTAGACAGCGAATGAGAGACTGTTGTTTATGTTCTGAAAGGATACAGTTTCACCACATCGGTATCCATTCGCCTTTTACCCGGACTTGGAGACGACATTTTTCCTATTTCCACCGCAGAACACCAGTAAGTAAACTGAAAGCTAGCCCCCGAAACGCTAGACAGTCTAGCAAACGGTACTATCCGAAAGTTAACATTTGCCTTCGGAAATGTTCACAGCAAAACGTCTTCACAGTCCAATGTCTCTCTGTCCTAATGAGTAGCTGAGCTAACGTTAGACCTCCGCTGTTCACTGCCTCTCATCGTTCTGACCATGGTTCTGACAAGCTGGGATCCCTCCGCGGACTACGTCATAAATCTGCGACGAAACGTCACCACAAATTGCTGTCTTTGTAGTTTTATTTAGAACACCTTTGGTTTTGTACCCTAAAATGCAAGTGAACGTGCCATTTGGCACCACTTATACTGTTATTTTATATCTAGGGATTTAAAAACCATATAGAAGTAAGACATAGAAGAAACCTAAGTGTGAAGTCTTCAGGGTTTTGCAATGAATGAGGTTGCCCTCATTTCTGTGGCACTGGCTCTGTCTTGGTTTTGCCTGTCTTCCATGTTCTGTACCAGAGGAAGGTGACACACTCAGATGCTGGATATTAGGACATTTAAGTCAAGATATGACAATACTTGAAATCCCAAAGGCACTAATAGTGAATAAAATGTTGCTGCACATAGATCTTTACATCTCATTTCTGCTTTCTCTCTGCTAAATGGACAAATCAGACTTAAAGGGAAAGTTCAAAATTTTTAAGCAAGGCTGCACATGGAGAACTTCTCCATAGACATTACATTACATACAGATGTCAGTCAGCACGCCTCTAGTCTGGAGAAGCAGGCTTGAGTCTGATGTGGAAGCTAAACAATCCTCTGCTGTGGAGAGGTCAGCAACAAGGCATGTTTTAAGGGGCTAAAAAAGTCTAACCTAAAATAAACAATATTACTTTAACTGTATGCTATATTTAGAATATTTTCACAGCCTTACCTTAATGTCAGACAGTAATTTCTAACGGGAAAGTGAAGCAGTCATATTGCTCTCTTCCTAGCCAGACTCCATTGAGAAAAACAGTGATTTTAACACTGCAGGTGTTGCTGGTCTAGCACTGCCTTGCACATTCATTTTGTTTGTGTTATTGTGTGACTTCAGGGGTTTAAAAGGGTTAGAAGAGATTCAACAAAGTCACACAATAACACAGAGTAACAAACTTATTAAAGCAGCGGTAGACCAGCAGCTCCTGTGTCCAGAATTTAAAAAATGACTGTTTTGTGAATGGAGTCTGGTGGCTTTGACTAGAGCATGGATGGGGACCTGAAGCCATTGACGGCTTTCCCATTGGAACAGGCTGTCTGACAGAAAGGTAAAGCAGTGAAAACACTTTTAATATCACATAAATCTAAAATGATATTGCTTTTTTAGAGGGGACTTTTTAAAGTGGCTAAAATGTTTTTTTTGCTGACCCCATCTACAGCAGTACATTGCTGAGCTTTCTTGTCAGACTCCAGCCTGCTTCTCCAAACTGGAGGCGTGCTGACTGACACCTACTGTAGGTAATACACTGACTATGGATAAGTACCTCATTCAACCCCACCTCAAAGAATCTGAACTATCCCTTTAAGTGAGGTTGAAATACACAGTACATAAATAAGACCAAATAAAGAAAATGTTTTCAAGAGCACAGTCACGGCTAAAAATATTCATACTATTGCTCCAAGGACACCCTCATACCTGCTCTGATAACTGTGTGTCCTCACAAATGATCCAGTGACAAGGCTGCCTATTGATAAACACATAATAGTCATTTGTATGAAATGCAGTATTCTGAGAAACTCAGTGTTTGTGTAACTGCCATCCCTCAAAACCAAAGAGGATGTTTACAGGCAACAAAATGGCTGCCAGTAAGAGAGTGCTGAGAGGGAACATACAGCAGCAAAATCACAAAAATCTCTCAAAAGTCAGTCACTGTGCAAGTGGCAACAACGGGTACTAAAATTCTTGCAAGAGTCACATCTGAGTGTGCTCAATGTATTTTCTTTGAATTTACAATATAATCATTTTATTCGTCTTTTCTTTTAGTGAAAATCTCAGAGGATCAACATGCAAAGTGAAACAAACTTTCAGAAGAGCATTTTATTAAACCCTTTTAGGAAACTCTACGAAGATAAAAGCACATGCAAGATAGAGAGGACTGCATTAGCAGTGAGATGTCAAAGGTAGGCAAAAGGAAGTACAAGCATCCTGAAACTAATTGAAAACAGGTTTGTAGTTCATGGCACGTGGTTCTACCTGCCTGCAGTAATCAGGATTGACAAAATGAAAACAAACATTTCACTACTCCAAAAGGATTGTTCTTTTCAAAGAGAACTCATGTCCACGTTAATTTTCAAGCACAACAGTACACACACGGAAAAAGGACTTCCTCACAGTTTGTTTTTTTGCTAATCTGAGGTTAAAAATTGACCACTCCCTCATATGACTCAACATACATTGAAGGTAAACATCGCCTTTCCAGTGTCAAGCCATTTAGCCCGTTCTCACGGATTTCTTGTCTCTTATATTCCACAGAAAAACATACTGTCATGTTGTCACGAAGACTACTGAGGCAGACTTCATGTGAGGTTAGTAAATGCCTTCTTTGTGGCCAATTTATACACTGAGATGTGTTCTATTACTTGATGACTACGTATGTATACACATGATCCAAGGGATGTAGATGCCCCTATATCTGCACATCCCGGTTTTCATGAATCAGTATTCAAAGGTTTAAAAGCCACACTGGCATCCTTCACATATGTCACTGTTCACAGAAAAGACACTCATTCATTTGCCTCAAGACACATTCAACTTCTTTTTCCTCCAGAAACACTTTGACTGTAAACACGACTTTAAGGGATGGCGTACATCGATATGATATGACACTCCTGTCATTGGTACTGCGCCACACTCTGTGCCACAGGAAAAAAGAGGGCAGTTCATCAATTCAGTGTTGCGATGCTGTTCGGATGGAAACAGTCTACTGAGACGGAGAGGAGGATACCTGCCACTGACGGAATATAGCAAACACCCTTTTAGACTTGTCACGAGGGCCCTGGCAGGAGAAAGAGAATAGAGAAATGTCAGACATTGTTTAAATTAAAAGCTGTATGGCCAAGTGGTATCAGTGTTATAATAATAACAAAAAAAAAAATCATAGGTCTTGACTTGCCTGTCCTGGACTGCCTCCTGCTATATTGGAGTTCTTCTTCATGGGCATGAGGAGATCGAGAGCAGCTTTCCAGCCCTGCTGATGAAGTCTTGAGTCTCCATCCGAAATCGTCCCTGGCTCCACGTTCTCCTTTCCCACAGAGATCCAGGGACACCAGTCTCTGTGCTGAGCAAGGGGGTCGAATACGTTCTTGTGCAGAAGCTCATCCTGAAAGAGAAGGTAGAAGGTTGTAATAGCCAATCCAACATATGCAACACAAAACCGTCTCAAAATTTAAAAGGGACAGTCCACCCCAAAATCATGGAACTAAATAACATTTGGCTTGTGGTGGTCAAGGCACCAAAAAATACATTTAAAAAGCTCAACAGCAATGTCTCTTTCCAGAAATCATGACCCAGTTACGTTGTTGTGAGTAGTTTCATGTCTAGCGAACTACACCTGTCAACCGTATCACTGCACAGAAGGAAGCGTGCGTCTACTCATTGACGAGATGCTCATGCTCATGATAGCGCAAGACGTAAACAAAGGTGTTTTCCTCGGCTAAGCTGTAGTGTTAGCTAGCTTAGTGGTGCGAGGTGAGTAGACGAATGCTTCCTTCTGCATGGTGATATAGATGAAGGTTGTAGTTTGGTAGACAGAAAATAGTTCCTATATGAAACTGCTCACAACAAGGTCTGTGGATTATCTTGAGTAAGTGGGTCATAATTTCTGGAAAGAGGAATTTCTGGATTTTTTTTGGCACAGTAAGCACCACAAACTACGTGCCATCTAGTTTCATTGTATTCAAAAGAAGGCAGACATCTCTACGTCCAATATCACAAACACTCGGCAACTCACACCAAAAAAATCTAGGGTGGGGTGGGGGAGGTTGTGGTGAGCTGTCCCTTTAACTAGGATTAGAGTCTAGGTTGTGCAGCTTTGCCTTGAAAGTTAAAATACGGAATAAAGTGAGAATTGTTCCCTCAAAATTGAGATTGGAAATTTCTTGGGAAACAATGTTTAGATAGAGATATTGCATCTGTGACCTCATTGTGCTTTTGAGAGCTTGTCAGGTATGTTGATGATATTAATTTTCAAGTGTCTGCATGATTGTATAGTGTTAACCTCCTACGCTATGACTATGACAAAACACTGCTTGCAAAATAGGTGTTTTTGACTGTTATTGTCACCTCAGAATCATTTCTGCTCCCTCTACCTGTGTACAATTTATCATCGTTTTCATTTGTTGATGTTACTTATACCCCTTTTCACATAGAAGGCTCAAGCAAGAGTTGAACTGCCACATTGATTTTGTGTTAGAAAGAGTTAACCCGCATTGACTGACTCAGCTTCACCATCCAGGTTGAGAGGTCAATTTTAATGTGAAAGGCACACCACGACGGCTTCGAAACAGCCAGGGTGGGACAAACCATGTCACTGGTTGCCAATGGGGGTGCACAGATGTGACTATCACAGGTCGCCACAGTAGAGTGTGGATACCTGACCCCAGCCCGAGGGGACTCATCAGAACCTGATGGGTTGAGCCGGGTTCGGATTACAAATCAGAAATTTTGCTCGTGTTCAGCCCACTTGACATGGTCACGTGACAACGCCTGAATGCAACACAGGCCAATAGTTACATTTCAGGCAGGAGGCGGTGAGTGTTCAGACTAAGCAAATGAAAATGGAGGGCAAGCTGTAACCATGATAGCAATAACTATGTCAGGCAACAAACTGCATCGGGCTCAGTTATAACTCTCTCTGACTCGGGTTGGGTTCGGTCAGGAAAAATGCGGCCCGAGTTGCGCTTTACGCCACAACCAATAAAACAAATTGTGCGATTATTTTCAGCTACAGTTGCAATTTGAACTATGTGGCAAACCAGTTAACTGTGTTTATAACTGTGGTTATTATTGTGATGTACTAATATATACTGTACAGTGACAAATTCAAGTACAAAACACTAGTTCTGAATTTAATGTGTCTACTCCCGACCCTTTTCCAGCACCTGAGGTAATTGGTATGCATCGCACCCAAGTTCTGACCCAGGTAATTTCTGAATTATCATGACCAAGGGATTAACCCATGTTGGCTGGACTGATTTGAACTGACAAAAGAAAGGCAGAGCACAGGTCAGACAATCCCCTATCATTGGTGTAAAAAGGTAGCCTATTAATAAGAAATTAGGAGCACTGACTTCTGTGTAACAGATCTCCTCGCTAATGCAAATGAAGAAAAAATCTGTCATGCACAAATAAGACTGCATAGAGGTGAGAACTCAAAATGTGATGAATGATGAATTGTGCAGCACTATCTCGAATACAAGTGTTAAAATCATTGACAATACTCTCAAAACATTGCCTCAATGATCAGGCAGCACTGTATTATAAGTTAAGAAGCCCGGCGCTATAATAAGGCATAAAAAACAAGATGTGAAATCAGCAATAATGTTAGTTCTTACAGGACCACCAAGTGATGAGAGGCACAGGCGTTTAGGAGGGTGATGCAGGCTGGCAGCGCCATCAGCCCCAGAGTTGTCCCCCTGTCCTTTACTGCGAGTTGCAGGCCTTTTGCCCCTGGGCAAAGGACTCTGCAGCTCTTCACTGGGGCTTGGTGAGTCTCTGCTTCGGGCACGCAAAGACACAGGGGAGGCTCCCTCACCCTGTAACACACATCAGAGCATGGTTATAAAAAGCAGTCTGGTACGTTTGCCATTGTTATCGGGGGAGGAAAGTAACTGCGCTTGAAATTAATATGTGCATATTATCCTTGCTGATCAGTTTTCATTTGCCTAAAGCTTGCCTGGTCAGAGCGGGTGGAGTCCTGGCTCCTCAGCTTCATGCGACATGGAGTTGTAGCAGGGGTGGATGAAGCAGAAGCAGGCTGGTCCCCCTGGCCCTCATGTGTGACTGTTGAGGCAGGACCTGTTGTGTGAGCAGGGGGGCCTACAGTGTTTGGTGAGACATCTCCATCACTTGACGTTCCCTCCATCTGGTGGAAGTTCCACAAGCCCACCTTGCGCATACAATAGGAGCAGGTGAGGATGGGCAGGTTCATGGCGTGCAGAGCTGGGCTGAGATAGAGAAATCAAAGGCTCAGACATCTCGATCAGGTGAGGGAATGCTTAAAATGTTTATGCCATGTTTCTGTCAGTTTCCTGAATGAACTCCGCTTGACTTTCATTGTATTTTCTTGAATGCAACTATTGTTGAAAATTTGTTTGACATTGGAAATTAACTCAAGTTTATGGCAATATATGTATATGTATATATATATATAGAGAGAGAGAGGTGTAATGTATTTTGTAAGTACAAAGTGTATTGAAGAGTCATGAAGAGTTTCATCTCACCTTGCAGCCCAGCCACAGAGAGAAACAATGCATGCAGCCACCTGGACCGCCAAAGGTTGAGAACATGGAGAATCTCCCTTTCTTTTTTGTTCGTCCTCGATCAGCTGCAGTATAACACTGATAACATCCTCAGTCAAAGACTGCAAGGAAACAGTGGACAATAATTACATGCTATATTGTCTAATAGTTGAATACATCTACAGATAAAGTTCACATTTTTCTACAATGATTATGACTTTCCTTTCCATAACCTCCAAGAAAAACTCTTCTAAGCCCTTTTTGTAATATGAACAATGTTCATAATGCTCAAGAGTATGTTATGACTCTTCTCCGGCCTTACCATAGACTTCAGCTGCTCTGGCTTCATGGCAGGCAGCTGCTGTGCAAGGAGACAGGTGCGCTGGAAGCGCTCTAAAAAGGCAGCGAGAAGTGCTGATGGCTCACAGGCTGGAACCAGCCAGTACCGCTCTGAAATGACATCAACATTCACCTTAATCTTTATGTACTTTTGGTTTAATCAGCTGAAATTAAATGGTCATGTTTTACATAATTTTTGTTAAAATGTCTGTGCAGTACAAAGTGCTTGTTCCTACCTGGGCACGGAAAGTCAGGCCAGGGGCAAAACTTTTCATGCTGTGTCTGAAGCTGCCTTGATATCTCTGCAATGCGGGTTCCATCTATTAGAGACAAATGGAGAGTTGCTTGACCTTTCATTTTTGGCAGTCCGGTAACATCAGCCTGACCTTGCCAAAATAAAGTGTGCCTTTGTCTTTTGCTGAGACTTTAAGTGTTGCTCACATTTTTCAAAGTCTAAAGTTGGTTGTAGTGATGCACAAAGGAAAGCCTGGCAGCTGGAGCACTTGAGCATGTCGCAGCCGACGTTGATCCAGCCATATCTGGCACACATCAGAGGGGACAGTGTGCGGGGTTTGCCTGCCCATTTCAAACAGTGCAATGCTAAGGAAAATCTCACTCTGTGACGCAAAACAAGTACTTGTTACATTCAGTAATACTCAGTACATATCCATACATTTCCACCATGGATCATCCAAGTTTTACATGAAACTAGGCCTGGGCGGTATCTATTTTTTCCCAACTTCGTTCCTCACTGACATTTCACTTGGGTAAACAGTACATGACGGTATTTGTGTATTAAAAATGTAAAAGCTGAGCTACATTGTCTAGCCTGCAATGCTGTGTTTGTAATACCCCCTTAGAATAATTAATACATAAGAAATAGGTGCCCTTCTTGCTGGAGGACCCGATGACACCTGCTGCTGCAGTGGATACTGACCTATCATTGGGATGAACCCAGATGATGTGTTGAATAAAATCATGTAGCTAATAAACTGCTCTTGACGTCATCTCAAGATGAACTTACTTATGTGTTTTTGATTGTACTGAAAACTATACCCTCTAAACACCCTGGTAATACTGTAGTGCTTTGATACCGTCCAAGCCGAGATGAAATATTGAGAAAAACACCAAAATTACAGATCAACAACTGCTGTCTTTGTTAGTGATCACGTGGTTGTGTAATGCGAGACCAACTGTGGATGCCTCGCACTGGGTGAAAAGGTCAAAATGGGTAAAAGGATATTGAATAGGACTCCACTCTTGAGAAAAAGGCTTCTTCGTTCGTTGCTTGACAAGATGCTTGAGTGTCGCTTTTTACTTCCAGAACTTTCCCATTTCCTTGTCCACTGAAATCCACACAAAGAGAAAACAGATTTTCATTTTCAAGACACTTGCTTAGTTTATGACAGATGAAAACCCATGAAACTGATTAAATTAATGTGTACCGTACATACTTGCAAAACCAAAACCAAGATGCATGACCACATCACACCAGTTTCAGCCTCTTTACACTGGCTCCCTGTTTGTTTTAGGATTGACTTAAAAGTCTTATTGATTACTGTTCTGGCTCCAGATAACATTTCAGACCTGTTAGTCCCTTGTGATTCTCTGCATAGTTTGAGATCCTCGGGCAGAGGTGTGCCGCTTGTCCAGAGTCCAGGCTAAAGACTAAAGGGGACATTGCTTTTACAGTCAGGGCCCCGAGGGTCTGGTATGACCTGCCCGAGGATGTAAGGCTGTCTGAGTCACTGGCCTTGTTTACATTTCTCCTAAAAATGGACTTCTACAGAAAGCATGTCCTGACTTAATCTCAGCTGTGTGTCTATTTTATTGCTATGTTATTGATGTTATTTCCCATTTATTATCCTGATCTTGACCTTAATTTTAGTTTGTCCTTCTTTATTTTATCTTTTACTTAGAAGGCATTTTCTGGCATGGAATTAATCTTATTCTCTTGGGTTTTAATGTGTTTAGTTTGACTGTGCAGCACTTTGTAACTGTGTTCTGAAAGGTGATATTTAGATGAAGTTGATTACTGATATATTACTAATGTAAGATTGCTAATTTCTCATGATAAATTTGCACAGCTAGACCGGAATGCTTGCTGCAGGCCTAAATGTAATCAAACGAGATAGAAATTTTCAGACACCAGGCAGCACACTGGCAGTAACATGCAGCATTTCAACTGAATGAAAGTTGCGTAACGCGAAAAAAAAATGGAGAACAGCTCCATTCTCCCGAGCTGCACAGTCTGTCCTCTACAGCAATGCAAAATAAATGTATTTCACACGGCCTTGATGGCTGGACAGCTAGTTGACAACCGTCCAGAAATAAATAGCAAACTAACAGAGTGCCATGTTACAGCAAAACTTTACGTCCCCACCCCCCTTATCTGTAGCGTGCACGCGAGCGATAGCACCATGGCTACCAAAACAAATGTGTCCGGCAGATGGACTAAGCAACAAGCAGGAGTAACAATGCTGTGCAAACTCCTGTCCTGGCCTACAAGCTCCCAAATCTGTGGAGACTTGCCTCTCTTCAAATTACGCCGAGTGAAGGCGGCTAAAGCAGCAGAGCTCCCGAGGCTAAGTGGCTAACCAAATTAGCTTGTGTCAACTAGTTCTTCGGCCCCTTTAACTCAAACAAACCGCGCGCGACCGTTCAAACCCCGCACCTGTTGGATCCGCTGTCCGATGGAGACACTCCTGCGTTCAGAAGTTCACGGACTTTCTCCGGAGATGCAAACGAAGACTTTTGTTGATTAGTGTTGCCGAGACGATCCCCGCGACTGCCGCCGAGAGTCGCCATGATCGGCTCTGTGGTCCCCCGGAAAATAAAACCAGAAAGCAATCGTTCCGCTTTGTAAGACCCCGACCACAGCACATGACCGAGTTCACGGACCCTCCCTGACTGTGTCCCTGTTTTCTTTATCTGGCACAACATACCTATCATGATGTCCTTTATAAATATTTATAAAGTAGGAATTATTTATTTATCACAACAGAAAACCAGAGCTATAAAAATGATTTAATGTCAGGCAGCTCATTTCAGGGCCGTAGCCATAGAGTCAACACTGGGGGGGACCAAATCTTCCAGAGAATGTGAGGCCTCTCACTCCACCCCTGTAAAAATATTGAAAGCTAATTTCCTTGGTGATATTATTTATTACTGATCATACTCAAGTACAGCTATATAGTCCTACTATATAGTTATGCAACATATGAAAGCTACTTCTGTCTACATAGACTCACATGCAGCACAACATGCAGCACAACATAATATATTGGCATTTTTCTCGGACTTCATGTGGTCTACATGACAAATATAACATAATAAAGACATTAATCTTACTTAAATATGACCACGAGCCTTGTTTTGCAGGGTTACAACAACACAATTTGGACAAACCACATGCAGAACTGCAGCATACCATAATCTAAAACCATAATTAGTAGTAATAATAATGGCAATTGGTTAAGTTCATTTATGATCATGACTGCATCCTCTAAAAAAATATTTTTCAACAGTAGTGTGTTGTTGCTTGTCATGCAATAGAACCTTTTTTTGTTTATATTTTATCAATATATTGGGGATGTGCCCCTCCCAGTATATATTACAATAGCTGCCTTGGCTCATTGTAACAAGCTTTTTTTTTTAAATTTCTTTTAAATTTTTATTTATTTTTTAATTTCATTTATTTATTTATTTTGCAGGATGAGTTACCTTATTTAAAGCAAGATTCAGTTTTAATAGTTTTTTTCGTTTTACATGAAATACACAAGGAATAAGCTTTTTTTTTTTTTTTTTCTTAAAAGAAGAAGAAATATGTTGTTAGAAGTAGAATAAGACGATGTACTTTAAAGATCCCCGAGGGGAAACTGAATTTTTTTCACTCTCTTGGCATGTACACACAGGTCCAAAATGCACACACATGCACAAACAGGACCTATACATGCATTGAATGGAGAGATGTCAGAGCGAGGAGACTGCCTTGGACAGGTGCGTTACTCAAGGGCGCTGCAGTGGTGCCCAGGAAGTGAACTGGCACCTCTCTAGCAACCAGTCCATGCTCTATATTTGGTCTGGACAGGGACTTGAACCAGCAATCCTCCGGTTCCCAACCCAAGTCTCTATGGACTGAACTAGATGGATAACACTGAGTAAGAAGCTGAAATGCTTCATTGGGCCTACTATGGGGGAAATTATTAGGAGCAATTTAGTAAAAGTAATAGTGCCAAAATGTAAAAAAACTCCATCGCAAGTAAAAGTCCTGGATTCAAAGTCTGTAAAAGAAGTACAGAAGCATTCACACATCCTCACTGCCAGCGCATGGATCAGATTCAGAATCAAATTAAGATTTATTATCAAGTAGGCCTACGTTTTCACTCAAAAGGAATTTGCCTTGGTGTTTGGTGCATAACGTAAACATATTAAATGTAAATTAAAATTAAAGCCAAAGTACTGCAGCAGTCAATAACGTAATTACAGAACAGGACATTGACAATACAATATGAGAAAGATACTATAAATACAATAACATAACAAATATGTACATTAGAATGACAAAGCTGTACAGTTAAATATGTACAAAAGTTCACTGTATAGTAAATGTGAGTCAAAGATGTGCATTAAAGTAACACATAGAGTCTCCTGATTCCTCCTTTCTCCCCTTCCTCAAATAGAAGCACAAATTAACACTGGCGTTAAATTCATGTCACCCAGTCACTACCATGTCATCTGCCTTCACCCCAACCAAGCACATTCTGTAACACCAGTGTTGCTGACAACACAGACGACAGAAAGAGTGAACAGCTCTTCCCTGCCCGGGCTGATGAGACTGATGAGGCCAGCAAGGTCACCAAAAGTTTGCCTCATCAGTCTCCTCCCACCTTCCTTCTTCAGGAACATCTGTAACAAGCTGAGATCAGGGATAAGGGGCCTGCATGTGATGTTAACAGATGCCAAAAAGCTGCACTCATGCATGGACCAAGGCCCGCACCTAAACATAAAGGCAGGCTCTTCTTCTGAACATCATGTCCCTGTTCCTGTGTTGTATTCTGTGTATCTATGAACTATTTGATCCCACACACAGTAGGAGGCTCACTTTGGACTTAATCATCTCCAGGGTCTTAACATTTCTAAAGTTCTAAAGTTGCTCTTTCTGGTAATTCCTGTTTTCTTTGAGATGACTATTTCTGTGCACACACAATTTCAACCAGTTTTTATCGTTTTAAAATGGTTTATCCCTCAAAACACCAGTCAATCATTCACTCAGTGAACTTGTAGATAATTTCAGCTCTAAATTTCCAAATGTTATTGTTGTCATTGCCCTCATTAAGGTGAAGGTAGCCTCTGGTAAGACAAAAAGCACCATGGATAAATGTCATGTCGGTAAAATAAGAAAAACGAGTTTTTAAAAGGTGAGACTAGTAAATTAAAAGTAAAATTTAGCATTTATAAATGCAAAACAGTCTTTCTTGTCTGGCATAAATGCCACTTTCTTATTTGCTACTGTTAACAGACTGACAAACCCTACAGTTGCCAATATTTTCGAGCCGGTAATCCAGTTGTACCCAGTTACATTCCACCAATGCTGGTTAGTCATCCTAAAACTACCCTTAAAGGAGAACTTGTCCTGTGGAGGGCACTATTTAGTCACTTTGAGCGTAACTACCAGACTAAAAGCTGACTGAAGTCAGAGGGGAACCAAATGTCAAGGACAGTGCCGGACCTAGCACATTTGGTGCCCTAACACACCCCCCTGCCCCTGCCAAAAAAAAAAAAAAAAAAAAAAAAAAAAAAAAAATATATATATATATATATATATAAAATCATTATTATTATTTATTTATTACAAACAAGAACAAGAGCTACTGATGAATATACACAAATAAGCAACTTAGCTAACAAACAATAATAATAAATCACATAAAAGAGGGTACAGTCTGTGCAACTTTTGCTTTTTCATTTTCTCTTACTCTAATACTCTCCACATACACTCCACCCCACTCTACAACTGCCTAAAATGCCCAAAATGACGATGATAATAATAATAATAATTTGAAATATTATTAATTTAATTTAAATTTGCATGTCCTAAAATAGGCTACAGCTTTTTACATTCATATAATATATAACATAACATAAAACTACAACCTTAATACAGAACCAAGGTAGAGAGAGAAAAGGCGACAAAAACAAACAATAAACACAAACTAACAAATGCTCTCCTTATGTTAATAAATGGAAACCTATACAAAGTGAAGTATAGTAAATGTAAAAAAAGAAAAAAATAAACAAGCTCAGAAACTGCATTGCTTGCTATATTCTCAAATGTATGTTGATGACCCTTTAATATGTAAGTTATCCTTTCTAATGGACGGCTTGATAACATCTGTCTCATCCACTGAGTTGTGCTTGGTCTGTGGAAGGCTAACCTATTTTGAAATATATTTAGAGCAGAGGTCTTCAACATTTTTCAGGCTAAGGACCCCTTAACTCAAAGACAGACAGAGCAGGGACCCCCTACTACATATATTGTATAAAACTGAGTTGCACTTGGGACATTTCGGGATTTCGGGTCTTCCCTTATTTGCCTGTAGCTGCTAAGTCAGCAGCAGTTGTAGCATGGCTACTGTGCGTTAGCCTCCCCTTTGCACTTTTAACGATGGTTTCCAAGGTGGATGGTGTGTCAGAGGCTAGAAGACAGTTATAAAATAATCCACTGAGGCTCACAAGAATGTCTGTAACCTCGACATAGTAAAACAGCTAATTTGCTAATATGCCAAAAAAGAGAAAAACTGGTGACGCACAGTGATGTAGTGTTAACTAGTTCATATGATTGCACAGGGATTCATGGATAACAGTCAACCTATCATTATGTTGTGTACAGTTAACTAAATAGGTTTTATGAATAGGCTGATTTATCTTTGCTAATGATATATTAGATTAACATTAATGTGGATTTCAGGCACATTTAACCAACTAAAACTTTAATTAATCAATTAATTAAATTATTCAGAGGTCATTTTGCGGCCCCCCCCCTGCAGTGACTATGAGGACCCCCTAGGGGTCACGGACCCCCTGTTGAAGACCCAGCATTTTGAGTATTTTAAAAAGTTTTTATGATGTTTTTTGTGTGTGATGGCCCATTATTGACGCCAATAGCTAACATTAAGGACACTGAAGTTAAGTCCTTGGTAGATGAGTTTACATTGAGAATTATTAGGCCCGAATATGTCGATTTTCAAGGCAAAAGACCTTGATATTTTTTTTATTATTAACTTTAACACAGTTGCATATCTACTAACAGTCCAATACTACTACTACTACTACTACTTACAAAATATAATTGAACAAAATTTAATTGTTAAAAGGCGGCTGTGGTCCATAGTTTTTAAGTTTGGACTCAGTGGGTCATTTCTAAATTCCTGCTGCAGCCCTGTGTATGGTTAGAAGTTAATAGTGTGAAACCTGGCTCTCTATTGAACCTCATGAACTCAATTTCCACCAGTTGACCGCACATGGACCATGAGACCATGGTTTGGACAGAGAGAGAAAAAACTGTTGTTGTTTTGGAGACAGACACGCGCAGTCCCGCCCCTCGCTAATGACGCCACATCCTAATAACGAGCCCTCTGATTGGTCGAGCGTCTCACGGCCGGGGGGTAAAAATTGTGAATGGCCTCTCACTGATTTAGATGTGAAATGATCTGCAATGTTTTATCAGCACTTGGCAGATGTTGTTTTTATTTGATGTGACGTTCTTCAGGACTGGATTGTAACGCGGAAACGATGTCGGACGCTGAAGGTGCTCGCAGTCCAGACCAGCTGAATAAATTCGAGAAACTGACACACAGGCCGCCGCACGGTGAGACGTTAGCAGGTCGGTCAACAACATTAGCAGGACATGCTAACGACAGGTTTTAGCGTAATAGTGGCACAGTTTAGCCAGTAAAATAAACACTATGTGACTGGGATCAGCTGCTACACATACTATGCCACCTCTGAATGCTAACAATGTAAACGCTGTCCTTACTGGTGACATTGCTAACCATAACGTTCAAGCTAGCAACATCTAGCTATCCTACCTGTTTATCTTTTAATAGCATCTTAGCCATCAAACTCAAAATTATACATGTCACAAAATGATTTAAAAGTGGTTATAGTAGTGTTTCACCTTATGTAAACCCCTGTCTTTAAGCTGCATAGCCAACATAGTAAATTTTAGCCTGACAGCCATTGACTACTAGGTTTTACATACCTGCAAACACCTTAATGCCAATTTTAGTGCTGTTTTAGGAGATTCAGGGCTCTGTACTGGGTACCAACAATAATTAAACGCAGATTTGTAAATTGACAAACATGACTGAGATGATCCATCATGTTTAGAAGCCATAACTCTTTGATTTCACAGTGTCCATTTGCCTGTTTAGTATTGGATCTAAACGGTGAGGTGCATCTTCTTTAGAGATCCTGGTTCTGGTCTGTTTTCTGTTTTTGTGTGTCACACAGATACAGTCTGAAGCCAGTTACACTTGGGGCCCAGCAATGTATAGTGCACAGTCCAACTCAGGTCCCTGTGACTGATATTGACATGCAGCTGCAAAAGATATGCGATGGGCATCATTCACTTTCAGACCTGACTGCTTACCATGCTACAAACTTCCTTAACTGGTGTCTGTGTTTTATTAGGTGACCTGGCATTTGTAACAGTTGTTGACAGAAACTTGATGCCAGTTCCTCTATTGACCCGAACTCTTGCTGTGAGATGTTGTTGGAAGTTTTTTCAAGTGTTTTTATTTCAGCTCAGACATAAGTGGTTGGCTATGACATATGTGGCCTAAAGAAACAGCCCCTTTTTTCCCTCAGTGTGCATTCTTGCAGTCATTTTTGTGTTCATGTTCCAGCCATGTTGGTAGAAGTTTGGGCCTGTTTCACATGTCAGAATTGACTGTAAGATTAACTGCAAGAATGCAGTCGTATGTAGCTCTCTGAAATCATGTTTAGCTGTTAATGTGGAAGGGTTGTGCTCACAAAATTAACATTTATTGTAATGATAAAAGCACATGGACAATTGTAATCCAGACAATAATATAAAACTTGCTAAACTGTGTTGCTACTGGCATCAAATTTGTATCCATGTGGATGTTAAATCATGCAGCCGCTCCACATTCTTGTGCTCCGTCTCTGTTCCCAGTCCATTACAAATCCCGATTATTAAAAATACACTGGCCTCCTGAAACATCAGTGTTGAGATTAAGCTAAACCACAGCTCTATTCTTAGTACATTAAACATAGGTACATTGTTAGATTTGGCTTAATGTGCCCTGCATACTGTCATCATGTGCCTGCTGATTGAACCTGCTAATCCCTCAGGCCAAACATCCCAGTGTCTCACAGGGTGATGTTTTATTCTCTGCTATTTGCATAGCTTTCCTTATGTGGTAAAACTGTGAGCCTCGCAATCAGATAATACTGTGAATGTCGTATTCTATTTTAACTACAGCAGTGAATGATATGAATGGACTTCTTTTTTCTGCCAGCTTTAGTGTCAGAGTGTCATTTAATTTGGACTGCACGACACAGTGTGAATACACAGTGTAATGAGGAGGATATTTCTGTTGCTTAAGTGTTATTGAAGGTTTTTACAGCTTATTGTTTCCAAACAAATGTAGTTTCCCTTGCTCTCTGTCAGGGCATGCTGCGATACCCTTGAGCATTCTGTGAAAAGGAAGAATGAAAAGTTAATACATTTATCATGAGCGGAAGGATTTCAGGATGTGTAGATGCTGATCTTATCTGTCTAGTATCTCTGTTAGCATGCTCCCTCTCTCCTCATCCTATGACAATTTGTTCCTCCCTCTCTAGGTCATCGCACTCCCCCCGCCCGCAGTGGGCATCGCTGCGTTGCTGACAACACTAATCTGTATGTGTTTGGAGGGTACAACCCTGACTATGATGAGTCAGGAGGCTCAGAGAATGAAGACTATCCACTGTTCAGGGAGCTTTGGAGGTACCACTTTGCCACTGGCTGCTGGCAGCAGATTCGAACAGAGGGCTATATGCCCACAGAGCTGGCATCTATGTCAGGTATCTTATAGCTTTGAACATTTTGATACTTAACATTAATATTTTATACAAAAATCAAATGAGATTCAGTTTTCTGTCAAAAAAATTAGTATGAAAATTGAGTGTGGTGTTGCTGTGTTTCCTCAGCTGTTTTGCACGGCAACAACCTCCTGGTGTTTGGCGGCACTGGGATCCCCTTCGGTGAAAATAATGGCAATGACGTACATGTCTGTAACGTGAAGTACAAGCGATGGTCACTGCTCAACTGTCGGGGGAAGAAGCCCAACAGAATCTATGGACAGGTAACCTCATAGATCGCATGGTCGTTTTTTGTTTTTTTTTTGCTCTTTGGGTCAAATTCAGTTGAGGGTTTTTAAACCTTATAGAGCTGTTGATTGATTAGAGCTGCTTCTTACCAGGCTGTTTCTTCATATCTTTCCTCCTTCAGGCAATGGTTATAATAAACGGCTTCCTGTACGTGTTTGGAGGGACAACGGGTTACATCTACAGCACAGACTTACACAGGCTGGACCTGACCACCAGGGAGTGGATCCACCTCAAGCCCAACAACCCTCCCGATGACCTGCCTGAGGAACGGTATACCTGAATATGCAACAGGATCAAACAAAGCCAGGGATTGTTTTAGTGTAGTAAAACTCCTTGACATGATGTGCTGTTGTGTGTGTCACAGGTACAGGCATGAAATAGCACATGATGGACAGAGGATCTACATTCTGGGAGGAGGAACTTCCTGGACATCTTACCCTCTGGACAAGGTACTACATCACTAAGCCAAACAAATTTAAATGTGTGCAAGCCAGAATCTCAAAGTCAAAATGTTTATTACAGTTTATGCTACAGTTTTGTTTTGTACACAAGCCAAATCCATCTTAATCACTGCACGTATACTCGGTAAATATTGTGTCTTTTTAAATAGATACATGCCTACAATCTGGAGACCAACTCCTGGGAGGAGATTACAACTAAACCTCATGACAAAATAGGTCTGTATCCTGCACCTCATTATTTACTAAGCCTGTTTTTTTTTCTTTCACACCACTCTAAAATGTCTGCTTTTGACAGGGTATCCTGCTCCAAGGAGATGCCATAGCTGTGTACAAATACGAAATGGTAAGAACTTTTCAATAATGCCGTGCAATGAATACCACCTGATTTGGAAAAAAAAAAGAATATACTTATAAACATGTGCTCCTGTCATTTAATATCACTTCCTCATCTGTTTAACATTCAAAATTGATTTGAAAGTAACACCTTGCTGCCTAACACATGCACAACTACATGAACAGTATCTGACTATTCATTCTTCTCTGTCGTAGATGTATTTATCTGTGGAGGCTACAATGGGGAATTGATATTAGCTGATCTGTGGAAGATCAACCTGCAGACTTTCCAGTGGAGTAAACTACCAGCAGTGATGCCAGAGCCGGCCTACTTCCACTGTGCTGCTGTCACCCCAGTTAGTAGAACACTATTCTTTTTATTCATCACATATACACTGATCAGCCAAAACTTTAAAACCATTGACAGGTGAAGTGAAAAACACTGATCATCTCGCCATAGAGCAATGTTCTGTTGGGAAACCTTAGGTTCTGACATTCATATGGATGCCACTTGACCTGCACCACCCACCCAAACGCTGTTGCAGACCAAGAAGCGCCCTTCAGGGCAACAGCACTCCCCGATGACAGTGGTTCCTCAACAGGACTATACACCACGCAACACTGTAAACACGGCTCAGGAACAGCTCGAGGAATGTGACAAAGAGCTCAAGGCATTGACATGGCCTCCAAAATCCCCACATCCAAATCTGAGTGAGCATCAATGGGATGTGCTTGTACCCCATCTCACAGCTCACAGGACTCAAAAAATCTGCCGCAACCCCCCTGTTCCAGACACAACAGGACACCACCTGGAGGTACTATGTCAGTGCCTCGACAGGTCAGAACCAAGTCTGATCCAAGAAGGCCCAGCCGTGGACTGGGGGTACTCCTGAGGTTCCAGCATGTCCCATTGATGCTCAATCAGATTAGGATCTGGGGTATTTTGGAGGCCATGTCGAGGCCCTAAGCTCTATCACATTCCTTGGGCCATTCCTTAACAGTTTCTGTGGTGTGGCATGGTGCCAGTCCAGTTTTGGTTTTATCAGCATTAGATCTTCAGTATGTATTGTTCAAAACTTTTGAGGAGGGTTGGGATACCTTTGACCAAAAAAATCAGGTTTATCCTGGTCCCAGTTGAAGGTTGGATTTCAGAAACAAAATGAAATAAAACTTTAAAACTTGTCAAATATATATATATATGCATTTATTTATATCTGGCACTTGAATTGGTTCGCTGTTACAGTGATTAAGAAAATAAAGTAGACATTAGGCTACATTTTAAGCCTTTCAGTACAGTTAAAATAAGGATTTGTCCCCATAAAATAATCCCCCAAATAGCTGTCAATATCAAACAAAAAACCTTTAAATTAATTATCATTTATCGCTTTATATTAATAACAAGGACACAGTCAAAAGTTTCTCCCAATGCTGGCTATTCTACCAATTGCTCTTTACATAGCTAGTAGCTACACTGCGTAGTCCAGCTGGGCCCAGTTGTGAAAAAACATTTGATCTGGATCATTCTGATCAAGATTTCGAAATCCCATTTTTTTGCTGTCCAGGATCAGCTAATCTGTTTTTCTTTTGTGCCGTTTTTTCACAGTAACGTTGGACTGAATCACCCTAATCCAAACTACTCAGTGCTCTAAATGGGATTACATATCATAATGTAGGCAGTCTGCCAACAAACACTGCAGTTACCCCATCATCAGAGGTATCTCAATCCTGCTGAAAAGTTTTAAACAACACATGCTTTATGTCTGATCTAGATCAAAAGCAAGACTGGATTATGTGATCAAATCGGATATCAGAATCCCTTTTTTCTCTCTCCTAACCGACCAAAATCTGATATGCTTACTTCTGAACAGCTGAGCCCTGGTTATCCAGATTTGGTAATCCTGAAAAGTTTGTATCTGTGTCAGCGTGATACAGTCCCATGGTGCTATGAAAAACCAGCACGAAAGTAAGATGGATTCACTGATCCTGGGTAGCAAAACATGAGAATGCGAATCATTCTGATCCAAATTTAAATTTTGAATGATTGGTAGTTTGGAGTAGCAGCAATTTTAGGGGAACTGGGGAAGCTTAATACCTTTGTTAAGCCCCAGTCTACATCTGTATTTAACTCGATACTGTACGTGATATCTACATCTTTTTCTCTTCCCCTTACTCCGCCCCCAGGCTGGCTGTATGTACATCCATGGTGGCGTAGTGAACATCCATGAGAACAAGAGGACTGGCTCTCTGTTTAAGATCTGGCTGGCTGTGCCTAGCCTGCTGGAGCTATGCTGGGAGAAGCTCCTCAAGGCCTTTCCCCACCTGACTTCACTCCCCACCATGCAGCTGCTCAACCTGGGCCTCACACAGGAACTCATTGAACGCTTAAAATAGGACGCACAGTGGAGGACGGACGGACGGACGGACAAATGAATGGATGGGACGGGCCAGGCCGGACTGGGAGGAGATGAGGTCTGACAGAGCACAGAATTTAAATCATAGCGAAATTCTCGGGAAAACGCCCTCTCCCTCCCCTGCCTAACGTAGCCCCGCCTTAAAACCAAAAACAATGGGATGCCTTTTTTTTTTTGTTTGCCATTTTTTTTCGCCAGTTTTAGCGATTGATAAGGAAAATAAATGTGGAATGTTTTATGGATTTTACTCAACTACCCCCCCTTCTCCCACCCACCCACCCACCGGCCACCACAGTTCCTTACATGAAGCCTTTGTGTCAAGCTAAACATGAATTCCCGCTTCTCATCCTCCAAACTGTGACAGCTGGAAATACTTTATGTTGCCATGCCATGTTTTCACAACATGTCCTCTCCCATTTTTTTCTTTTAAATCTGCCTTCTCTAGTACTTTTAAGAATTCTGTGCAAAGGAAGAATGCATGTGTATTTATTTGAAGGACTAAATCAGATTTTCGGGGGGTATTCTCATCACCTGATATTGCTGTTTGCACACTTTGTCTCGCATATTTGTGGATGTTTTTTTTAACAGATCCTCCAAGCAGTCTATCATCGGTCCAAAAAAGTGGCAGACAGTGGTTTTGCTACAGGACAGTGCTAGTGTTTTTGCACATTTTAGCCCACTTAATTTAAATCCCATGTATACTTTTCATTACTGCTGACATGCTGTCATGTCTTGGATATTTTTAAATGTTTTGGGGACCTTCCAGGCAGCCTTTTTATTTCAGTTATCTCCCTATTGTATGGAAATCAACTCCAGAAGCTTGAGAGTTGCTTTACGTAGTCAAACACTCTGATTTCCATGTGTTTTTATTGTTGAAGTTATGTTATCCCTGCATAATTTTGACATAAATAAAAGCAGACATGGTGGTTGCTGTGAAGGATCTTAAATTCTAAGTTGTTTTTATACAATATAAACAGAAACCAGTGTCTGCCTGGAGGGAAGGAAAAACATGTTTTAAGTTATGGTATGAAAATGACCACGAGTGATATGTTATTTTTGTTAAGTTAGCTAAAACATGCATAAACACTGTATGCTCCTCATTAGGGTGCAAAGAAAAAGTTCAATGCTGGGTTTGCCTGTGTCCGAGCCCTTGTTTTTCCTGTCTTTTCCATTATGCATTCTGTCACAGCCTGTTCTGGAAAACCGTCTGCAAAAAAAGTCTAAGGGTGGGTATCTTGAAAATGACTTTGCTTGCAGCTCTCATTTGTAAACCAAACCATGCAACACGTCACTGTGAATTTGGTGCTCTTTAAAATTAATTTAAAAATGCTTATATTCGAATAAAGACTTAACTCTGTTCAGACTTTCACTCCCTCTCTGTTGATGACCCAAAGTGTTTTGCACAGGGAGTTGCTTCAGTAGCAGGCTTATACAGACATCTGTTAATACTGCAGTGCCTTTTTTTCCAAACTTTTAACGAGGCTGAAATTTCACAAATATAGGCAGTATAAGATCTTTGCATGTTTAGACAAAGGGTGTATGTTGAAAATTGTGTTTTCAAGTAGGTGAACTTTTTAAAACCATTCTCAACAAGCTGTCACATTCAATCACTCAACATGTCGGTGGCAAAAATAGCAATTTTGTGTCCTGTTTCAAGGATGCAGGAGCTTCGTATTCTCGTCCTGTTAACGGCCAAACAGTAGACTTAAGGACAAGACGCAGCATATTTGGCCTTTTGGGTATCAACCCTAAAAGCACTTCTTCAGCGTGTCAAGTTACGGTGTTCAATACAACTCTTATGTTCAATGAAATTACTTTAAAAGATGCCAAATACGGTTGCAACCTGAACAAAGTGATGATAATGAGGAATGAGAGGTTAGGTGAGACCCAGGATGGGATGTTGCCCGATGGTTTTATCTGCCTGCACTTCTTTACCTTGCCCTTTTTATTTCTGTTCTGCATACAAACTACTTTGTGCATGATGTCATTTCCTGCTTATCATCAAACCTTTACTTTGGGACGTAGTTTTAAAGGTGACCACTAAAATGTTGTACAGTAGGCTTGTGTGAATGTTGTGCTGGAGTACTGTCAATAAAAGTGTTCTGTAAATAGCTCTCTGTTCCCCCGTTCCCTTTGCTTGACAAGTTATTAGTATGATGCACACAAGAAGTGAACCCAAAGTGTTTTATTTCCTATTTTAGATTAATTTTGCATGACCTCCTGTTGAAGTTTTTACCCTGAGAATGCACACTAGATCAAGGTGATGACATGCATGCCATTTTTCCTGTAAGAAGAGCATAAGGATTTTTTTGAAATATAAAATTATGTAGGCAGTTAAAAACTGATTTAAAAAAGTGGTCATATTTTACAGATAAGTTTTGCAATTTTATGCATTTATTATGATATCAGAACCAGAAATGAATAGCACAAATTTTCATTTAAATGCAAGAGCAAACACTTTAAGTCACATCCAGAACTGAGAAAATATTCAAGCTCACAACACAATGTCAGTATCATATACTTACAAAAAGCAGACAGCTATTCACTTACATCTATCAAATTTAAATCCAAATCTTTTCCCATATTTTGTGCCACTGAACCCACACCACCTGAAGTATCAGTGTATTTTTTTATAGTGGCCTTGGGATTTTTCTTGGCAAGCTGTTTAACAGGAGCGTGGTGAAGGAGCAAAGAAGTAAAGGGCCAAAAGGATGAGGTAGACCACCACTAGAGCAGTGCCTGCAAACAAAACAGAGTAGATTATAATCTGTGTTTTGTTCCAAGCTTAACCTTTACCAAAAAATAAACTAACAAATAAAAATAAAAAATCAGAAAATGTAATAAAATCCGCACCTCACCCAACTGAAAATGTAATAAAACCCAATCAAGTGATAACTTGACCAATAATGTAATAAAATGTGTTCTGTTCCTGAGTTAAGTATTCTTGAGTTATGCCCAAAAACATGTTTTGCGAGGTCACAATGACCTTTGCCCACCTTGTTCTAATCAATTCATTCTTGAGTCCAAGTGAACGTTTGTGCCAAATTCGAGTAAACGCTCTCAAGTCCTTCTTGAGATATCGCTTTCACAAGAACGAGATGCATGCAAGGTCACACTAAGCCTGTTCAGACCTGGTATTAACATACGTTTTGGGTGATCCGATCACAAGTGGACAACCCTAAATACAAGTGTAAACAACCACCAAGGTGCATTGTGACCCGATCACTCAGCAGTCTGAACACCAATGTGTCCTGGGCCACAGTGCATGCAGGTCTTACAACTAAATACATTTTTACTCATTTTAAATAAGTTAGAGCTTTCTTTATGCTAACATGACACTTACAGTGTTATAAATTTTGCACATGTACACTACATTTTTTTACATTATTACTAAAGCTTTTACATTATCAGTATAAATGTTATTACAGTATCAGTCAGTCATTAGGTTTTATTGCATTTTCAGGGAATTATTAAACTATTGGGAGCTATATACCTTATGATTCTGCATAGTTTACAACTAAGTGCTCATCTGCTAACATCTAATATTTTGTTGGTCTCTGCTGAAGTGGGGGGAATCTGATGACTTACCCTGAAAGTAGTCACATTTTCCATCCATGAAAATGTAGTTGACCAGAATGACACTGAAGATGCTGGCCCAGAGATGAATATCACTGAACACGAGAACGAAGCCAACATCCTAGGGGGGAAAGAGTTTGCTATGTCACGACTGAAACAACTGCATCATGTAAAGAAATTACTCATTACAAAAACTGGGCACTTACATAGAAGGCATTGAAGAGTATGAGCAGGGGGATCTGAATCATGCAGACCTGCACAGCGATGCAGCTGCCCACTTCAAGGCTGCAGAAAAAATGCGTTAAATATTGTGTATGGCCTTTATATAAGAAAAAAAAAATCAGGTGGTAAAAAAATGATGATACACTGTTGTGTGAAACACTTGTACAGTATACACAACATCAACATGAGTGCTGCTATTGCACCGTAACTGCTACAAATCCTATGTGCAGTACTGTTATATACACTCGTCATTCATACACAAATCCTCCCTTTCATGTCTGATTTTTATTCTCCCATATCCCATATCTTATTTCATTTTATCATACATTTATGCAACACTGTTGGATTAACTTGTCACTTTTACTAACAAACCTCATTTTCATATATGTATTGTGCTACATTTTCTATTTTTATTTTATGTATGTCATTAAGTCTTAAGTTTACTCTTGACGTTCACGTGCTTTTACTGCTGAGTTTACGCATTCTCTCATCCAAAATATATTATACTGCTGAGCCTGTGTTAACCTACATGACTAATAATATAAAACATTAGTGTTCTCGTACCTCAGGCTGATGTTGTTCTGCACTGCAAACTGGATCCCGTTGACAATCTCAGGGAGCTCTGGCACCATGGCCAACACTGTGACACCGATGAAGTACTGCATTGAGGTAGACAATCACAGATTTGTTTTTTTTTTTTTTTTTTACAATTACTAACAAGTGTTTACCTATACTTAAGATTCTTTTACTAAACCCTTAACACAGAAACACACCTACATCACACAGTTAGCCAAATAGTTAATTTTCTGGTCAAAAAACACATTTAGTTAAATACCAACACTACATTTCAAAATGCAACAACTCTCTACATACACAAACTCTATGAAAACTCGCCCACCAGACTCTATGTAAAATCCTCTTTTAAAACCCTAGCACACATTTTCTGTCCAAGAGGAATATATAGTCAATCATAGCACAAGAACTGCATTAATTTTCACGTCTCAGTTCTGCCTGCATACAATAGACCAGTGGTTCCCAACTGCTGTGTCATGGTCCAAAAGTGGGTTGCAGACTGATTCAGAATTGACCGCAAGTGACTCACAAACGTGTCAAGTTTGTAAAAAAACACACTTTATTTTTAAGTATAGTGAATTTCCGACACAAAGCTTTAATTTTGAAGTGCCGTTTCCTAATGTAGAGTAAGTGACTAATGTACTTGACAGTCAGCAAACTAGCTCGACGACATGGCCAAACTCAAGTATGATTCTGAATGTATTAAGCTGTGTGAACCTTGAAGTAATAACCAAAAAGAAATCTAGACCCCATGGCTGGACCAGTTGAGAACCACTGCAATAGACAATGTGAAATACATAGTTTTTTAATCATTCCAGTGTTTTTTTTTTTTTTTTAATGCAGACCACTCTACAAACTTTGGTTGAGTGTCGTTTGTGTTTTCATCATGTTTTTGGGGAACATACAATCTGAAAGTGAATGATTCATCTTTACTTTATAGAGCGTACAGTAAGAAGTAGTAAGTGAAAGAATTGCTGCAATAAAAGCTTTCTTAGCGTCATGACATTGCTTCCAGTGATTAACAAAAAAATCCAACATACTTGGGCTCTGGTTCAAAATGTTTAAAAGATACACAAATACAGAATAAAAGGCACAGAGGGGAAAAAACACAAACATGCACAAACCTTTTCTAATCTTCACAATCTCCTCTGTGAACAAAATCAACACCAGAAGTCTCATTTTTACTGTATATGTCTATGTAATTAACTTAAACACCTGGCTATGTCTCTAACTGAGGAGTAAGCTGTCAGTGTTGGTCTATTTTACACAACTTAAAATCAGCAATTTCTTAATGTTTTAATGATCTGTTCATTAAAAAAAATACTCATCAGCCATTTTAATAAAGGTTTTAAGCTGCTGTTGTTGCAGAAGCAGAGGCTTAGTATTTTAGGTTTTGATGATTAGCTTTCATTTCTGGCATTCTGGGAGCCAGCATTTGTAAATAAGACAAGACAGATCCATAATGGAACTGGTGTTGGTTTAGCTTGTGTGTGAGAAAAATTAAGCCTTTAAGAAACATGCTAACTGACTGCGTATTCTGTGAAAACATCATGAATTGTGTTAAGGTAAAGGTCTGCTACAAGACTGACGTCATGCTAATTGTGTTTGTGACTACAGATTGGACAAAGGGGTGTTAGTGGTACAAAAAACAACTGTAGTTTCTTCTTAATGCTCTTTTTGCAAACAGCAGGTTTAGTTATTCAAGAGTTAGCCTAGGTTGTGAATTTCAACTTGAATTGAAGGTCTGCATCCTCTTCTATATACTAATATGGCCTTATTGACCAAGGACCAATAAATCTAAGCAACATTTTCCTTCCCTTTTTAAAAATAAAGTGTTCTGAATACCTGGGAGATGGAGGAATGGGTCAGCATGGGCTCGATGTTCTCCGTGCTGAGGTCAGCACAGCAGGCCATCAACACTGTGGCAACAATCAGCACTGCAAGAGCCCTCCACCTGGACCAGTGCACTACATGATGACCTGCGGGTCACATGCACACTATTAACTCACCGAAGTCTACCATTTATGACTTACCTCACTGTTGCAGGATGTTTTTCTCCCCTTTCACATCCATCCAATCGAGTTCAGAAGTCTGGACTTTCTCCTGTATTTCATGCTTTACAGTTTTGGCATGCACAGGAGCAACTTTCCTCACATGCACAAAAAAGCAGGCAGCAATTAGTGCTTCATAATTTCATGCCCCTTCACCCAAGAAATGAAAAACCACATGCACACCCCACACACACACCTGTTCCAATGTGGCTGGTGGAAAAAATGCTGGTATTAATACACGTGTTGGCTCCAAGGGGACGGCCAGTGGTGACCTCACCAGTGGGGTGGTAGCTGCTGGTACCCTCTTGTGCGTACTGACCGTGTGCATGCCCCCCATGACCATCACTGATATGGATATCGTAGATGTGGGAGTGGGTTTTCAGTGTGAAGATGAGGCCGATCAGGTACGCAGCAGGCAGCAGCACAGAAATTGTGTACACCAGAGGCCTGGAAAACATTGTTTTTTTAAAATGAATATTTAGCTAAAACACTATTGAACTGAATGCTTTGAAAAACTGCTGCGATTTTTGTAGCACCTGGACTTACTCAATCTGGGACAGGATCAACTGTGGGTCAGCTTGACTCTGTTAAAACCAACAAATGAAGGTGAATATTAAATGATTTTAAAAGCCTTTTATATTATCAAGCTGCAGAGACCCATACAGATTTAATCTTCATAGTCGGAGTGTGTGTTGATTCAAACATCAAGTCAATCACGTCCTGCAAACATTGATCACACTGCTGCTGTGAAGTTGCTCACCGTGTCGTAGTGACAGTCCTTGCAGATGAAGGGAACGCTGCCATTGCCTGGAATATTGGTGCAGCTTTCACACACCAGATTACCGAAGGTCTTTGAGAAGAGGGTGGGAGCGAACACACCTTGGGACAACATAACAACATTATGGTTAGGTTTTGACTCCGCAAGATGAGGACATACTGTTTAAAAATGTGTTATATGTGTAGCTGCCATACATACCTCCTACGGAAATGAAGAGCAAAGCCGAGCTCACTCCGGCTGAGCGGCTGTTAAATCTCTGCTCCCTGTGTTTAATGCCCCCGATGATCATACAGATACCCTGTGCAGGCAACAAACACACAGACAGCAAGCAAGAGGAATCACAATGCTACATGTTAAAGGATCTAATGGCAGAAAATGAAATATAATTTTCATAATTATGTTTTCATTTGTGTATAATCACCTTAAATTAAGAATAATGCTGTTTTAGTTAGCTTAAAAATAGACCTGCATATCTACATTGGAAGTAAGTCGTCCATGCTGCATGTTTCTACGGTAGCCCAGGATGGACAAAACACACACTACCTCCAGGGGGGGGGGGCTATGGTTAGACGATATGTTTGAATTTTTAAACCAGCCACCATCAGCCTAACGCCGATATACACTCACCAGCCACTTTATTAGGTACACCTTGCTAGTACCAGGTTGGACACCTTTTGCCTTCAGAACTGCCTTCATTCTTTGTGGCATAGATTCAACAAGGTGCTGGAAACATTCCTCAGAGATTTTGGTCCGTATTGACATGATAGCATCACACAGCTGCTGCAGATTTGTCGGCTGCATCCATGATGTGAATATCCCATTGGACTGAGATCTGGTGACTGTGGAGGCCATTGGAGTACAGTGAACTCATTGTCATGTTCAAGAAACCAGTTTGAGATGATTTGAGCTTTGTGACATGGTGCGTTATCCTGCTGGAAGTAGCCATCAGAAGATGGGTACACTGTGGTCATAAAGGGACGGACACGGTCAGCAACAATACTCAGGTAGGCTGTGGTGTTTAAACCATGCTCAGTTGGTACTAAGGGGCCCAAAGTGTGCCAAGAAAATATCCCCCACACCATTACACCACCACCACCAGCCTGAACCGTTGATACAAGGCAGGATGGATCCATGCTTCCTTGTTGTTTACACCAAATTCTGACCCTACCATCTGAATGTGGCAGCAGAAATCCAGACTCATCAGACCAGGCAATGTTTTTCCAGTCTTCTATTGTCCAGTTTTGGTGAGCCTGTGTGAATTGTAGCCTCAGTTTCCTGTTGTTAGCTGACAAGAGTGGCACCTGGTGTGGTCTTCTGCTGCTGTAGCCCATCTGCTTCGAGGTTGGACGTGTTGTTGGTTCAGAGATGGTCTTCTGCAGACCTTGGTTGTAACCAGTGGTTATTTGAGTCACTGTTGCCTTTCTATCATCTTGAACCAGTCTGGCCATTCTCCTCTGACCTCTGGCATCAACGAGGCATTTTCACCCAGAGAACTGCAGCTAACTGGATATTTTCTCTTTGTCAGACCATCCTCTGTAAACCCTGGAGATGGTTGTGTGTGAAAATCCCAGTAGATCAGCAGTTCCTGACAGACCAGCCCATCTGGCACCAACAACCATGCCACATTCAAAGTCACTTAAATCACCTTTCTTCCTCATTCTGATGCTCAGTTTGAACTTCAGCAGGTCGTCTTGACCATGTGTACATGCCTTAAAGCATTGAGTTGCTGCTACATGATTGGCTGATTAGCTATCTGTGTAAACCAGCAGTTGAACAGGTGTAACTACGAAAGTGGCCGGTGAGTGTAGTTGCGCAGGTGTCTGACTTGTTAACTCATTGTCAAAACACACTTCCATTAGACTTAACAGAAACAAAACTGCCTCGATTAGTGTTTTCATTGTTCCAACAACCCTTAATTTACAAAGTTAGATGTGAAAATACGCCCCTTTAACCGATACACATGTTGTTCTTCCCAGGCACTCACAGGTATGAACAGGATACACCCGAGCAAGGTCCCAGTGAGCGCTGCTTTAACAATCTCTTCATAACATTTACTGGCAGCTCTGTGTCCCCGTAGCAGCGCTGTGATGTAGAACGTCATCTCTGTGATGGAGCCAAACGTCGCGTTTACCACAGCTCCCACTGCAAAGTTACTCTGCGCAGAAAGACTGTGGGGATACGCACAGTTACTGATAAACCAACCATTCAATATTTTATTGTATATTAGGATTCAAAAGTAAATCCGACATCCTCCGTCACAGTCATCTACTGCACAGAGACAAAAAATGTGAAAGCCTCGTACCTGGCTATACCCATGCCAATATAGTAGGACAGAGGAATGATGGAAACGATGGCTGTGGCAAACTTGGTCTCTGCACTGCAGAAATTGTGTTCCTGGTCAGTATAGCCGATAATGAGAGCGATTAATACCAGGGGAAGAAGGTCTGCAGGGAACATGGACTTAAGGAGAACAAATGGTTGGACAGTAGACAGACCAGTACATCTGCAGTACACAGTGCAACCAAATATTTATTACTTAAAAAGGATGGACAGATGTCAAACTCTTAGCTGGTACAATTTTTTAAACCAGAAATGAAATAGAGAATACGATTCAGGTTTTCCAGTCTCCAGCTCATAACCGCACACAATTAACACTTTTTGAGTACACAAGAGGTCAGTATATTGACATGCAAACCAATGGGGCCAGTAACTGGCATCTGACAAGCCCCTTACTTCCATCTAGTTAGATCAATCGCCCAAAGAAAGGATACTGAGAGCGAAAATGCTGATTCCTTGGACAGTGTATTTGTAGAAATACACATTGAAAGCTTGATAACAGCATAAGATGACTCTGGTCTCACACACAAATGTCTGCAAGAGAGAACATAACACACACACCTCAGGTTGCAAATTAATTATTAGATGTAAACAGTCAATCAGTAGATTAAGGATTTAAAGGGCCAGTATACACAAAGAGAATAAAACCATTTATTTAAAGCATGTTACATACCTCTTAGGGCTAAGTGTGAACTATGTTCTTTGTGCTTTGGCTGAACTAATTAGATTGGCCACTGCAACAGTTACTGCCATTATTCAAATAAACATGTGCAATTTAGTTACATGTTACCGTGGCGAATAAGGAGGCTATAAAAACCTTGTGCTTGGTGTTTTGACAAGCATGACAGTTACAGCAAAGGGAAAAAATACTGCACATTCCCTGCCTCGACATCTTGCTCTAAACTAACCGCTGACATGTCACTCTGGTTTCCTGTGTGTATTATAATAGATTTTAAATTGTGTTATTATTACTTGACAGAGTGGACATAACTCACGGACTCTCTAACAGATTTATGAGCCTTAAGGCTGCCTGAAATCCTCTAGCAGAGTTCTGCTGTGCCGCGTTTCTACCAAAAACTTTCAGTATAGTACCTTCAGCACCGCACATAACCCTGATGGACATGTACCTAGATGTCAGATCTGTTTAGTGTTTCCTCTGCAGACGGTAGTATTAAGATTCCACCTTAGAAGTTGCCGGTAGCCGCTAGTCAGCCTTTGAACGGCACATTGAATTAACTTATTTTTTCCCAGTTCATAGCTGCTAACTGTGCATCATCAGTCTTTTCACACGCTTCCACAACTCATCTGCGCATGAGTGACGGTTCTTTATTGACCAATTAATGGACTGCAGTGTTTCTAGCTCCGCCTTTTCAGGATCATGGTGGGAGGTACCTCAACAGAGGGGTGATGAAAAATGGGGATGGTAAGGAGTGGCGATTCAAGGCTAAAAACCGGGGTCTCATTTATAAAACAATGCGTAGGATCCATACAAAAATGTACGTACAAAAAGCAAAAATGGCTTGTGCCAAAAAATATTCAACAATTTCTACAATCGGGCTTCCAGCTCACCGTCTGCGTCACCAATTTCCCATCTCCAAAATGACGCACTTTTCAGAACGGCTGTCTCTTGAATTGGCTGTTCTTCCATTTTACTTTTATTTGTTCTTACTGTGTTTTAATAATTCATACCTTGCTTGTGATTTTATGTCTTTGTAAAGAACTTTGTAACTTGTTTTTGAAAAGTGGTACATAAATAAAGTTATTTTTACTACTATTATTATTATTAAAAAATGACTGTGTACCTTTTCTAGTCTGTGAATATGAATGTCCTCTGGTGCCATGAGGAGGACAATGGTCAGCGTGCGAGCGTTCATCTTGGCTACAGGTATAGAAAACACCAGCAGCCAGGAGAGCACACAGGCCAGGGAGTGGACCACAGCCAGGACAGGGTAACCCAGCAATAACCAAACATATGTGCTGATGCGACACTGCAGAGAAGAATAATCTAAATCAATACAATATATAAATACTACCAGATGATTAAGGTGACTCTGACTTTCTTACCCAGTGCGTTGAAGTTTTTCTAGCTGGTGGTTCTGGGACAGGTACCTCAACAGGAATTGGGGAAGACATCAGAAGGGGCGCAGAGTCCTTGTCCCTGACATGGTCCTTACTGTCTTCACTGTCCCTCTCTTCAGGAATGACCTCACACTTTGGAGGCTTCGCAATGGATCTCTTAACTACATCACCAGCCTGGAACAGGACAACAGGATACATTGAAAAATTACCTTTGGCTACTTTTGCAAAGGCACATCAATACTCAAATCCCAAGAACAAGAGGTTGAAAAGTAAGGATGCTGCACATCACATTACCTTTTCTATCGACTTCCCAAATGGCCAAATAAAGTACCACGCCATCTTTAAACAAAGTTTTCCTAAAGAAAAAAAAAGGCATGATGTTCCACATTTTGGGGGACACTACAATACTCTGAGTGATGCAGCTGGTATAAAGGACACGTACCATATGGGGCACCGATGATTGTTAGGAACATTACAGGACAAATGAGGAAATACATTAAAGATATCCACCATCCAAACAAAAACACATAAACTATGTTCCCAAAGCTGGGCGCTGAGCCTGAAAGAGACGAGAAATCGCAACAACAGATTATTATTGCTTTTCCATAACCATATTTATCTGTATGAAAATGTAGATCTGGTTTAACAGAATTACAGTGCAAAGAAAGAAATTGAAAAAAGGACCTTCTCGAGGCTTAACAATGCTAAGATCAGAGTGTAGCTCTTTGATGATGTCTGATCGGTCTTCGATGGGCTTCTCCGTTACGTTGCCCTTCCACTTCCTAAAGCCAAACTGAAAAACAAAAACAAAAATATGTGATTTTGAATTAAAAGTACGTCAAAACAATACATAAGAAAACAGTCTTGTATTGTCTTGTATATCCCACATATATGAGATTCAAACTTAGTTTAACTCGACATTTTCCCCTCCAGTCATACAGGTACACCTGCAATGTCTCTAATATTGACATTTATTTATTCCAGGATTTATTTCATGAACACATTTATTTATTTACTGATTTAATATTAACTTATTCCATACTTTGCCTTACTTTCACCCCACACTTTGAGAAACTCTTAATTTAATAAAACTAGGAAAGCAGTAACATGTCCTATTTATGTCTGCATTTTTAAACGCACCAAGGTCTTTTTAAATTCTTTATCTAATAAAATTAATTGTCACATTAACTCAGTCATGTCCCACCTTGTAGTTGTTGGCTTCCCTGTGTGCCTCCACCTCATTCTCAGCTCTGATTGTGGTCTTTGTGGTGCCTTCATGCCAACCCTCGTCTCCACAGCGAGACGGAGTAGATCGGGTGGCTCCTTGTCCTCCTGTGCAGATCGCAACAGTGAGAAACCTCTTTCACGTGCCAAAACATGAAAGTATCACCCCCAAAAAACAGCAGTGATTCACGCTGCTCTCACCCTCTCAGTTAACTTCTCCTGCCTAAGCATCACCACTGTCAGTGTCCACAGATTCATACAGAAACATAGCTTCTGTTGATTTAATAATTTACTACAACAATCATTTTTGTTGTGTCAACAGCATCTCATTCACCTCTGTGGACGGTGAGGAAACATTTAGGTGTGTAGTGGCAGAAGTGGTGGGCAGAAGCATCTGGGGAGGGCGTCTCCGCTGCGCCTAGCTCTGGATGCTGGGGGACACAGAGCCAATCATTTTGAGACTGTCGCCGTGGAAACCGGGGATGCTGTTCAGGATCAACAGAGTTCTCTGAATAAGAAAACAGAGGTATGGATTTAAATAATAAATAATAATTATAATAATAATGCATTTTATTTATGGGCAACTTTCAAAGCACTCAAGGACACCTTACAAGACACAGTTAAAAAAACCAGCGGCAATGTATCCATAGATCATAAAATCCAACAATTCTGTAATATACAATAAGAGTTAATAATAAATGACCAGACAAAAATCGTAAATAAATTGAGGTATAACATCATAATCTGTGCAGGTCCGAATATGCCAGCTTGAAAAGGTGTGCTTTCAGACAGAATTTGAAGGTGGAAAGTGAGTCAATATTGCGAATGTCGTGAGAGAGAAAGTTCCAGAGGCCGGGGGGGCAGAATGACTGAAGGCTCTAGAACCCATAGCAGTCAAGCGGGCAGATGGAGATGTGAGTTGGATTGCAGAGGAGAATCTAAGAGTACGCGAGGTATGAAGGAGTTCAGACAGGTAGGAAGGGGCTTGATTATGAAGGGCCTTGAAGGTGAAAAGCAGAATCTTGGAAATGACGCGATATTTAACAGGAAGCCAGTGAAGCTGCTGGACAACAGGAGTGATGTGATCTATGGATTTAACCTCAGTTTTATCAGAAGTTTGGGGAAGGTGCATTAAGGTTTATTATCCAATAAGCCATCAGAAAGGGAATCGGGGGGAGAGTGGACGTAGGCCTGGTGGATAGATAGAGCTGGGTGTCATCAGTATAGCAGTGGAACTGAATACCAAATTTTCTGAAGATATGGTCAAGAGGTTAAAGGTCGACAGTAAATAAAAGAGGACCCAGGACTGAGCCATGAGGAACACCACTAGAAACTGGAAAAGAGCTGGACCTGAAATTTCTGATTTGAACGAAATGAGTGCGGCCAGAGAGATGAGATTTAAACCAGTCGAGAGCGGCGACAGTGATACCAATGGTAGCAAGTCTCTGAAAGGATGTGAAATGGTATCAAAGGCCGCACTTCAAGATGAACAAGATCAAGAAGAACGAGAATAGTTAAAAGCCCAAGGGAGTTGCTGTGACTAATGTGAGTGTGGACCTGAGCTGCAACTGATCTTTCAAGTATTTTAGAGAGGAACGGCAAATTCGTAATTTGTCGTTAATTGTTTAGGTTGCTAGGATCTGCAACAGGTTTCTTTAGTATGGTGTTATAGTAGCAGTTCTGAGAGATGTGGGCACAAGACCAGAGGTAAGGAAGGAATGTATAATCTCAGTTATTAAGGAGGAGAGAAGGAAGACAGATTTTAACTAGCTGAGTCAAATACACTGAGCGACACTTTGACATTACTTGAATTTGTTTGTGCCAGCTGTGCAGCAAAACACGCTAAATTAAGTCAGGAGATGGTGAAGCCATTGAATGACACACCTACACACAAAGTCACCTTACTGAGGGGTACCATTGTGTTAGAGGTGTGGAGGCTGACATGCAGGACCAACGCCCTGGGGCCATGGAAATGTGTGTGACTAACAAAAACCTCCTGAGAGTCATGCAGAGTGTCCACTCTTGTCAACGGCTGTCTGCCACAACTGATCACATTATAAATGCATTGCAGCACATAGAGATAAGAAAACTCAGCGGGCTGTGCTATGCTTTGTAATTAAGAACAGAAGCATGCTGGTTGCACAGTATATAATCCATCTGCTTATAATGTTCTGCTCCCTTCCTCTCTGTCACTCCCCACGTCTGATCATTAACAACTTCAGCAGTGAGCTGACAACTTCATGAAAACAGCCACAAACTGTAGGAAGATGACAGACTTGTCTCGTGGCTGAGGAATAAAAATCAGTGGTTGCTCATCTTTGATGTCAAATGATGGATAAGCTACATAATGACTGCAAAGCTGTGATCATCACAAGGCAATCACCATTACAGTAATGGAAAGATGCTTCTGACAAGATCCTCACCCCTACCTGTCCAAACAAAGGTGTATCAAAAGTGACCTCTCAGTGAGGTTTAGCAGCTTATAATGACTCAAAAAAAAAACTCTTTTAGAAATCTGCTGTGGAGTTTGACAGTCAAAGCACCACAGGAAGTGTTTTTAACTCTCACAAGCTCAGATTGGAGGAAAGTTTGGCAGCACAGGTGACTTTAATTAACGCACCTACGACCAAAATCAAAAGTACAAGAAGCAAAGAAATAAACACAAACCGCAGAGACAGCTGATGATAGCCTGGAGTAATGAGGGGACAGGCGCTGAGTGTCTGTTGAATGGAGGTCAATGAGAAAAGCTCCAGCAGAGACAAAGTAATTTGGTCTCACCTGCTGAATCAGGCGTGGATCTTCTCCGCAGGTTCTCCACGTCTCCTGGCATCAGTGAAGACTTTTTCTGGGACATTTTGTGTGTTTATTCCCCACCTGTCGCTCCTGTATGATCCATGTGCGCGTCGTGGGTTCAACACGTCTTTATCAAGTGTGACGTGCCAGAGGGGCGGAGTGGGGGATGGAGGGGCAGCAAGACTGCATGACTTCTTTAATCCCTTTATCTGTTCTTAAAGTCTCATTTTTGTCCTGCATATTGTCTTTCTCTCTCTCTCTTTTAGATGCATCAATTTAGTTTGTTTTGTTTTTAATCTTTAAAATCATTGTTACAGGATTTAAAAACCTGCAACGTTAGCGCCCCCAGTGGTAGAAGCGATAGAGACAGTGGCAGTGTGGCTGCAGACAGAATTAAATGCACTGCATTTCTGTTCTGTTTTGTGTATTAGCAATATTACTATCTCAGAATTATTATAAAAAATAACATCTGCAGACAGCCTCAGATGCATGTGTGTATTGCAGGGATACTGAAATTGCTCTCCCTGGGGGCCACTTGAACAAAATGACAGGAGGCCAGGGGCCAGATATCAATAAACAAATAATAATTAGGGTACACCCTGGACAGGTTACCAGACTATCACAGGGCTGACACACAGAGACAGACAACTATTCACACCTACGGCCAATTTCGAGTCACCAATTAACTTACATGTCCTTGGACTGTGGGAGGAAGCCTGAGTACCCACGCTGACACCGGGAGAAGATGCAGACTCTGCAAAGAAGGAACCCTCTTGCTGTGAGGCAACAGTGCTCACCACTACACCGCTGTGCCGCCCCTTTATTTATATGTTTGTTTGTTTTTTTATGCAATTTATTTATTTGTATTCTGGCACCTTATTTACATGCAAAGTATATCTAAAAAACTCCCACTGTGAGTCAGGTGAATTTCAGTGCATTGCATAATGTTCCTGAAAACATGAACACAGGATTCTGTAAATACCTTCAGAACAGTGGTAAATACAGAAGAATATGAATTCACTTTAACAGGCCTATATTTGGGACAGGCATCTATATTGGGGCAGGGCTTTAATTCCTAAGACTGTTGTTGGGCATTACGATCAAACTGTTTATTTGAACCAACATGAATATTATTTGTATAGAAATTAGGCTTTGATTAACATATCAGTTATGTGTTATGACACTCGAGGGTTACAGCACCCAGCATACTGACACAACAAAACTTTATTCTGTTAAAACAATATTCATATCTTTTAAAAAAATAAATCAGATTTCTTTTTTGATACTTAAGACAATTAAATATGCCAGTGGACCCTTACAGACTAAAGGAATAACTTACCAGGTAATCAAGGAATGGACACATTATGGTCCATCTATGGCTGCTTCAGAGAAAGGGAATCACCTCTTGTTTTTTTGTCCATCCATCCATTTTCTAACCGCTTATCCTGTTGAGGGTCGCGGGGGAGCTGGAGCCTATCCCAGCTGACATTGGGCAAGAGGCAGGGTACACCCTGGACAGGTCACCAGACTATCACAGGGCTGACACATAGAGACAGACAACCATTCACACTCACATTCACACCTACTGGCAATTTAGAGTCACCAATTAACCTATCCCCAGTCTGCATGTTTTTGGACTGTGGGAGGAAGCGCTGACATGGGGAGAACATGCAAACTCCACACAGAAGGGCTCCCGTTCCTGGGATTGAACCAGGAACCCTCTTATACCAACAAGGTTCATTATGTCGCTAGGAATGATATCTTGTGCTTTTTTCTTTTAGTCAGACAAGGGTATTTTAATTCATACCTGACATGTTTCGACGGAGCCTTCCGTCTTCTTCAGAGGTGTCTTGCTGTGAGGCGACAGTGCTAACCACCACACCACCATGCCATGTTGTTTGTAATGCCAGTAAATCTGAATGGCTTACAGTCTTCTCTGGTGCTCATGGTTTCAGTAAAATGAACTCAACCAAGCTAACGATGTGTAGCAATTCCATATTTACAAAGGTTTAAACATTTACATTTGTATGTGTGATCTAAGAAAATGAAAGATTCTGCTTTGTTTTTCTGAATTAACAAGATTATCTCAGAATTTAAGATACGTTATTTTCTTCTTTTTTTGAATTGAGAAAATCTTGTTAATTCAGAAAAATAAAAATGTATAAGATTATCATTAATTCCAAGAGCAGACTTTTTTCAGGGATATTCCTCAGACCTTGCAGATAGAAATCTTGTTAATTCAGATAACCAAATACATATTTTTATCTGTAGGTTTAGGTGTTGTTAAATGAGCTTCGTAATGTTAGTCAGTGGTTATTTTTTCATACAATCAGGTGCTTTCGCTCTGTTCTGTGATCCAAATGTAGTAATACATGAGTACAAGCTGGGGCTAATGTAACTGGCACAAACATGGCAAAACAATCACACAGAAAAGTGTAGGGTTACTTTTATTTACATATAAAAACAAAAAGTACAGCTGCACAGTCAAAGTGACAGTAATCTTTTTTTTTTACACAGTTGGGAGACTAAACACAGAAAGCATCACAACGCCTGTTGGTAGGACCTAAATCTTTCTGACAGCTTACAAAAACAGAATTATTATTTACCGAGGCATAAAACAGTAAAACAAAAATTCAAAAGTACTCTTCATTTAGTCTCTTGATAATCTTTGAACATAAACCTTTAGGGCGGATATCAGCTATGATTTGTTGTTGCCAAACTCCTTATATTGTTGAATCCATAGCAGTGTGGTAACTACTGATAACATAAATAATTCTCCATCAGACATGTCACATGAATAACTACACATTAGACAAACTAATTAGCATCGGCTAGGAAGCGCCTATCACAGTCTACTTCAGCATCTTTTATCCACATTGAGTGTAAAATGAAAATACTGGGCGAAATTTTGGTTACAGCACAAGTACAGTGACAACGTTTTATAGCATAGTTGACTCTTCCCTTTTTATTTATCATATCAGCAGAGTAATCAAGTGATTTGATTTATAAATCTGTACAAATAATACCCTTATTGAGGAATCTATGAACAACCTATATACAGTACACACGTGTAGAAACAGAGACACTGAAAACGAGAAGCACGTAGGAAAAAAGTGGCTTCTAAGCCCACTGTAGTCTAAAATACATCATAGAAAAGATTTTCAACTGGACTAAAGAGAAGAAAAAACATATATGACGCCCAGTTTAGATTGAATATGTACAACAGAGTAACAAAAGTAGAAATACTGCTGTAAAAAAATAACACTTTCAACAAGAAAAAATGTTCTGAAATATACAAGGAGAACTCGTTTTGAAAAAGACGGCCTTTGTGTTCATTTCAGTCTTTTTCTCAGGGCAAATAAGAAGCTAATTGTTGGTTTATTGCACCATTAGTGTTAGTAGTTATTAGTATATATTTTAGCACAGTAACCTTTTTGTATACTTGCTAATTAAAGAGTAACTTAAAACACACCCTGAAGTCTTGTCTTTGCTGACCTCTAGTGTTGTGCTTTGTGACTTGGTGACATCAGTGTCGGGTCGATTAGAGGTTCAACAAAGTGGCAACCTTCAGGGCTGAAAAATGTAGCCAAAATCGAAGTGCCAAAAACTGCAATTCCTTGAATGACCACTTGAGGCTGGCTCCAGAAGCCAATCATCATGGCCCTCCATGTTAAAATGCCTGACTTTAAAGCAGAAATAAACATTTACAGCCTGATACAAATAACAGTTTAGCTAATTTCCCCTTTTATGACAACTGTATGGAGGGTGACTTTTTATATAACTGACCCGTTTATGTGTTATTAAGGCTTAAAGTTATGCACAATGAAGGGCATGGCCAAGAACCCAAGATTTAGCTGCTGCTAGTTCAGTGTATTTTCAGTTCATTAAAGTTAATTATAACTTTAAAAAGTCTTGTTCAGCATTTGGTTGCATCAAAAGACCCTCAGAGGAGTCGGAGATTAAATTTTTCTGGAAAGTACAGTTTGTTTCCAAAGTTTTAAGCCTGTTTTCACTAGCAAAAATTTGCATTAGCTTTAGCATTCTCACAGTTAACCATTGCTGTGAATGCACCATGCTAACCAAGCTAGCAGCTAGCGTTAGGGTTACCGCCACCCTCTCGTCCAAATATGGTCACTTCTGGCTCCAAAAATCCAAGATGGTGACGGCCAAAATGCTAAAGGCTTCACAACAAGAGTCCACAAACCAGTGGGTGAGTGGAGCAAACACACAGCTTTTCAGCCTGGTTTTAAGTTACTCTTTAACTAAATCATGTCACTATTACTTTGCAGATGACAGAAAATGGAGAAAAGTAAAGGCAAGATCATAATTTTTTGTTAAAATTTGAAGTAAATGAGTCATCTCATACAAATTTAACCTTTTCTCTGTACGCCCTGGCCTCTGTTAAGTCCTAGTGTGTGTCAGAAATAAATTCTGTGACATAAGTATTAATAGGGCAGGGAGATAATGGTTAGTACCTCAAGTTAACTGTACATAAACATAAGTAAGTGATGGCGAAATAGTGGTGGGAAGAGAGTCCTAAAAACATAAAAATGTGACACAAAAGAAGACCTGGGTTGAACAGTATTTGCAAGTAGCCCGTAACATTTCTTTTTGTACCTGTGCGGCCTTCTTTATGTGTCAGGTTTTATTGCCCTGGGATAGTACAAATAATTATGACTTAATTAAATCAAAGTTTAAGAATATAATTGACTTTCACTGCCTTCATCTTCAAATGTCCATACTGGTAATTCATGTTGCGCCGGGGCTGGGCGGATACGAGCTGATGAATGCAGAGGGGTGTCAGAGTAAAGATATCACATAAAGTTTAGCTGCCTCATTTGTCTTGTCATCATGGAGTTGCCTTTGAAATTTTATTGGACACAAATAAAGTATAAAAAAATATTTTTTTCATTAACTTATTCACAACATATTTTTTCACTTTATCCCTTTGTTTTTTTCTAAATTAAAAAAAAGCAGAAGACAAGAAAAATAAGAAAATAAAAAACTGACCAGCGTAGTTCCATCTTGACCTCTGGGCACTGGGAACTGGGTGCACTTTAGTAAGAAATTTGAAAGTATCCAGCACTTTTTGTAGCTTACTGTCTGTGCACCACAAAGATATATATCGGAGCACTGCTCTTAGAAGTCAGAGTCAGCATCCATAAGCTCCGCCTCCATTAAATTGGTCCTGGAGTGAATGGGTCCGTAGCCGGCCCTTCGGCCTGCCTGGTACCCGAGCCACGTGGGCCAACCTCTCTGACAGCCCGTCGGTAAGATCCATCTCCCCGGGGTAGCGGGAAGACCCACTGGGCTGCCAAGTGGAGGCTGAGGGGAGGCAGCGTGGGCCGAGACCTAAATCCTCGGGGCGGTCGTTGAAGGTTAGAGGGTTAGAGAGCAGGCCATAACTGTTCCGACTGCTCTGGTAGGGAGGGTAGGGACACCTCTCCTCATAGGACAGAGGGTGGGAGGGTTGGAAATCTGGGAAGGACCCCGGCAGGACTTCCTCCTCCAGCTTCTGCTGTTCCTGCAGGTTAGCGACCAGACTGGGGTGGCACGGCAGTTTGGGCAGGCGAGGCACTGAGCTGCGACCGAACTCGCGCTGTCGATAAGCCTGGTGCTCCACCGCCTCTTCCACTGGACGCACCTCCTTCTTCCTCTTCTTCTTCTTCTTTTTCCTCTTTATCATCTCCGGGGAAATCTCAGCCTCCACCATCCACAGCCTGTTCCTCTCCTCTGGAGGCGGCACTATGAAGAAGGAACAGAAGATAAGTTCAACAAGAAAAGATACATAAAGAAGATGAAAGTAAAAAAAGGTAAAGAAGGATAAAAAGAAGACAGACAGGAGGGAGGGTGTAGGTGTAATGGCCTCCAGCTCTCACCTGGTGTACCAGTAGGAGTAACAGAGATGTCCTGAGGCAGGATGGCACCTCGCCTGGCCACCATCTTAGTCACATGCTGCGCCCATGCTGACGACATGTCATTCGAAGGCTCATTTAGCTCAAAATTGATTCCAGCTATGAATGAGAAAAGACAAGCCACAAACTCTCCTTTTAGGGACAACTGAGGACAGTTAAAACCCAACATACACTTAATGGCTCTCCCGCTGCGCCTCTATAGCTCTGAACTGCTCCAAGCTAAACAAGCATGGCAGCCGCAGCAGCCTCACAGCTTACACGAGCAGAGGAATGTGTCATGCAGTTCTTAGCTACAGACATAACAGTTGTCCCTGACTGCATGGTCTCTGTGCCACAAGAAAGCAAATGGAAAATCTTTTCAGGCCAAATTTTTAAGAAAAGAACATACAGTGGTTCTTGACATCAGCACACATGGCGCCATTTTTGACGTTATATTACCGCAACACAATGGATATTAGCAGCATATTGTTTGTGGGGCTCACAGCACTGAAAACTTTAATTCAAACATTGAACAATGTGTCCTTTCAGAAACAATGTCCTGGTTAGGAATGCTGTGTACTAAAGAAATAGTCCCTAGTAGGAAATCCAAAGGTATCTGCATTGCTTGATACTTATAGGGTGTAAATGACAGACTATCTTTTTGTATTTTGGGTGAAGCAATCCTTTACTATGGGGGTAAAACACAGAGCATCTTATGAATAATATGCTTACACAAAGTCCGATTTCCACTATAAATTCTCCAAGTAAGACACCTTGCAGTTTCAGTTATTTACCACAAGATGGAAGCATGCAAACGTCACCAAATGTAGCTTCCACTCTTTAGGTTTTCATCCCAGGTAGTGGTCAATAAAGCAAACACTGATGCTAACTTAAAAAGGTATTTCACCACTGGAAAGATGTTTTTTTTTCTTCATAAAACTGGGCTGTCAATGCAGTAGAAAGATGCAAATACTTTTAAAGTTGGTGTGACATGACCAGACAAAACAGAGAAAAGGGGCTTTTGCTTTTGCTCACGAGGTGAAAGATCTATAACTTGCCGGAACAACAGACGCTCCCACTGGTGGGTGACATACCCTATATTCATGTGATGTCGAAATAATCTGAAAAATTAGTTACCGACTGGGAAAATTCACATTCACAGTCCATCAGGCCAGAACAACTGTGCCCTAGATTAGTCAGAAAAGGTATTAGCATTAGTCAGGTAAAGCAACACTCCAGTAGGTTTAGGGGATGCTCCGAAGTTGCGCTAAATTTTGGCGAGAGAAAAAGACACATTGCCTTTTTTCAACATGGTGTATTTAAATATTTCTGCATACTGGAGTCCCTGAGCAGTCTTGGAATTACATAAATTGAGAATGACTGGGGAAGTGAGAGTTGACAGCCATATACTCTTTACATTATTTCAGTTCTGCACACAATTTGACCAGAATTTGATTAAAGTAGCCTTCAAGATTAAATTAATAAATAAAAACAAACAATTATTTGTTCACTCCTGATTTGATCTTTTGATTTAATACCTCGCAATCAATCACTGCTTGGTTTTACTTTTCTCTAATCATTCACTGGAGGGCATTTTTTCAACCCAGGACACATGTGACTGTTTTTCAAAGTAAGAAAAAAGTCTAGGTCTTACAAGTACAAGTAGATACAAAATATATGTGGAAATATAATTAATTGAATTATCTTCGCAGGAGGTATAAAAGTGGGCCTGCTTTTAAAAATGTTGTCCCCCTGTCGGCATTTCCTAGCAGTTGGCCTGCAACATAAATGCAGCAATAACGCGAGCTTGGCCGTTTTTCCACAGGAAACAATATGGCAGCCAGCTGGTATCAAATAATCTCAAGACACAATTAAACAGTAAGCTAAAATATGTTTATGAAGACATTTTAGGTGAGAAACAGGCGACACAGTAACAGAATCTTGGTTTATATTTGATCAGCACTGCTTAGTTTTACAGTTTGGTCTGAGTTTGAGAGGGAGAAAGAGAAAGAGCCAGGTCTCATTCTTGTTTTGCTTCTATACACTTTGTGTCCGTGGTGGCCTGCATACGAAATGCAGCAGTACAATCTGCAGTGAAAGCGCCAGCCCTAGAGCAAGCTAAAATCGCCAGATGACGCACAATGCTGGTAAGACAGAGGGAGGTTTACCATAGCTCATTTAAACACACTACCCACATTGTTATGACACAAAATTGGTTAAAAATCAGCCAAGTATCTTTTTAAGTCAACACTGTTTTCTGTTCTCTCTGGGAAAATTTACTACACTCTAATTTATCCTAACCTCGGTTTACTCAGAATGAATGATTTTTAATGACTCACCCACTGGTCCTTCATGGGACACGGTGTGCATGCTGAAGGACAGCTCCTTCTCTGGGTCCTTGTGAAGCTCCTTCCTCATCGCAAATGCCTTAGCGATCATCTTGCTCTTCTTGATCCTCTTGGGTTCATTGTCACTACGGCCAATGATCCTGAGACAGGAACATGAGGCAGGTTCAGAAAGAGAGACACTGAGCACTGTCTGAAAGTTGGACGACTGACGGATGACACGTTTCATGCCATGTGACACTGGGCACACGTCTGATTTTACGTCAGTCTGGATGAGACAGTCTTAAGCCTAAACTGAAAACAATACTTTCAAGAAGCTTTTTGGAAGGAAACTAATTCCTGTGAGTAAAATCCAAGTCACAGTGAGCCCTTGTGAGCGCTGTTACAAAACCAGGGATTAACACTACAGACCTGAAAGCACACACTGCAGGCACACAGTAAGATTTTGACCAAATTCATGCCTCTATTCTTTTAAATGATCAGGGTGACAATCTCTAGTTTTCGATGTCTGACAGGGAGAGTCTGCTTGGTTCGTGCATGTTTGGGATTTTCCCTCACTGTTATCACATCTTTAAAACCATATATGGACGCGGACAGGCACGCAGCCATGATGTGAACACGAGCAGTGATCAGAGACTGATACAGGGATTGGAAAGGAGTCTCTCAACTGACAAGAAAACACCAATCTTCAGGATCATAACCACAGAATACTATGGTGCATTTCACTTGATGTTTGCTTACTTGCACCAGGTCCGCTTCCAGATGAGGATGGTGGCCTTGGTCCAGACCCAGGTGCTCATAGCTATGCCCGTCCCAAACATGGAGAACAGGTTGATTTTCTCCACCATCAGGCTGGGCCGGTTCTTAATGGTGCACTCTGGGATCGGCTTGTTGGTCTGAGAGGCGATTGTCACGTTGGCTTCACACCTGTTGAAAACATCACAGAGGTGATCACTCCATGTCCCGACCACGCCACATGTGCCTCCCACACCCTCTAGCCATATAACTGAGGTACATTCAAAGGCTGGATCTGGTAAATAAGCAAGTCTTTTACATGTCAGGGCAGGAGAGAGCGGTTTACATTTTTGAGGCTAAATTAATTCCAATCCAGCCAGTGTCAACACTGTGGGGAAATAGGGCTGCATTCACCGCTGTAAGCTGAGCGGTTGCGCAGCGGTTTTGGAGACTCAACAGCATCAGTTTGTGGATTTCTGTGTGGAGGGTTTGCAGGTGTGTAATAAATCACAGGATTTCTGCCACCTAAAGAAGAAGAACAATGAAAACTTACAGCACATATTCTCTAAAGCTCCTCTCCCATTCAGCCTGGTTGAAAAAGTCGTAGAAGTGGCAGCCGAAGGTGATGAAAACAAAGCCAAAAGCGAGGAATCCAAATATACCTGACAAGAAGAAGCAGAACAATAAATCAGACGTGCGATAACAGACGTGTCACTCCCAACAGCATACATACAGAGAGAAAAATGCACCTCAAAAGATAATGGAAAATGTTAAATAGTAAAATAGAATACTGGCTAAATCACTGAAAAAAGACAGATAACAAACACAACATGACCTCAAGTAAGAAACCTCAGTGTCATTTAGATTCTGATTTCAATTTTAATTCATTACCAAAAACTGCATTCTATCATTTACGCAATATAGCTAAGATACGACCTCTACTGAGCCAGCAAAACACTAAGAAGCTTGTTTATGCTTTTGTTTCCAGTCATCTTGACAATTTTAACGCCCTATACACTGGCCAACCTAAAACTGCCATTGCAAAACTACAGACCATCCAGAACGCTGCTGCCAGGGTTATAACAAAAACTAAAAAGAGAGACCATATAACTCCCGTTTTACGTAACCTACACTGGCTCCCACTATCTTTTAGAATTGATTTTAAAACCCTTTTGTTGGTTTTAAAGACTCTTAATGGCCCTCTCCTATTATCATCCCTCCATGAACCCCAAGATCCTCCACACCTTCTCTTTTAACTGTTCCTAATGTCACTACAAAAACCTTTGGGGATGTTTCTTTTACCTGCTACGCCCCAAAATGCCACACAGACAACTGCAATGAGATGCAAAAAGCAGGCAAACTGCACTCAGCTACAAAACTTCACAGGTGTGTTTGCGCTGTAAATTCACTCGAGCAATATCTTTTGTGAATCAGACCTCAAAACGTGACAGATAGCGGTTGCAAGTGATGCGAAATTTATGTTGCTTTCAGCAGCCGTAGTCCATTCTTTATGAATTCACCACTCTGTGATTAGTGTGCCCAATGACTGTGCTGCTAAAGACTCTTAAAATGTTTACTTTTTCACCTTAAACTTAGGTTGACCTCAGTTTTCAGTCTGATCATAACCAACAAATGACAAATTAAATGGCAACAGATAACAGAGTAGAGAACATACCAAGTCTCAGCATCGTCTCATTGATTTTGCTGGCAGCTTTCTCACTCAGTAGACCTGGGTGGTTACTCTTGATGGAAAACAAAGTCATGACACCTGAAAGAGAAACGTACTGAATCAGTTGGTGGTCACTTCTCGAGCATCACAAAGCTTGAAAGATTTGGATAAAAGAGCTACAACAGCTTTTCCAAAGACTGAGCTATTTCCTCACCCCGAATGAGGAAGTAGCCTCCGACAACAAGCACCACTCCAATGGGAGCCAGCACAAAGCCAGCACGGTATCTGTAGTTCTTGTAGCCCACAAAACAGATCCCACTCACCGAGTCTCCATCCACCTATGGAGCACCACAAGATAAAGCCGCAACAAATGAGATCAGAAAACATTTGTCAGTCTCAGAGTGTCAGACTGTACCAGGTGAACAGCTCCTTACACACCTCAGCAATAGCCAGGATGGCCACAGTGAGGATGAAGGGGATGGACCAGGTGACCATGTGGAAGTAGGAGGTTCTGCCAGACAGCGGCTGGTGGGTGGTGCCCAGGGCTTTGAAGGACGTGTGCCAGGCATAGGTCAGCATGACGAACCAAATCACACCCGACATCAGGGAGTAGTACACGATGATGAAGATGGTGACACATGACAGCGTCTCTGAGGACCTGTAGAGAACAGTCAAACATTAAGACGAATTTAAGGGTTATATTTTCTAGCTGGAAATTATCTTTAATCACATCGATGATTGGTTGAAAACACAGAGAGGCTAAGTCCCTTCCCTTCTGGAGTCCCCCATCGGACCTTATTTCGGAAAAGTACGGTAGTCAGTGGTGAGAGACAAACAAGTCTTTGATCCCATTTCAACTGTGCCATAAATTACACATATAATTATGATTATATGAAGAGGACATGAATGCAGCATCACTTACGAAGGCTCTCCAAGTCGCATGGTGTTGTCGCTCTTGCACACAATCTCTTCACGAGCTCCATCCAGGAACTGTGCCAGCCAACCGATACTGCCCACAAAGAAACAGGCGTTGATGTAGAAGAGAATGACAGCTGGGTAGCGGTTGGAGTTCTTCCAGTCGGCAAGAAACGTGGCCTGAAACGGAGGACATTTTGAGAGTCAGAAGAGGGTTGAAAAGAAATACTGATAGAATATGAAGGTTTCCCTTCATAAATAAGTTAAATCTTCTTGCTTAAAAGTCATTACACAGAATTATGGGTACTTTAGTTATGTCTCACCAGGGTGAAGAAGGTGCAGAGGAGGGTGATGGTGCCGAAGTAAGCGATGTAGGCGTGCATGTCATTGTGCTCCTCTTCAGTGAACAGAGGGTTGTCACACTGGATACCGCAGCCCTCCACGTCTTTGTACCAGCTGGACTGAATGTCTGTCTTCACCAGGGGAGCTTCACACTGACCTGACATGTTGAACTTCAGCTTCTGGACCTCGTTCTGCACCCAAAGGACACAAAAGGAAAGGTGAGCCTCTAATTACATTTAACTGACATACAGTAACATCTCTGTTAGTGTACGCTGACCTCTGACCTGCAGTGAAAAAAAAGACATTTCCCTTTGGGGATCAATAAAGTATCACACAACATTACATAACAATGAAGCGTACCGAACAGCCCACAGGGAATTTGTCACATTTGAGGAAGTTGGGCCAGCCTCTCTCCTGGTCCACGATGCTACATGGTCGACGTGTAGCCAAACACAGGCTCTGGCTGGGCAGCTCCACCCGACCGTTCTCGCATTTGGGCATGTAGACGGCACAGAGCAAAGGCTGGATGACCGACCAACAGCGAGGAGCGTTCCGCAGACCTAGGATGAAATAAAAGGCTTAAAAACAACCTGAAACATTCAAGCTATACATGAGAGATGTCTGACAAGACATGGACCACATTTATCTGACTGATAGTGATGATCACCATTATAACCATTATACAGATGTGCACACACACATAAACAGAAGTCATGACAGGGATGAGAAATTACATAGATAAGTCTCATAGTCTCAAACATATGATGTCATGGGGTATATAGTGTGGAGCTGCTCCATAGAAAATGAATGGGAGATTTTGTGGACCCACAGCACATAATTCTACTGTAGTGTTCTCAGTCCTGAAACAGAAAATGTACCCATATACTCAGAACATTCCCCTGGGTGCTCCCTGTGTCATCTATAACAGTTGACTGAGTTGAGTTGGCTGCACTGCAGCACAAGTTGGACAACCAAGATGTTGTTAGCAACACCAATTCAAGCACCAGTTAGCAATTGTCAGCAACACCAGTGGAAGACAATGTATACAAACACCGTAGTAACGTAGCCACAGATAGAAGTTGAACACGACTACATGTAGGACTGTTTCAATTTAACATAAAGAAGACTAAAGACTTCAAAAGGACTAATAAACAATACGTTACTGCAGCTTTAACTACTGTTGGGGCTCCTCCGACTTTCCTAATCAGGAATCCTACTTCAGGAGGCGTTCCAATTAAAATGTCCAGAAATTACAACTTCAGAGTGCAAATGGAACACACCACACACACACACACACACACTTTTGGCACTCTAGCATTTTAGATTTGGTAGAGAGTTTTTCATGTGTACTTATTTTCTGGGACTGTCTGAGACCATATGAATAGCATGTATGAATTTTGAAAATAGGCGTAGCTCGGCTTTAATTTGATATTGTTGGGCCAAAAACACAAGCAGCTTGAAGACATCACATTTGGGCCCTGGGAAATTGTGATCAGCACTTTTCATCATCTGACATTTTATAGTAGGGATGCACCATAATATCGGAACGTCATTGGTATCCGCCAGTATCAGCTTTAAAATCAAATCAAATCAGAATCATGCTTTTTCTTAATCTGCACAGTGAATGAGTATTTCATACATTAAATGCACACATAATACGATGTTAATTCCACTACAGAAGAGACATGATGACCACTAAAATTAGTATAGGTAGGGAAAAAATGGATATGTCGATATCTGTATCGGTTGTGGGCCACATGAGTTGTTACATACAGGCATATCGGAGATTGGCAAAAAAAATCATATATCGCTCAAGCTTTTTTTATAGACAGACTGAATCATCAATAATCTGCTATTTAATATATGACAAGAACAACAGGTAGTCGCTGCCCTATTTTTTTTTGTCATAAAGACATATGACATTATGCAAAGATTCATCTGAGAATAGTGCTGATGACGAAGTGTGATTTTGTGAAATGTTTGGAACGTGAAACAAGAGCAACTAAAATCAATCTTCTGAGGATACCTGGACATTTTGTAGAGTAACAATATCTCTGGTAACTGTCTACAATTTGATAGAAACAGTAAAAAATAACATCTACACCAAAGCAAAATAATGTTTCTTTGTGATTTAAGGACACAGTGAGAGTGGGGCTGCAACTAACAACTATTTCATTAAAAAATCTGCTGGTTATTTACACGATTAATCGATTAATTGGTTAGTCTATAAAATGACCAAAATTGTGGAAAATGCTCATCATAATTTCCCAGAGCCCAAAGTGACATCTTAAATGTGCTTCTTTTGTTCAACCAACAGTCCAAAACCCAAATATTCATTTACTTTTAGCAATGAAAATGAAAACCAGGACATTGTTGCTTGAAAAATGACTAAAACTATTATTCAACTACTGAAATAATCGGTGATCCTTTAACTGACTAATTATTGCAGCTCTAAGTGACACATACTACATGAATGGATGATATTCTCTCTCCTCCATCTGCTGTGAATTACACAGTAGCCAGAATAAGCCCAACAATATAAATAAAGCCCCTCATCAAATGTGGGTTATCTGAGTGCCCTTGAGCCTGTGAGGCAGTGACCTGAGTCTGACAGCTCATTAGTGAGTGCTTATGAATGTGAAGCAGAATATCTAAAACCCCTTTATTAGTGAAACTCTCCTATTGTTAGCTCCCTAACACCTGTGAGTGATTCCCTTTGTTGCCTTTAATGGCTTTTAACCCTTCATTTCCTGTTCCCCTGTATCACACAGCCCATCACAGCCCATTGTCATACCAATTAACATTATAATCACATACAAACAACGCAGACAATGACTACATCTGTGGAGTGGAACGGATGCTATTGCTGATGTCTGAACACATTTATTTACTATTTTAAGATCAGCAGATTAAAAGCGTGAAAGCCAAGTTCTCATTGTTATTTAATGTCAACATTTACAGAGTAGTTGTGGTAGTCACTAATACACTTAAAGTTAAATTATAGTTATTATTAGTACTCTAAGTCAGTTTAGTCATGTGAATATTCCTAATGACCCTATAGGTATTTACAGTACTGTATATATATGTATATTTTCATTTTTTTCTATGGGAAACTGTAACAACTAGGATTTTTTAAAAATTGTAAATCATTTATTATTATTATTATTATTATTAGTATTAGTACTTTCAAATTAAGTCGGTTAAGTCATGCGAGTATTCCTAATGACATTATAGGTATTTACAGTACTGTATATATGTATATTTATTTATTTATTTGCATTTATTTTCTATGGTAAACTGTAACAACTAGGATTATTTAACTGTAAATTATTTAGTAATTAATTTTGCCTTTTATTTCGTTTTTCTCTTTACTCTTTTCTGAACTCTTTATTATGTTTTATATATTTTTCTGTGCTCTGCAGAGAACTTGATTGGCACTCTTCTTCTACGACATATAAAATGATAGAATTATTGGCACACTCTTCTTCTACGATATATAAAACGTTAGGAAGATTGGCACTCTTCTTCTACGACATAAAATTATAAGATGATTGGCACTCTTCTTCTACGACATATAAAATGACAGAATTATTGGCACACTCTTCTTCTACGATATATAAAATGATAAGGTGATTGGTACTCTTCTTCTACGACATATAAAATGATAAGGTGATTGGCACTCTTCTTCTACGACATATAAAATGACAGAATTATTGGCACACTCTTCTTCTACGATATATAAAATGATAAGGTGATTGGCACTCTTCTTCTACGACATATAAAATGATAAGGTGATTGGCACTCTTCTTCTACGACATATAAAATGATAGGATCGTTGGCATTCTTCTTCTACGACCTATAAACTAAATAAAATGAGATGGAGCATGTTTAAAACTTGACTTGGACCCACTAAATCTTACCAGACCACATGGTCAACTTCTCAAAAGCCTCTTCTTGGGTGCTGGAGTCCTCCGCCAGGATCAGAGAAGTGTGTGTGTACGGTAAAGCTGATCCCAGACATGTGTTGTATTTAAGTGCCTCACAGGTCGTGGTTTTCTTGCAGTTATCCTCAAATATGGTCCCGTTTGGAGACAACACCGCCCCGGAGCCTGAAAACCAGGCAGTCCAGACGCAAAGCATCCCGTAAAATCCAACAATGGGGCTCCGACCCTGGGAAGACATCTTGGGGAGGAACAGATTCAACTGTGCAGAAAAAAAAGAAATCGCTGTGAATTCTTTACTTTTCCTGTTTCCCAAAATCCCCAAAGACGAAGTCTTCTTCACTGGATTTAAAATAAGTTTCCAAACGCGGCATGGTGCGGGAAATCTGCAGGGGCGCTTCAAAGTTTTCTCGCAGTCCTCCCAAACTTTTTTATTCTGCGCTTCTCGTCCGATCCCTGCTGGATCCTCCTGGATTCCTTCATTATCCAAATCCAAACAGCTCCAAAAACACTGTCTTCAACTCTATAAAACACGCATCATCAATTCAAAACCATATAAAGCGTTCATTTGAAGCATTTAAGCTGAGTATGAAAAAGACATCAGGCCGAGAAAGTTGCAGCTTCGCCCTCCCCCCACATCCAAAAAACTTGCCATGAAACAGTCTGGATCTCTGTAATAGGATCTCTGGCTCAGATGCACCACCCCCTTTTCTCCCTATAGCCCCCCTTTTTTATGCTGGCAGAAAAATAAGATGATAAATTATCCTACATCTCTCTACGTGTCTCTAGAAGTGATTTCTGTCCCGGTGAAGTGTCTGATGAGAGGTTTCACAGGCTGTGTTGTGTTCCCGAGTTGCAGCTCAGTGTCTGCTTGTTTTTTGTCTCTGGTATGCACATGGTGGGGGAGAGCCAGAGCAACAAAACCTCCCCTCCCATCCCCCTCTGCAAGTGGAAGAATGTGCCTTATGGCAGGCCTTCTCAAAAGTTTCTCATCTCAAGGACCCCCAAAACAACACAGACCCCCATCTGACAGATTATCTCATGTAGTTTGTGCAGATTCAGACACCTGTAGGATATTATACAACATGTCACCAGCAGTGCCAAGTTTATTTATATTGTGAACAGGGCAATTCAAAGTGCATTAAAACTATTGAGACCAAGATACCTTATATACAGTTAAAAACAGCCAACCTCAAGGGTGTGAAGCTGAAATGTTTCTCACTTATTTCCCCTTAAGGACACCCAGCTGGTCCTCAGACCTCCTGACAACTGCTGATGTACCAAATCAATATACAGGGGCTGTAATACAGCAGTCATTAACATACTAAATGTATTAAAATGTGCATGTATGTGCACTTTAAGTTATATCTCAAAGCTAATTTCAACAGATCTTCATAGCAAATCTTTATATAGGATGCACATGCAGCTGCACAAGAGACAGGCCAGCACACACATAACTATTTGAATTTAAAAAAAGACAAGATTAAAGAGGAAAATACATTAAAATACATCAGATTAAATAAATAAATTGTACCGCTATTCATGCAGAGGAAATCCAGATATCTGGTACTGTTACTTACTTATACAATATAGGTTTAGTAAGCATGGATGCATTACTGAATGGGTCTAATGGGCACAGGCCCCGGGGCCCAAAGTGTCAGGGCCCCCCCTGGCCCTCACCTGCAAAATGTCGCTTGTATTAAAACGCATACAGACCAGGAAGAGACAGAGAAAAGAGATTAAAAGGAACTGCAAAGATACACAAAAAACTACAAAAACAAGCACAATAACCAAAAAGAGATACAATATGACTACAAAGATACACAAGAAAAACTACAAAGTGGTGCAAAATAACTACAAAAATGGGCAAATCAACCAAAAAGAGACACCAAATTATGACTAAAACTGGCAAAACAACCAAAAAGAGAGACAAAATAACTACAAAGATATACAAAGGAACTGCAAAGAGGCACAAAATAATTACTAAAACAGGCAAAACAAACAAAAAGAGACACAAAAAATGACTGAAACAAAGACACAGTTAAACAAAAAGATGCTTATCGACTATAAAAACCACCACCAAGTCAGTGTGTCTTGCTCCTATGGAGAACACATGGTGGGGTCTTATGCATATTTTTGCCCAGGGGTACATTATCTTATAATCTGCCCATGGGTATAAGCATGAATAATATACATATGTACACATATATGTATGTCATGTACCATGAGAGAAAACTGTGACAGAGCCATGCAACATATAGATACTGTGCATGTGGTTTAATCTGCACCGATGATGTCTTGGGATTAGTTATGTAGGTATGTAGTGAAGATTAAACCCTCCCCTCCCTAGACTAGCATGTACCAATGTGTTACATAAGAATGTATGATTAAAATACATTTACTTTTTTTTTTTTTTTTACTGTAGATGGATGGCTGTTTGTGTGTGTGTTTTTTTAACTGTCTTTAACCAGGAGGTCCCTTGAGATGAAAATCTCTCTCCAAAGGAAACCTGGTTTGGACTGCACTACAGTCACAGTTTAATAAGCAATTAAACACAACAGACAGGAAACACAATCATTGAACACACAAGGTGAAGCCTCAAAACAGTTCACATAAAGCAACTGCATTTCTCAGTTATGTGGACTTTTAGCAAGACTTTACATTTTTCTAAGAGGACTCAATTTTTAAGATGTATTTTGCTCCGCAGATTACTCTAATTCTTCCCAGCTCTGACCAAACCCTTGGAAGCTGGTAGGAAAGTTTGGATCTAAAGTTTTAAAATGATAACAGTCAGAGTGTCTCATCCTTTATTAATAATCATGAAGTCTTTATTTAACCCATAATTAACCAGGTAAGTCCCACTGACATCAATGATCTCTTTCACAAGGGAGACCTGGCCAAGACAGCAGCACACAAAAGTTACAGCCAAACAACTACATGTAGAAATGTTAGGACACGTACGCACAATGACAAGAGCCAACTGATTAATTCACCCTTGTACTTATGAGAGCTTTGAAATGAGGCAGAGAGACCAACTCACATAGTTTTAAATCTCATTATTATATATTGTGTGAAGAATTACATGAAGTTTTGAATAGTTGTCGCATGTTTATATGACAGTAGTGTGTGTGTGAGTATCTGTGTGTGGGAGGGAGGGACACAGTTAATAACTCAAAGCTACATTAAGTCAGTCTCCTTTGGGACACTCATAATTGACTGGGCTTCCTGCCGTGGTTAAGGTGGCTGCAGGAATCTTTAAAAACTGCTGAACAGAAAAAATACTCATGTACACAAAACACAAACTTAAACAGTCATATTATTTTATGCTGATTTAATTAATTTAGTTTATTTTAATGTGTTTAATGTGCCAGGATACCACTAAAAACAAATGTCCAAACTGGTCCAGTCTCAGCCACGGTGCTGTTGTTATCGCATTAATTGGACAGTGCACTCGTGGTATTTGCATGGCTGCAGATGCTTTGTTTCTCTCCTGGTGTTCTGAGAGTAAAACTGGGTTAACTCTGCTCCCTCCTCTGTGTGTGTGTGTGTGTGTGTGTGTGTGTGTGTCTGGGCCTCCTTGAAACCCACAGCAACATGGCCGCCTGAGTGAGTCAGAGGCAAAAACCAGGGACCACACACAGAGCACTGGAGCCCAGGCCAACACACACTCACTCTCACTCTCACTCACACACACACACACACACACAGTTAGAACTGTCACTTTTTCATTATACTCAGTTACGTACACTAAATTACAACATGCCTCTGCCATCTGAAATGTTTTTTCCCTCCTCTGCGGCATCAGATTGGTGATACAGTAGATTCTGTTACGTGCTGGAGGGGAAATCACAGTCAGAGGAGTTACTCCGGCTTTAAACTAACACAGAAATGTCATGTTTAGATTGTGGACTTGCGTCAAAGGCTGTTAAACATGCAGGGCTGTTTCTGCACCCAAAGATTACAGGCGTCAGGTTTCAGGCTGGGAATGCCTCGCAACTCAGGTTTTCATTTGCCAGGCGGAGAAACGGGGTGGAGATGAGAGGTCGTGTTGGTTTATGCCTCTTCACAGTTACATTAGACCTTTTGCCAGAGCTTCTCTGGGTGAAGGGGAAAAATGTGACAGCTAGAAAGAAACTACATTTGCCCTCAAATTATCATGTGATAAAAAGAGATTTAATACGTAAATTTACAGCTGTGGATGATTTTCACAGACACGAAAAGCACTAACATTTCTGACCAAAATCCTCACAAAAACAGTTTGACTTTCCTTTGCTGTCAGAGCAAATCAAACTTTAATTGGTACTGTATCCAGACAACTGAGGGTGGGATCATGTTTCGTGTTTTAGCTCCAAGTAAATGTTTTTTTTTCCCCCGAGTCAGAGAACCTCAACCACTGTCTGCTCACTGATTGGTCACAAAATGCAATCTTGGCCTGTTCTAGTGACCACATCAACAAAACAACAACAACAGCACCTCAGGCATTCAAGCAGCAGTTTTCTTTAGTGGGAAAATGGGAATTCCCCGATCCTTTTGTGTTGTAGTTGAGAGCTATTACAGAAGAAAAATGAAAAAGGAAGATGTCAGAGCAGGATTCAAATCATATATATACATAAATCAGCCACAGAATATGTACAGAAATGTGTGGTTTGGCAAATATTTACTCACAATGGCAACATTTTGAGACATACACCTCACAAAATCCAGTCGCTCTGCAGCCATGCACGCAGTCAGCTGGATAAAATGTGAGGAGGAAATGACATCATGTGCAGTGTCAGGTCTCGGCAGGACAACCAAGCAGCCTAACACGGCCATTTTATTACGGAGAGTCAGAACACTGGTGTAAACATCATTATAGTCATTAAAAAAACCTAAAAAAATATTATATAAAAGGGATTTTTATATGGGCATATTATTTATTTTTTGTAACAAGAGTACAAGGCATTTCTGGGGCCCAGAGGTAAATACTTTATAAGAGTGGTTCCCAACTGGTCCAGCTACAGGGTCCAGTTTCTCCTTGGTCATTAGTTCAAGGTCCACGCAGTTTAATACATTCAGCGTCATACTTGTGTTTGGCCATGCAGTTGAGCTGGTTTGCTGTCTCTGTTTAGTAGCTGTCTGCTTGTTTCTCTCTGTACAGCAGGAAATGGCACTTAGGAATAAAAGTTCTGTGCCAGAAATTCACTGTATTTCAAAATAACGTGGTTTTTTTTTCACAAACTTGACATGTCTGCAAGTCACTTGCGGTCCATTCAGACTGGACTCGTGACCCACTTATGGACCACGACCCAACAGTTGGGAACCACTGCTTGGCTGCTACACCCACGCTTGTGAAAGTATTCAAACTACATACCAACTTTGTGTAGTGCTCATGTTTTATATGCTAGCAGTCATAAGCAACGTTACTGAACATGTATGAGACATGCTGTCTGACATTCTTTGATTTGGGAAAAGTCCACAAAATCAATTTGTTTAAAAAAAAAAAGCATTCCCCTTTCAGTTAGTTAACATTTGCAGCATCATGGATACAGTTGAAACAAAAACAACAACAACAACAACATAAACCCCTCTATGCATTAACTCCCACTCCTATTAGGCATCTTTGGCAAAAGCATGACTTGCAACAGACTCTTAAAGGAACAGTGTGAAGGATTTAGGGGGATTTAGTGGCATCTAGTGGTGAGGACTGCAAATTACAACTAGCTGAAATTTCTCCTCGCTAGAATTCCTTTTAGTCTTGATTATTCAGGAGGTTTTTACCATGAGCCGAATTATTCACAGAGGTCTCCTACTCTCCAACATAAACTGAGCAGGTGACTTAAACCAGTAAAAACACTGAATAAAGCAGTTTCACGACAACAAATCAGTGCTGTATGGCATGTCAGAGATGGTCCGTTAGCCCAGCACCTGCTAATGTGTGCTCACCTTTTTTCTCTGATACCTGAAGACTCAGGACGGGTTGCATAAGGCACTTTAAGTTAAGATTTTCCTTATAGTCTGAGTTAAGGTTTCCTTGAAAAAATAGTGGTTGCGCAAAACATCCTCAAGTCTTCTTAAGGTTTCCTTAAAATGTTTACTTAAGGATTTAAGTTCTTCTCCTCATCTTGATCTTGTATTTAAGGAACTGCTTAAAGTTTGTTAAACTGTTGCACAAAGAACCTTAGTAACCACTGTAAGGACAAAAACATAAAGTACCTCTGACCCCATCTGAACTGCAACATGGTTGAGTTTATGAAGATAAATAAGAAAAATTAAGGCTCCCTGAGAAGAGTGTTCCATGACTGGGAGAACCTGATGGACACGCTTCACGATGAGAAAATGATTTTGCACATTACATTTCACCACAAGTCAATTTATGATTGTGACCGTCTGGTTCTGGATCACTCAATGTTCCAAAGCTGCGCTTTTCCAGTCTCTTTACAATTGTTAATCATTGCTCTGCGTTTTTATGCAACAGGATCTTACCAGTCAGTCATTGGTGAGGTATTTCATGTAAGCCTTAAACATCATACTTAAGGAGCAAACTTAAGGTGTTTTGTGCAACTGGCCCCAGACATTCAGGAGCTGAATTATCCAGAGGTCTCTTCCTCTCCAAAACAAGCAGTCCTGGTGACTTGAACCAGTAAGCAAAAATCAGGTTCCTCTGCCTCCTCCTAGTGCATCTAATGGCACTACAACCAATCACTGTCAATCATGTCAATCACTGCTCATGAACTGTGGTCAAACTGTCAAACTAGGCAGTGCCGATCACATATGAATCAAGATTCTGTTGCTGCATTGCCTGTTTCTCTCCTCCAGAGCGGTCTCTGTCTATCCACAGAGATCTCCTCCTCTCCAAAACCAACAGACCTGGCGTCTTAAACCAGTAAAAATGCTGAATAAAGCAGCCTCACGTAAAAAAATTTTGTTCTCCCAATATTGCTCGTCATGAAGGCGCTAACTACAGTAGCTGATGCGAAAACGCAAATGACCGTATCTAGAGCCTTTGTTTCTTTGATCAGTTCCAGGCCACTGTAGAAACATGACCATGCAACATGGCGACCTCCGTGGACGAAGGACCCACTCCCTATGTAGACATAAACAGCTCATTCTAAGGTATCAAAAACCCAACAATTCGTATTTTCAGGTGGTTATAAACTAAAGAAAACATACCTATTATATTCCATTATTGCCAGTATATCCCCTGAATCCTACACACTGGACCTTTAAAGGTCAATGATCCCCTCAACATGACCCTGACCACCAAACACCCTCCCTGCCCTGCTTAACTACTGTACATAGTTTGGTAAATTCAAGCCTAGTCTTTGTCCAGGAGGTGGCAGCAGAGTCCTGTTTCTCCGTTTGTGTCCTTTGTGTGTACCTAACTCCACTTCCATGCATCGTATTTGAAAGCACATTAATGGTTTGTCCATGTGCAGGCTGAACACTAGTGTTGTGTCTTCAAGTCTAAGAGCAGTGATAATGAAAGCTCAGTCCAGGCAGAGATGACAGATGTTTTTCAGGCATGTGTGATTCTCCCCCTAATCTGCTGGTGTCACCCTGTTTCTGGTGCCGTTCATCAGAATCTGGTCCGATCCGACGCAGGTCAGCTCCACGGGTCGGAGCGATGCTTATTGCTGTAGGTCTGGAGCTCGATCTGGTCTTTGATCTGGTTGATCAAAATCTGAGACAACAGGATGCCGACCAGCTGCAGAGGAGACAACAAAAACAGAGAGCGCCCCACGTCAGTCTCTACTCTTACAGGCTTAAGTTGAGTGTGTGTGTGTGCTGTGGTCCTACCTGTGGTATGGCCAGTCCCAGGGCGATGCCTCCCAGTAGGAACAGGTTACTGTGGATCCAGTTGACCAGTTTGTCTATGCAGCCGTTGGTGTGGATGTAGTCTCCGGCCTCAACGTACTCTAACTCCTGCATGCCGTGGCCACACATGGTGTTGATAACCACCTGCTCATGTACACATACAGTTAAAAGACAAATACATAAATTAACATTCACAAATAAAAAACATATCAAAACAAACAAAAAATGTCATGGCCTATACTATGCTTCTAGCGTGGTGCCTAATTTTGTTGAAGTGGAAATCTCACACAACACCTTTAATTCTCTCTGATTCATCAGTATTCCTCATTTCATTAATCTGGAAAGAATTATGTTCAGAATGAGAGCTTCATCCAACAGATTTATGGAAACACTGGGGTCTGTCTTTATGATAGTAGATAAATTACAGTCCCCCAATAATTCAGAACACTGACTTCTAGGACTCATCTTCAACCATGTTACAAAACTCTGACATGACCTGTTTGATTCGTCTTATAAATTGTTTCTCTTGTTTTCTCTTGTATAAGTGGGGTACGTACATAAATATGTATTTATACATGGTGTGTGATGGGAATCCAGACTATGTGAATTTTTTTTGTTTGTTTGCTTGTAAATTTTTTTTGTTTTAGGAAATGTTAATTCAGGGTATATATTTTACAATTAGACATTTCCTTTAAGTTAAAAAAGTGTATTATTAATTTTCTTTTGAATCCTTTATAATACTTCTTGTACATTTTACTATTTTACTTCAAAACTGCTTTTCATCCACAACCGCTTTAACTTGCTCTGTGTTATTTTCATATTCTTGTTATGAAATGTTTTAAATATTTATTTAGTTTACAAATCTTAAATGTGTTACTCCGTACTACGTTGTTGTTTTTTTTTTCCTAAAATTTGTGTTATTGTGTGTTATTTTACTTGTAAAGTGTCTTTCAGTACTCTGAAAAGCGCTCTATAAATAAAATGTATTATTATTATTATGATGATATATTTATTAGTTTCTATAAATCAATTTTTACATTTTTTTTGTCTCTATTACTATCTATTTTATTTTATTTTAGTCTGTATTTATTCATGTTTATTTCTATTTTTTATTTTATATTTCTTCTTCTTCTTTTATCTATTTATTTGTATTCTTATTTACTTTTTATATTTCTTCTTCTTTTATATCATCACTATCATCATTATAATTATTATTAATATCATTACTATTATTTATTTTATCTTTATATTCTTTTTTTTTACTATCACAACTATTTCTCTATATCTCCATGTATAAAGGAATTTACCTATGTGTACCACCTTGTCCTTGTTTCTACTAATTCATTTTTATTTAGATTTATTTTTATTTTTATTTCTATCTCTTCTTATTATTTATTTATTTAATGTTTTTATTTATTTTGTAGTTATTTAATTAAGTCTCATTATGATCCCTTTTTCTATCTCTCCATCTCTGCATGTATAAAGGTATTTACCTATGTATATCTCTTTATCCAGAATTAGGCATTGAAACTTAGACACAGCTATCAATTGACTTCGCCCTGAAAATTTCAATTAGCAAAACTGTGATAACAAAACAAACAAAAAGAGCTATCGACAGAGTCTTGTGAAGAGAGTGACCTTGTCTTTCGTCATGATACAACAGGAGAAGGGGACAGAACAGCGCTCTCTGCTGGGACTCTTCTCGTCACAGCTGAAGTACATATTTTGGGACCAGTCAGTGTAGGTCACACCACCACAGCAGCCAAACTGAGGACACACACAAACATGTTCATGATCTGTGTATATATTATCACCCTGGTGTTTATAAGGACAAAGTGATGATCTACAGTGTGCATGAAGTCTGTATTGACACTGAGTCTTTACCTCTTTCTGACCAAAGTCAATGAGGTTTTGCAGATCAGGGTCATCTCTGTAGTGGACGATGGCATTATTGATCATCTCCGTCACTCTGTTCCGAGCCTTGGCAGAGTATTAAAACATTTTGGAGTATGAACAAAAATATATATCATGAATATAGATAATGGTAACGTGTTGTATCACATCAGTGAAGCTTTCATATTAGTGAAAATAACAAAGATACATCAGCCCATTTATGTAAAGTACATTGTTGAAAACTGGTAGCAGCTTGATGATAATCTCAAGGAACCAGTCCTTTTAATGATTGTTTACATCAGAAATCCACCCTCTTCTTAAGATCCTAATTTCTAGCAAACAAAATCAAGTCTAACAACCTCATCTGAGAGCAAACTGCTGTTCAGCTCATGAGTTTCTTCAGCAGCAGTTACAGACAAAGCCCAGGAGGGGACAGTGTTTCACCAATATACACTATCAAAAAGGACAAATAAAGCAAAGTTTACCCTGAGAAAGAGTCTATGAATCAGTTTAGTGCCTCTTTCGAGGTACACCACTATTCTTGTGTGTAAAAAGCTACTGTCCAAATAGTTTCATACCCTATCAGAGAAGATGAAGCCCAGGACCCCGGCAATCAGCTGGAGCAGGAAGATCACTGTCAGACAGATACAGAACTGCGAGGAGAAGAGAGAGACATGGTGACAGCTCTGTAAAAATTCATCTGTTCAGGGTTAATTCTTTAGAGGACAGAGTCCATGAGATCCTGTGACTGCATGCAAACTCAGCTGTTATTTGCTGCAGAAATAGCAAGAAACCTAAGAGCAAGGGCTTAAAATAGAAATATGTTTTGAAACGCTAGTCGCTGAATTTATAAGAGAAACTAGGCGACTGTGTTTAACGAAAAAGATCTGTTTACAATAATGATGCACCCATTGTGAAATTCTGGGCCAATACAGATGTTTAAAATAACAATTTGGCAGATAGCCGATACTTGTGTCCTTGTGTTGTTGTTTATTTTTGTGCGAGGGAAACAAAGAAATCTTTATTATAAAAAATAACTGATTTAAAATCATTCAGAGCTTCATTACACTACTGTACCTTTGAATGAGCACTACTTCATGAAACAACCTTTAATATAACCTTCTTTTACAAGAAAAAAAACAATTTTTAAACTAAATTTGAAAAGCGTCTTTCACCTGCCTTGAACAGCACTATATAAGTATAATATATCATTATTATTTATTATTTTGCTGTGAAAACATCAACAAATTTCTCCTTCAAACAACTGTATTCAAGTTTCTCAACAGAAGTATATGTTACAAGACAGCATTAGAACACAACATAGGAATGTCATAATTTGCATGCATCAAAACATTGTTTTCTAGTTGGAGCCGCGCCTCGTTTTCAAACTGTATGCTTTGACTCAAATGAACAATGACAGCAATATAGTCCACGATGAGCAGCGCTAAAATCAACCTGCGTAGTTGTCCCTCCATTGTGACATTAGAAAGTGTCACATTTATCTTGCAAGTGTACTCTTCTTCAACGTTTTGTTTACTTCCTGGATTTTTCCCACATGGAAATTCTGACCAATCAAGAGCAGCTTTCTTGCGCAGGGCATTTGATCTGGTCCGCTTGTAAATGCTGCCGTGAGAACACGAACCAACTCGAGGCGATTATGAAACTTTTTGACAAAATTAGTCCCTGATTCGGACCAAAGCAAGACAACTCTAGGTCTGATAGCACCCTTACACTGCATGAGTTGTGTTAGAGTTTGTAAACAAATGTCTTCATATAGTTTAGCTGATGTTAAACGTGGACTCCTATGAGTCCTGTTCATCAAAAATGTTCGCAGTTTGGATTCTTTGCACTCTGGGGGCATTTGAGAACAACAAAGTTTTATTCACAAATGCAATGCGACATGGGGCGAGTAATTGAAATACAAATGGTCATTTGCTTGTTGTTCTCTGCAAAATATATTTTTTTCAACTTGTAAAGAGTAATTTTCTTTGTAGTGTAAGTGTTGTACATCAAGTACAAGCCTTGTTAGTATTAAAGCTAGTGCTAAAATATTGTAGATCTGGCAGCTCACATTGACAGAGTTTGAATCTGACACCATTACCTCCACATCATGTCATACAGCATACAGTGTCTCGGCTATACTGCTGACTTACAGTCTGTAGAAGGCAGATGTTTTCTCGCAGTGAGCCCACGCAGCCACAGAAGGTGATGATGAACATGAGGATCCCCACGACCATCAGCATTACAGCCGGGTCCACTGACAGACACGCCAGAGCTGCCTCTGAAAACAAGAAGAGGGGTTCAAAGACTGATGTGAGGAGAGCTTCAAACAGTAACGTAACAGGAAACATTAATAGAAATGTGCTTCCTCTGGCTCTGTCAGTATGTAGAATGGTAGAAATATGTTTATTTTCCTTTGCTGCATTTAATTTCCTTGATGAAATCTTGAGCTTTGGATGCTGTTTTCCTAGTGTTTCACCACCTTGGTGTTTGGTGGACGCACAAAGCCTAAAAGCGAACACACTGTCCTGACACTCAATACTCCCACTATCTCCCACCGAACATGAAGAAGGACTGTATGCTTTATCAGTGAAGGATCACTTACCTGCATGTTTCATCACGCGGGCGTACACGCCAATTCCAACCATCACCAGGGAAATTATCTGAGGGGAGCAGAGAGAGAAAAGATCTCTTTATACTTAGCACATCTTAAAACATTATAATGGGGCATAAATAGGAGAAACCACAGCACAGTCGGTATGTTTGTACTTGTCCAGGGAGTGGCACCACTCACCACAACGCAATTAGTGACATGTGAGTCATAGATAAGGCCGTAGTGATAAAATAAAAGCTAATTTTCCTAATATACACTTCAGGAGAATCCGTGTTTTTTTTTTTTTTGCCTCAAGGCTCCGAGCCTACAACATTTTTCATTAGAAATGCAGATAAGGAGCCTCAGCCATCCACTCTGCTTCCATTTGACTAAACCGACCTGGCAGCAATCTGTACCTTTCCCTTAAAAATAAAGAGCCTTTCACTCAGCGCTCCTCTCTCACTCTCAGTGGAATAATAGGGAGCCCTCAGGAGCACTCTTCCCACCCTGCATGAAATGGATCCAGTTACCACAGACACTGCAGCTTCATGTGGTGGGAGGGCAAAGCTAGATTTGTCTGCCCCTTTTTGTAAAGATTGAGTTTCACAGTGAAGAAAATAGGCTACTTTTTTTTGCCATAATGTATCTTGTATAAATCTAATGCAATGTGAAATGTTACGCTACACCTAAGACCAAGTGCTCATGAGATCAGATTCTTGTTGGTTACAAAATGGACTAAGATTACAGACAATCTAGACGAGACAAGAACCCTGCATTTTTATCTCTGGTGTGTCCTGTGCGGAGCCCACTGTAGCCAGAGGCAACAGAAATGACAATAACACATTCCATGTCGAAGAGCTTCAAGTTTTTACACAGCCTTATCCTGTTTGTACATGGCCAGAAGTCATGAAGACACCTGAAACACTCAAGTTGGTTAAAAGACACTCCTGAAATTGTGCAAGGAAACAGATAAAGGAGAGCTCCACAGACTTTTTGTCAGATATTAAAGAAGCACTCCTGAAAACTTCAAACTTCCTGTCTGTCATTGGATTTGCATATGTTTAAACTCTTATTCTTGTCATATCTGCAGCATTTTTTGCTCAACCAGCAGCAGAAAAGTCCCCGCTAAATCCCAGTTTAAGTTTAATCTGCAACAACAGCTCTGCTTTGCGAATGTTGTAAGCCAGAAATCTCCTTATGTTCCAGTCCCTGAGCACCTGAAACCCTCTGATATGAACTTTGGTTTGTTTACAACCCACTGCCGAGCTTTGCTGTCACCTTCAACTGAATTCTTTGCTTTTAAAGGACTAAATTGTGCATTTATTAACATCTTATTGTTAAGAGTGCACAGCCATACAATCAACTCAATCACCTGCTGTTTTAAATCGGAAAACAAAACATCTCACTTGGTGTGAAATCTGCTACACAGTGAGCATGTTTCCTGCAGTCAGCAGACAGATTTGTGTGAGAAGTGGAGACCTACTTGTGCACGGCCCCATCAACATATGAATCAATGACAGTTTGTGTTCCCCGGCAACTGAGAGGGTGTCATGAAAGGAACTAAGCTGAAATGAAACCAGAGCAGTTTTGTTGACTGAGTGTAGGTGTTTCAAGTATCGTTATTGAGAACTTGTTTGAGTCTAACAGGTTCTGAGCTCAAAATCCTCTCCGACAAACCTGATGACACATTCCTGTTTGCAAAGTGAGAATAAAACTCTACACCTGGTGTGTCAGCTGTGCTTGTTAACTTCCCCTCTCTTTGCTAAACACAGTTTCACTTGTTAAATACCAGAGTTAATGAACAACCACCTTAAACAAACAAATCACTGGATGCTGCAACTGCCAGCAGATCATATCTCACACTTTGAGGTTAGACAAAAGTAGCAAACACAGTAAGTCTGACATGACTGGAAAATCCTGAGAAGTGTCATGTAACTTTGTTCCTTGTTTAACAAATAGTTTTCCTACAGATGCCAGAGAGCAAATCTGGTTTGCCAAGAGTCACAATGATTAACCTGCACATAAGGTTACACCAGTATATGTGGCCCATTGTGTTTAATAGCGTAAGGAGCACTCACCCAAAATATCAAATTAAACAGGAAGAGTAGGTACTTCACGACAGGACTGACAAAGGAGAAGTCCTCGTCAGATCCACTTGCGCCCCCGCGTCTTTCTCCCATGGTGACAAGTGTCCGAGCTGCTCTCCAAGTTTGCGCACAAATAAACTACGAAAAACAGAGTTTGCGTGAGAAAACCAAAGACTCGACAGCCTAATGGTGGTGGTGGTGGTGAGGAGCTGCTAATTTTCTTCTAATACATGAGCAGACACGTACAGTTACAGTGAGTGACGTTAGCTGCGAGCCGCCGCCGGCGCTGTCTGGTCAGCGCTGAATGGGCGTGTAAAACTGGGAGTGTTACCTCTGAGTCTCCAGCCTGCACCACTGATCATATGATACCACCTGGGAAAAAAGGGTCTTACAATTGACTCCATGGATCTGAAGCAACACCAGGGACAGTTTGCTGAAATGTGTGTATAACTTGGTAAAAGATTTGGGATTTTTTTTAGATGTGTATCACTGTATACATTCCACGCAGGACAGAATAGGCCCTGCATACACGTGTTTTAGTGTGTGTAGTACTTTGGCTTTGACTCATGTTCTTTTGTCATTAAGTTCATGAAACCCAAACTTTTGTTTGGTATGCAACTTTTATTTCTCCGAGCTATTTGGGATCAATAGGACCTGATAAGTAAAAAAGAAATTGAACATTGTCCCAATGTCCTCAAACCAGTACTTTTTTAAAACTTTTTATTTACTGTTAATACATTTTATTGTTAATAAATTGTGAAGATAATAAAGCCTCCACAAAAATAACCTTTTAAGTCTTGTGTGTGATTCATCCTGGCTTCATATGAGCAGAGGAAATCTCTGCTAGTCGCTAGGCTAATTTAGACAATGTAAAATGCCATAGGCTTGTGCTAATAACGTTAGCATGTTGTATTTGTTTGGAAAACATATTTAGTATAAGGCAGTTGTTTTGTCAGTGAACCTTTTGAGTTACAATGGAGCCAATTATGTACCGTTACATTTGTTAGATGTTGCTGTTGCCCCTGGTTTTATATGAGAAGAGGAAAAGATCGCCAGCTGCTAGGCTAATTTATACAATGTAAAATGCCACAGGCTTGTGCTAAAAACATTAGCATGTTGTATTTGTTTGGAAAACATGTTTAGTATGAGACAGTTATTTTGTCAGTGAACCTTATGAGTTGTAATGGAGCCAAATTGGGTACTGTTACCTTTGTTAAATGTTGCTGTTGTCTCTGGCTTTACATGAGAAGAGGAAATTATCGCTACCTGCTAGGCTAATTTATAGCCAATGTGATTTATCCTGGCTTCATATGAGCAGAGGAAATCTCTGCTAGCTGCTAGGCTAATTTATACAATGTAAAATGCCATAGGCTTGTGCTAAAAACATTAGCATGTTGTATTTGTGGGGAAAATGTGTCCAGATAAAGACAAGTGTTTGTCTGTGAATGCTGCAAATTATAGTGAAGCTGATTTGTGTACTTGTGTTTGAAATTGTCTCTATTAAGCCATGTTTAATGTGTGTTTAATGTGTGTTTCGAATCAACTAAACTTTACAGCACTTCACAGAAACCTCAGCCTCCTACAAATGTTTCGGAGGTGTAACTGCAGAGTGACACTGACACACCACCGCACAAATACAAATGCTCACAATGGCGTAGGCCACATGAGTAGGGTCTGCCGCACAAGTATAAATCCTGCTTTATTAACAGCGTTTTTGCTTGTTACTGTTGCTAAAATTGGTCAAATTTGTTGCGATATTAAACTACAAATATTATTAATCGCAAAAAAAAACTAAACAATTTCAACAATAAAATGTGATCGGGTTTTGAACCTTGTCCACTTTTGTGTCAACAACAAGAAGTGTCCACAAACGAGGAAAACAGGTCTAAGTTAAGCAGAGTGAAGTGTAAGGTGCAGTGAACCCAAAATGTAATGTCCTCATATGAGGACACAGGATCTCAGGAGGTTTAAGTGTCATATTAAAATGTGTATTTACTTCAAACTGGATGGATGTAATTTAGTGTATTATTAGAAGTGTTATGAATTATCTTGAATTTGAAATTAGCATGTGTTGGACTAATGAAGACTTTATTATTGATGATTGATTGCTGTATTCTAGTGTTTCAGAACAGATTTCTTCCATAATGACAAGAGTCAATTCCTGTATTTCTAAGACATGAATAGATTTGCTTAGAAATTCATTTGTAAAAGGCTAGTGTTACCTAACTTAAAGCCCAAGGGCCAAATCTGTCCCTCAATAGAGTGCCGAGTGGCCCGCCAACCACTTTCTAATTTACAATTAAAGTAAATTTACTAATATTGAGATTTTTTTGTACTTTCAATATAAATAAGGTGCCTGAGTGCAAAAAAAGTGCCAGGGGAGGATGCCCCCAACCCCACCAACAGAGGTGTGTGCTAAGCTCTGAATGCCATGCAACTCCCCTGAAACTCCCCTGCATACACCTGACCTGCTCTGGGCTACTGCTACTGGATTTGCTTCTTGGCAAAGACAAGTGAGGACTGCACACATTGACAAAAATTGACAAAAAGCTATTCTTTTTTATAAATATACTAAAAAATATGATCAACATTTGTTTATTAACTAGCCCCTGGTCTCTTGTCATGTTGTAAAGTGGCTCCTGGGCAATAGGCCCTTTTCACAGCAGTCTTTTGACTAGTCCTAACAGGAGAAGCAAATGTGTTAACATTAATGGTGGTTGGTTACAGTAAGCCTTGACAGTGTGACAGTGAGCCAACATGCACCCTGAAACTGAAGCAGCTAAACTGAAATCAGCCACCACTGACTTTATAGTTTAAACACATTTGCTTTTCTTACTGTGATAGGTCAAAAAAGGTCCTCGGTAAAAAACAGCCTATTGCACATACAAAAGCTGCCTTTAAAAAAGCCTAAGCTTCACAAAGATAGGAATTTATTTATAGTGCTGAGTTTCTTTAGCTTTTCTTTTTACCTGTTCAAATGGAGAAACTCGAGATTAACGGGTCAAAGATACCCCAAAGACTGACAGATGTGCGCCATCTGCTGGCAGAAACTGCTAATTACCAGTATGCACAAACAACCACCCGTATGTCGTGTAGCGCATGTGTAATTTGCTTCTTTTCCTATTATTTTTTTCGGTTATGTCAGCGTCACATAGACATCTTCGTTTGAGATACAATTTAACTGAAAAAACGAGTTTTTGTAAATTATCCTTTGTCAATAACAAAAGAGTTGAACGTCCCTGCTTTTATTTTGAAGGAAAGCGCACACGGCGCGTCAGTTTTCACGACATCCGTTTTACCCGGAAGTTATGAGTATGAATGCAAAAGCGGTATTTTGTTGATAGACGTTTTTAGAAACGGCGCGGAAAAGCAAAAATTCTGGGTACATATTCATCTAGTTATCTGATAATATACGCAGCCAGTATTTATTTATTTATTTTTTAACAAATAATAGTCACTAATACAGTTTTTAAGCTAACGTTAGCTAATCATCTGAACATGGAGTTGTGGTCCGTATCCTGAGAGCAGGGGTGAGGAATTACTCTAAGCTGTGATCCATCTCTCTATCAGCCTTATTAAATCTGTGTCTGTAATGCCAAGATGGTGCTGCCTATGGCCCTTTATCTGTTTCCCTCAATGGCTCAGAGAGACAAATGTTATTGGTAGAAAATCATGTAATTCCATGACTGTGAAAATCAGGACACGTGGAAGATTATTCTTGATATGTTTATCACTTTGTTTTTCTTTTGTTTTTGTTTTACTTTGTTACACGTACATACACATTATGTTGTGCTCTCTATTAATGGAAATCAATCTTTTCCCTGCTGTGTCATGCTCTTGTGAGTCACCTGCCTCCCACCTTTGCCTTGTTGCAGCTAGTTGTGGAGCTGTGTCGTGGTGACGGGTGATGCAAGCCCTTTGGATAAAATCCACACCTGCAACAGTAAACTGAGCTCCACTGATGAGAAGGAGGGTTTTTAAAGAAAATGCACATATACAAAACATTGAGAGCACATGTACATTTAGTAACTCAAGGCATTCCCAAAATTAGTGATGTAAAACACCATGAATGTTGTGTCCATTTCTTGACAGGCTAGGGAAATATACTGAAGACCTTATACCAACTTTGCCAGCCTGGTTCACAGAGTTTTGAATGTTCCCTCTGACAAGGAGCTCTTCTTTCAAGTGAGCTTGTTTGTAAGAAATTGATATCGTTAAAGATCAAGGGGAGGGAAGGGATGCGGAGTTCTTTTATTATGACAAAAGACATGAAAAGATTTACTGTTAATCTAATAAAATCTAAATAAAATCAAAGATTCAATAGCAGTGATGTGTTGATAATTTAAATCTAAAGTTGTGGCTGCTCTTGTAGGAAGTCTTTCCTGCAAACTATGGCTCTAACTATGACCAAAGACTGCAGCAGCTGGTGTCTGAGTTCCTGTCCAGGAGCAGCTGCTGCCTGTACCAGACCTGCGACAGGTACTCTTGTTTTTGGATGTGAAATGTGTGTAGATCTGGAGCCACTACATCAAACAGTGTCACTGCATTTTTCTTTATCTTGTGCTCTTGTGAAAGTGCGAGTGGAAACTTGTCTTGACTCTGATCTGATAAAAGTGGTTTATGGTATAATCACCTTAAACATTTTTTCTGCCTGTCCTTGAATGACTGCTGCCCATGTGTCTCATGCTTTCCATCTTCACAGCCACCGTCTCATTAAGAAAATCTTGCACTTTATGTAGTTTCACTTATTGTAAAAATGTGCTTGAAATAATTAATACAGTGCATCAGCAAGGCAGAATTTGTAAAACTGAATCTCACTGGCACTCAGTCTTAGAGCTGAGGTTTCTTTAAAGGAACATAATTTGACTTCTGTAAGTGCAAATTTATGATCTACAGTAGCACATGTTAGATAATACTAATGCTAGTTAGAAACCACAGTGTAGAATGAATTAACTTGCGTTTAAATAATTGTAACCTCTACACTGACAAGTAACTTGGCATAGAAAGATACATATAAAACAACCTGTCAGTAAAAGACACTATGGCTCCCTGTGTGTCACTCTTAAGGGAGGAGGAAGGTTTCTTCGGACAAGATGGTGGAGATGCAGGGAAAGACAGGATGAAAGAGGGCCTTGGAAGCCAAGCTGGACACAGAGGAGGAGGAGAGGAAAAAGACCAGAGCAGAGCTGGACAAGAAGGAAAATGACCTTAAAGCTCAGTGAGTCCAAGAAAAGAAAAATGTTTATATTTTTGTTCATTTGTAAAAAATAATGTTTGTGTATTAGAGGAAACTGCTGTAATTTAATGAAAGTCGCACACTAATTCTTGTCATTTTCTTCTAAATAAGTATTAAATATTCTTAAACAGTGCTGTGCACAGACATTTTGCTGAAAAATGGGTATCTGTTTCACAATTTATTTATTTAGTTATTTATTTATTTATTCTTGGATGGGCATGCAAAGTGCACCCTGCTGGGATGGCTGGATGTGGGGATGCGCGTGCATTTGTGAATGTGAGGACCATTCAGTTTTCCAGTTTTACCCCCATAAAAGTCTTAACCCCTAAAGAGCCCTCTTCAAAGTGCTGTTTAGGGGTTAGGACTGATTAACCAAACTTTTTTTTTTCTGGAGTGTGGAATTTTGAAGCCGAGTGTTAGAGGAGCTTTCTGTATCAGGTCTTCCTCAACTTCTAGATCTTCTAGCTGGGTTTTCAAGGTGCTCTTGGCCTTCTGCCACTCCTGCTTCTTTCCCTCTGAGCTCTCTGAAGCAACGGGCAAATCTTTCCTGATGTCTCACCCTGGAAGCAGAATAGTGTTGATAAGCTATAATTTTATTTTATTTTTTTTGGTAGAACATGATTTGTTTTAATTCTCAAGAATAGGTGATATATAAAAATAGATGTCGACTTTCATAGACTACACCCAGCTTTTCGACATCTGGTGAGAGTGCCTCACAAACCACCTCTAGCTGTGGTTTTAACAGTCACTATGCTTGGTTTGCATTTTCCCTCTGCTTTTTTTCACATCACATCTTTATCTGATAGCTCTCTTTCCGTACTAATTTGTCTCCACCCTTATGTGGTTATCTGCAACTTGACTTGCTAGTTAAATTTGTGACCCCCATCATTTCACCTTGTCATTTAATAACCTTTTTCATCTGTATTTCAGTGACACTACATCATCCTGCTACATGAGTCACTGTTTCTTTGATGTATGACTGCTCTGTATGAGTCTATTTATAGAATGTCAATATGCAGTTTTGCATGATTGTGCTTGCTGTTATCTTGATACACTGATATTCTTAGAAGTGAGAATGCTGTTGAAAGACCTGTTGAAAAAAAACATGGCTGATAACATTTGCATATCTTGCACTCATCTCTACACAGGAAAAGATGTGCAAAGCCAGATGCTGTGATCAAATCCCCCCTGCAGTGAAGACAGTGTAGAGGAGAGCTTGGTTTCAATGCAGCTTTCATGTTACTTAAGGAAAATAATTTGACAGTTAACAAGATAAAGATGATCTGAATAGGGTTTTCAATGTGAAGGAGCTGCACCCATGATAGGAGTTAGACCTCTCGGCCAGGAGGGACCTGTCATTTGTATTTTAGACTTTATGGGTGTCACTGCAGCAGCTTCTGTTTAAATTAAACTCTTTTACCTCCAGCATTAAGTAGTAATTCAACATGAACTTATTGCATTTGCAGCACCACTAGTTTTGAAAGTGACCGACAAACTGAAAGACAATGTTAAAAATAAAATTGTGGACATGAACCATAAAGTGCATTTATACCCTCTGAAGTTTGTCTGAGTGTATTTTTGCACACTAAGTGTTTTGCAATGAGCACCACACTGATTAAAATTTCCTGACTTCCTGCTGTGTGAGAAACTGATTGCAGATATGAGAGGGTGCACTTTTGCTCAAATCAAATGATTCTACTCAAAGCACAAACTGCAGCTTCAGTGTTTCTTCTCAGTGAATACAGGAAATCATTCACAGGGAGAGAAACAAAGATAAACACTAATGTGGAGGGAAAATGGAAAGGAGGGTACTGTATGCACAATGTAATTTTTGCAGGGTACAACATGCAATTCAGTGTTTACACTCTGTTGTCCTATACACACAGGTCCGAACACACACACATGCACAAACGGGACCTATACATGCATTAAATGGAGAGATGTCAGAGTGAGGGGGCTGCCCATACACAGGCGCCCCGAGCAGCTGGGGGGGATTCGGTGCCTTGCTCAAGGGCACCTCGGCAGTGGCCCAGGAGGTGAACTGGCACCTCTCCAGCTACCAGTCCACGCTCCATATTTTTGGTCCGGATGGGGGAACCTCTGGTTCCCAAGCCAAGTCCCTATGGACTGAGCTACTGCTGACATCATCAGTGTGCTGCTCCTGTGCTTCTTTGAAATTCCTTTGTGCTTCTTCAGAGCTAAGCTAGTTTTCCAAATAAAAGTTAGTATAGTTTAACAAACTCCTCACTGACACTGAACAAAAACCTTGTAAGTGTGTTAACTGCAGGAATTTGCAGCTGAAAATAGCAATATCATTACTCTTTGTTCGTGAACAGCTTACTTGTTAGCATAATCTACCTATTTGGAAAGCTAACTCGCTAAGATTCTAGCCTGTTCGCAAGGTTACTTGTTAGCATAGCTAACTTAGTTAGCAAGCTAACTCGCTATCATTCTAGCCTATTGGCAAGCCTAGTTGTTAGCATAGCCAACCTAGTTAGCAAGCTAACTTGCTAACATTTTAGCCCATTGGCAAGCTAACTCGCTCACATTCTAGCCTATTGGCAAGCTTACTTGTTAGCATAACCTACCTATTTGGAAAGCTAACTCGCTAAGATTCTAGCCTGTTCACAAGGTTACTTGTTAGCATAGCTAACTTAGTTAGCAAGCTAACTCGCTATCATTCTAGCCTATTGGCAAACCTAGTTGTTAGCATAGCCAACCTAGTTAGCAAGCTAACTCGCTAACATTTTAGCCCATTGGCAAGCTAACTCGCTAACATTCTAGCCTATTGGCAAGCTTACTTGTTAGCATAACCTACCTATTTGGAAAGCTAACTCGCTAAGATTCTAGCCTGTTCGCAAGGTTACTTGTTAGCATAGCCAACCTAGTTAGCAAGCTAACTCGCTAACATTTTAGCCCATTGGCAAGCTAACTCGCTAACATTCTAGCCTATTGGCAAGCTTACTTGTTAGCATAGCCAACCTAATTAGCAAGCTAACTCGCTAATATTTTACCCTATTGGCAGGCTCACTTGTTAGCATAGCCAACCTAGTTAGCAAGCTAACTCGCTAACATTTTAGCCCATTGGCAAGCTAACTCGCTAACATTCCAGTCTATTGGAAAGCTTACCGGTTAGCATAGTGAACCTAGTTAGCAAGCTAACTCGGTAACATTCTGTTCGCAACGCCACTTTATCCTGTCAAATCAACACTTGCTGTGTTGGTGTTTGATGTGTCTTTTACCCCTTTTAAATTAATTGTCTTTTACTTGTTTCTGTAAGGTGACCTTGAGTGCCTTGAAAGGCGCCTTTAAATAAAATGTATTATTAATATTATTATTATTACTAACAACTTGGATGAATTTTTATGAAAAAACCCTCTGATTCTTTTGATCGGTGGACCCTTACAGACTAAAGTAATATGAATAACTTACCGGGTAATCGAGGAATAAACACATATTCTGCCTTTATGACCGCTTTAGGGGTAGAGAGACAGCACATTTTTCGTCTCTTATTTACCAGGCCTTTAAACCTGATAGAAATACTATATTGTTTGGTGCTCATGCTAAAATGAACTGAAGGGTTGAATTGTGGAGAATTTAACTGAGCTAACAATGTTTTGCATCTCCATATTGACAAAACATTTATATTTGTATGCGCATTCAAAGCAGCTATCTAACGTTAGCTCAAGTGGTTAGCCAACAACCAGATTTTATGCATCCAAAGAACTTTTCTAAAAATGAACTGCTTGGCAACCAGACCAGGTCTCTAATTGAGACAGGTTTTTATTATTCAAAATGTGTAGCCACACCAGGCAGGTAAAAGGGACTGTACATTTATTTGAAGTTTTATGCTATATCAATTTGTTACCATGGAATTGGTAGTATTACCAGTACTAGTATAATTTCCACATATTTACTTTAGATATATACTTTTACAGTTCTTTGAAAACATCTCAGAAATGGTGAAAAATTATACTGATATTTTTCCCCCAAGAAATAATGAAATAACATTAAATATATGGATTAACATCAGTAATTACTAATCCTTTTTTAATTCATAAAAATTGTACATTTATTATCTTAGTGTCACTAACTTGACCATAAAATGACAGCTTAACTGTTTGTTTGGCTTTACACAGTAGAAAAACCATACTTACAAAATTATGTCAGCACACACACACACACACACACACACACACACACACACACACACACATCATGGATGACATTAAAAGAATCATTCAACAACAATGGATGATCAGAAGTCATTTTTTATTTTTATTTTGTAGCAAAAAGTCCATTTTAGTTACATTAGCTTCGCCTTAAAAGGACAAATGAACCGTTTGGTAGAACATATTTTTTATTTTTATTTTTACCTTCACATAAATCTGTTCAGTGAGATCTGAGACATGTCAAAAAATGTGCCTTCCTTTGAACATCCCACCACACAGAGCCCCCTACTCTAGACTGATTTTGTTTCTTACTAACGTCCTGTGGGCGGCAAACTGCAAAGGCGTACAATGTCAGGACAGCAACATCTGGTGAAGTTCAACACATTTTTCATGAACATACAGTGACTCAAAATGTGCCCTACCAAATGTCTGAGTAGAACATTAAAGGGATATGATCACTGCTTATGTTTCATATTTTTGCATTCACACTTTTTCTTTTCAGGAGTCCCTGCAGCCCCCTGAACACTTTATGATGTCTTTCAGAAGTGATCGTAGGGTGTATTGTCTGTTTTTGTTCAGGTCACAATTCTGATCCTTCACCTGAAACAAAATCATTATGACAATCTAAGTTTTAGGCGCACAAAGATCTGGAACTAAAATGACAGAGAACATGTTTGACATTAAACAGCATATTCATTGTAAGAGCAGATGCCTTTTCAGAGTCACTGTAAACCATCTGAAATGTTATTCATAAATTTCAATTTAGTTTCTGACTAAAAAGCATGTCTCATCACATTGAATTTCTCTTTACCTTTTTGTTGTACTGCTCCAACAGACGGATGAGTTTGTCTGCATGCACTTTGTGTTTGACTTCCTCCAGAGCTTTCTCAGCCAAACAGAAGAAATGTTCCTGTTAAGAGAAAGGCAAATTAGTAACAGGATTTAACAAGCTGGAGTTCAGACAGAATCAGTCTGTAGTCAGTAGTTTAACATTTCCATGCAAAGTTTCATCTTCTAAGTCTGAGGTATACAATGCAACAACAATTAGAAAAGGTTTCCAACATACCACACATTCTGAGTCACTAATTCCTGATGGCTTTGTAACATATTTATCCAACGGCTGCAATGACAAGATAATATACACAGTATAAGTGAGTGTATTATAAAATAAACAAACCATATTTAGTTTTGTAGTTTTCTTACCAGATTCGACTGACTGCAGAATCTTATTGCCTCATCATGAATGTCTCTCAGCAGCTCATCTTTAGGAGGTGGTGATACTTCGTAGACCACTACGGTCATCATCACTGTGAGACATTGAATGATCTTCATGTCTTTGAAAGAGACTGCGAGCCAGTGCTTTTAGGTTGAGCCGAAAAAGGTGAATATATGCTACTTACTACTGTTGCTTCTTATATATTGTTATCATGGTGGCACTTTGACACCTTGAGACCGCCGTATACAGACACGTCAGAGGAGGAAAACACCAGATAAGAGCCAAAGTTTGATGTGTATCTGTCCTACTTTCAAATGTTACATTAAGTGCAATTAGCTGCCAATCCCTTATCGGGCCAAGCTCCCACCAAGAATAGCTCGTCATCACTTATCAAATTTTATTAATTGTACTTTTGGAATGGCTGTGTGCTCATGGCTGAATTTAACAGCCTGCTGTGACACTTGGATATTTACTGGCTTTTTTCATGCTTTACATTTTGACCTGTTGCAACAGAAAAGCACCAGTGGAACTGAGGGTCAGAAATAAGTGTGCTTTTTCCGTTATGACAGTTGAAATGACACCCTGTGAGCAAACTCCCACCCACCCCTGCAAAAATTACCCTAAATAAATAAATAAGTAAATAGATAAAGGAATGGAGGATTGGAGTGTATGAGTGTATGTTCAGAGCATTTGAGTAAGGGAAAATGAAAATGGAAAAGCCATCCAGGGCAAAGTCATGAAATTTGTACATACTGTATTGTCTTATTGCTGCACTTCAGTGTCTTAGAAAGGAGATAGAGAGCAAAGAAGGGCTTTTTTTACAGCCATGCTGCAGAGACTAGGATGAGTTGAGGCCAGGATAAAGAAGCGCTTGAGTGTGGGGACATGGTGGAGTGAAGAGAATGGATATTTAGGTTTTAGAACAGAATATTAGTGGACAATTAAAGCCAGTGGGAGGCAGTAATGAAACTCAAAGGATGCCAACTCCCTAAACCCAAAAGAAAAGGAAGAAGAAGATGAGTATAGAGGTCAAATATCACCCTTGTCAGTGAAGACAGTTGAATTTGGTGTGTTGAAAACAAGGACACAGACTTTGTTCTCAATATTGTCCTGTTACTGGAAAAAGTTTTCCTACATAAATGCAGATACTTTAAGATTAAACTCAGTTTAAACCATCGGAAGAATTAGTTAAATCTCTTATGTAAATCAGTGAAACTAAAGACAAGAAAGCTCTGAAGCTGTTTTTGTTTTATTAGTATGTATTTTATTTTTACTATATTTATTTTTTTGTATTATGATGAACAGGACTCATTAGTTCTCATTAAGTTCAATAAAGAATAATTCATTTAAAAAAAGTGATGGCGAAGGCATGACCCGCCCTACTCGGCCTCTGATTGGCTCAAACAATCAATCCAACCAATGAGGACAACGTTCCGGCTTTTATTTCGAAGGAATGCGCACGCGGCATGACCGTTTTAACAACATCCGCTTTACCCGGAAGTTGTGAGAATGTTTCCCTGCGGTGCGAGATGAATGCCAAAGTTATATTTTGTTAATTGTTTGGACTTTTTTAAATTGAGAAATGGCACGGAGAAGCAGTGTTTTGGGTAATTATTAATCAAACTATCCGCTAGTTTACTCAGCCAGTCGTTTTACCAAATAATAGTCACTAATATAGTTGTTATGCTAACGTTAGCTAACCCTCTGATCCAGTGGCGGCTGCTGGTCTTTCAAACAGGGGAAGCTCACTTTAAATTTACATCATAAAATTTGTCATATTTCAGCGAGGCAGTAACTTATAAAAGGAACATTTAATTGGAGCCGTTTTTCAACCACACTCATGCCATAGAACCACACCTGTCAAGTTTTGGATTTGAAAATAAGGGAAATTTTCCGGCGCTCGCTGCGAGCCGTCCCACCACCCCAACCAAGCTCCAGTATCCCTTACATTATAAGACAGGTGTACAAGATATCTAAAAACAACTTGTCAACCGCTTACTAACTACAGTTAGGTGATCAGAATCTGATAGGCCAACCTTTGTTGACACTGAAATGCTGTGAACATTCCTACGTTATAATACAGCCTAAATGAAAACACAAAGGGTGTATGAAGCACATTTATTTATTGTTTATAAAACGGGTGCTTCCTATCCTTAAATGTGATTGGCTGAGCCGCGTTCAGGGCCGTTGTAACATCACTGTAACTCACGGCTTCTCGGGGCTTATTGCTTAAACATATTTTCAGTTCATAATGTGCCCCATCCTGCTCCTCTGTAGGAAAGTAAATTCGCTGTCCCATTTTTCGAGATATTTACAGGACTTCTTTGTTTTTTTTGGCAGGAATGTCTTCTCCTTCGTCACATCCATCCATCTCTCTCTGTTGTTCCGGGTTTGTTCCCGTTGTCGGCACTAACTTCGCGACAACTGCCACCCAGGCTACTGCAGGTGGCAGTTGTCGCGAGGCTAGTGACAGAGTTCAGTGTGGAGAGGCAGAGGAATGTTGTGTTTATTATAATACGGGAGATTTGCGGGAGAATACTAATACGGGAGGACGGCGGGAAAGAGGGGTAAAATACGGTAGTTTCCCGGCCAAAACAGGAGACTTGACAGCTATGACTCTGTCAGAAGACTCCACTTTCAAAATCTGCGATGGGACTGAGCTGAGCTGTCAAGTGACGGTGTATATCTCAAAATAGCTGTCAATCAAAACGGGATTCAGCCTGTCGACTGATCCTCCAATCATCATGCAGAAGCTCAGCGTCCAGCCCCGCCCACAGCTCCATTCACTCCCAGATATGCTGAGCGTCCGGGGGCGGGACAAAATCGTGGCATTTATCCAATGACCGTCGAGTTTCGAGGCAATGAAAAAAACTGTTCCCTGCAGTCCCATTGAAGTGCATGGATGCTCAGCTTCTACAGGCAAATGCCATAGATCGTATGAGAAAACTCCGCTACAGGAATATATGAGAAGTTAACAACATCGATAAGTAGCTGATTCTGAACGAAGTCGTCTTCGAGATGAACGTGTTCTAACGCATCTGTAGCCAATGAAATGTTAACACAACCGTACATATTTGACCATTCAATTTTTGACATTTTAGGGGAAGCTGAGCTTCCCTTACAGTCTTAGAGAAATCGCCTCTGCTCTGATCGTGGAGAAGTTGTCACATCGCTTGTAAATGGTCATTGAGGCTCTGTGGGTAAAACTTAGTTTATTTATTAAATCCAGTACGCTTGTCCTTTGCAGGTTCCCCTCTTCCTCCGGCCTCCTTACATCTCCTCGTCCCGTCAGTGAGACTTATGTCTCATGTGAAGATTAAGGGGGGAGGAGGGATGCAGAGCTCTCTTACTGTGACTAAAGACATGAGAGAGATTCACTGTTGATCTAATAAAATCTAATCACCTAACATTTACAGTAGTAATGTGTTCATAATTTAAATCTAAAGTTGTGGTTGTTTTTGTAGGAAGTATTTCCTGTAAACTACGGCTCTAACTATGACCAAAGACTGCAGCAGCTGGTGTCTGAGTTCCTGTCCAGGTTTGAGCAGCTGCTGCCTGTACCAGACCTTCGACAGGTACTCTTGTTTTTGGGTGTGAAATGTGTTCAAATTTCAAGCCACTACATCAAACAAGGTCACTGGATTTTTCTTCTTTTTATGCTCTTGCTTTGAGTTCTGTAATCATACAGTCTGATTATTGTTTCACTTGCCAACCTGCATCTCTGTGGTCCTCTCTCTGTGTCTCAGACAGCAGCATGGCTCACTAAAACGACATCTGTGTCAGAAGAATTTGGACTGCATCTGTCTGAACCCTTCGCTGAGACCACATGTACATTTAGTAACTCAAGGCATTCCCAAAATATTTTTGTTGTTTGTTTGTTGGTTTTTATTATTCAAAATATGTAGCCACACCGGGCAGGTAAAAGGGACTGTACATTTATTTGAAGTTTTACGCTATATCAATTTGTTACCATGGAATTGGTAGTATTACCAGTACTAGTATAATTTCCACATATTTACTTTAGATATATACTTTTACAGTTCTTTGAAAACATCTCAGAAATGGTGAAAAATTATACTGATATTTTTTCCCCATGAAATAATGAAATAACATTGAATATATGGATTAAGATCAGTAATTACTAATCCTTTTTTAATTCATAAAAATTGTACATTTATTATCTTAGTGTCACTAACTTTACCTAAAATGACAGCTTAACTGTTTGTTTGGCTTTACACAGTAAAAAAAAAACCATACTTAGAAAATTATGTCAGCACACACACACACACACACACACACACACACACACACACACACACACACACTCATCATGGATGACATTAAAAGAATCATTCAACGACAATGGATGATCAGAAGTCATTTTTTATTTTTATTTTGTAGCAAAAAGTCAATTTTAGTTACATTAGCTTCGCCTTAAAAGGACAAATGAACCATTTGGTAGAGCATATTTTTTATTTTTATTTTTACCTTCACATAAATCTGTTCAGTGAGATCTGAGACACGTCAAAAAATGTGCCTTCCTTTGAACATCCCACCACACAGAGCCCCCTACTCTGGACTGATTTTGTTTCTTACTAACGTCCTGTGGGAGGCAAACTGCAAAGGCGTACAATGTCAGGACAGCAACATCTGGTGAAGTTCAACACATTTTTCATGAAGATACAGTGACTCAAAATGTGCCCTACCAAATGGCTGAGTAGGACATTAAAGGGATATGATCACTGCTTATGTTTCATATTTTTGCATTCGCTCTTTTTCTTTTTGCAAGTTCCGTAGGGCTCTGAACAGTTTATGATGTCTTCCAGGACTGATCGTAGGGTGGATTGTCTTCCTTTGATCAGGACACAATTCTGATCGTTAATCTGAAACAAAATCATTATGACAATCTAAGTTTTAGGCGCACAAAGATCTAGAACTAAAATGACAGAGAACATGTTTGACATTAAACAGCATATTCATTGTAAGAGCAGATGCCTTTTCAGAGTCACTAAACCACCTGAAATGTTATGCATAAATTTCCATTTAGTTTCTGACTAAAAAGCATGTCTCATCACATTGAATTTCTCTTTACCTTTTTGTTGTACTGCTTCAACTGACGGATGAGTTTCTCTACATGCACTTTGTGTATGTCTGGGACTTCCTTCAGAGCTTTCTCAGCCAAACAGAAGAAATGTTTCTGTTAAGAGAAAGGCAAATTAGTAACAGGATTTAGCAAGCTGGAGTTCAGACAGAATCAGTCTGTAGTCAGTAGTTCAACATTTCCATGCAAAGTTTCATCTACTAAGTCTGAGGTATACAATGCAACAACAATTAGAAAAGGTTTCCAACATACCACACATATTGAGTCACTAATTCCTGATGGCTTTGTAACATATTCATTCGACGGCTGCAATGACAAGATAATATACACAGTATAAGTAAGTGTATTATAAAATAAACAAACCATATTTAGTTTTGTAGTTTTCTTACCAGATTCGGCAGACTGCAGACTCTTTTCGCCTCACAACAAATTTCTCCCAGCAGCTCATCTTTAGAATGTAGTGATGCTCCGTAGACCACTACGGTCATCATCACTGTGAGACACTGAATGATCTTCATGTCTTTGAAAGAGACTGCGAGCCAGTGCTTTTAGGTTGAGTCGAAAAAGGTGAATATATGCTACTTACTACTGTTGCTTCTTATATGTTGTTATCATGGTGGCATTTTGACACCTTGAGACTGCAGTATACAGACACGTCAGAGGAGGAAAACACCAGATAAGAGCCAAAGTTTGATGTGTATCTGTCCTACTTTCAAATGTTACATTAGGTGCAATTAGCTGCTAATCCCTCATCAGCCAAGCTCCACCAAGAATAGCTCATCATCACTTCTCAAATTTTATTAATTGTACTTTTGGAATGGCTGTGTGCTCATGGCTGAATTTAACAGCCTGCTGTGACAGCTTGGATATTTACTGACTTTTTTCATGCTGTACATTTTGACCTGTTGCAACAGAAAAGCACCAGTGGAACTGAGGGTCAGAAATAAGTGTGCTTTTTCTGTTATGACATGTTGAAATGACACCTTGTGAGCAAACTCCCACCCACCCCTGCAAAAATTACCCTAAATAAATAAATAGATAAAGGAAATGGAGGATTGGAGTGTATGAGTGTATGTTAAGAGCATTTGAGTAAGGGAAAATGAAAATGGAAAAGCCATCCAGGGCAAAGTCATGAAATTTGTACATACTGTATTGTCTTATTGCTGCACTTCAGTGTCTTAGAAAGGAGATAGAGAGCAAAGAAGTGTTTTTTTTTTTACAGCCATGCTGCAGAGGCTAGGATGAGTTGAGGCCAGGATAAAGAAGCGCTTGAGTGTGGGGACATGGTGGAGTGAAGAGAATGGATATTTAGGTTTTCCAAAGCAACCAGACCTATCACAAGACTGTAATAGAACAGAGTACTAGTGGACAATTAAAGCCAGTGAAACTAAAGACAAGAAAGCTCTGAAGCTGTTTTTGTTTTATTAGTATGTATTTTATTTTTTCTATATTTATTTTTGTTGTATTATGATGAACAGGACTCATTTGTACTCATTAAGTTCAATAAAGACTAATTAATAAAAAAAAAAAAAAAATGATGGCGAAGGCATGACCCGCCCTACTCGGCCTCTGATTGGCTCAACCAATCAATCCAACCAATGAGGACAACGTTCCAGCTTTTATTTTGAAGGAACGCGCACACGGCACGACTGTTTTCATAACATCCGCTTTACCCGGAAGTTGTATGTTTCCCTGCGGTGCGAGATGAATGCCAAAGTGATATTTTGTTAATTGTTTGGACTTTTTTAAAGTGAGAAATGGCACGGAAGAGCAGTGTTTTCGGTAATTATTAATCGAATTATCTGCTAGTTTACTCAGTCAGTCATTTTACCAAACAATAGTCACTAATATAGTTGTTATGCTAACGTTAGCTAACCCTCAGATCGTGGAGAAGTTGTCACATCTCTTGTAAATGGTCATTTGAGGCTCTGTGGGTAAAACTTACTTTATCTATTAAATCCAGTACGCTTGTCCTTTGCAGGTTCCCCTCTTCCTCCGGCCTCCTTACATCTCCTCGTCCCGTCAGCGAGACTTATGTCTCATGTAAAGATTAAGGGGAGAGGAGGGATGCAGAGCTCTCTTACTGTGACTAAAGACATGAGAGAGATTCACTGTTGATCTAATAAAGTCTAATCACCTAACATTTACAGTGGTGATGTGTTAATATTTTAAATCTAAAGTTGTGGTTGTTTTTGTAGGAAGTTTTTCCTGTAAACTACGGCTCTAACTATGACCAAAGACTGCAGCAGCTGGTGTCTGAGTTCCTGTCCAGGTTTGAGCAGCTGCTGCCTGTACCAGACCTGCAACAGGTACTCTTGTTTTTGGGTGTGAAATGTGTTCAAAATTCAAGCCACTACATCAAACAAGGTCACTGGATGGATTTTTCCTTATTTTTATGCTCTTGTTTTGAGTTCTGTAATCATACAGTCTGATTATTGTTTCACTTGTCAACCTGCATCTCTGTGGTCCTCTCTCTGTGTCTCAGACAGCAGCATGGCTCACTGAAACGACATCTGTGTCAGAAGAATTTGGACTGCATCTGTCTGAACCCTTCGCTGAGACCACATGTACATTTAGTAACTCAAGGCATTCCCAAAATATTTTTGTTGTTTGTTTGTTGGTTGTTATTATTCAAAATGTGTAGCCACAGCGGGCAGGTAAAAGGGACTGTACATTTATTTGAAGTTTTACGCTATATCAATTTGTTACCATGGAATTGGTAGTATTGCCAGTACTAGTATAATTTCCACATATTTACTTTAGATATATACTTTTACAGTACTTTGAAAACATCTCAGAAATGATGAAAAATTATACTGATATTTTTTCCCCATGAAATAATGAAATAACATTGAATATATGGATTAACATCAGTAATTACTAATCCTTTTTTAATTCATAAAAATTGTACATTTATTATCTTAGTGTCACTAACTTTACCATAAAATGACAGCTTAACTGTTTGTTTGGCTTTACACAGTAAAAAAAAACCCATACTTAGAAAATTATGTCAGCACACACACACACGCACGCACGCACACACACACACACACACACACACACACACACACACACACACACACACACACTCATCATGGATGACATTAAAAGAATCATTCAACAACAATTGATGATCGGAAGTCATTTTTTATTTTTATTTTGTAGCAAAAAGTCCATTTTAGTTACATTAGCTTCGCCTTAAAAGGACAAATGAACCATTTGGTAGAGCATATTTTTTATTTTTATTTTTACCTTCACATAAATCTGTTCAGTGAGATCTGAGACACGTCAAAAAATGTGCCTTCCTTTGAACATCCCACCACACAGAGCCCCCTACTCTGGACTGATTTTGTTTCTTACTAACGTCCTGTGGGAGGCAAACTGCAAAGGCGTACAATGTCAGGACAGCAACATCTGGTGAAGTTCAACACATTTTTCATGAAGATACAGTGACTCAAAATGTGCCCCACCAAATGGCTGAGTAGGACATTAAAGGGATATAAACTTAAACTTAAACTTTATTTATTTATATAGCACTTTTCATACAAATCAGTGTAACACAAAGTGCTTTTCAAAACAAACAAGATGAAATAAAACAAAACAAAATATGTAGATAAAAATGAAAACCCATCCTTCCCACCCCCGTCCAAACGAACACACATACACGCACGCACAGATGCACACACACGCAAACACGCACACACACACACGCACACATACACACACAAAGATAAAATGTTGATATGGCTCGACACCGAGGGTCCAGGTGAGGACAACGTGAGGGGGCCGTCCGCAACAAGAGGCGCCACAGCTCTCATCCATAGGGAGCACCGCCCCAGGGACCCCCACCTGGGCCGGGGTGCACACTGAGGGGTCCCCAGGACAGCGCCCCCCCATGGAGAGCAGGCATAACTACCGCTGCGGAGGGCCCCCATGAGGTATAATATAATCACTGCTTATGTTTCATATTTTTGCATTCACACTCTTTCTTTTTGCAAGTTCCGTAGGGCTCTGAACACTTTATGATGTATTCCAGGAATGATCGTAGGGTGCATTGTCCTCCTTTGTTCAGGACACAATTCTGATCGTTAATCTGAAACAAAATCATTATGACAATCTAAGTTTTAGGCTCACAAAGATCTAGAACTAAAATGACAGAAAACATGTTTGACATTAAACAGCATATTCATTGTAAGAGCAGATGCCTTTTCAGAGTCACTAAACCACCTGAAATGTTATGCATAAATTTCAATTTAGTTTCTGACTAAAAAGCATGTCTCATCACATTGAATTTCTCTTTACCTTTTTGTTGTACTGCTTCAACTGACGGAAGAGTTTCTCTACATGCAGTTTGTGTTTGTGTAGGACTTCCCCCAGAGCTTTCTCAGCCAAACAGAAGAAATGTTTCTGTTAAGAGAAAGGCAAATTAGTAACAGGATTTAACAAGCTGGAGTTCAGACAGAATCAGTCTGTAGTCAGTAGTTCAACATTTCCATGCAAAGTTTCATCTACTAAGTCTGAGGTATACAATGCAACAACAATTAGAAAAGGTTTCCAACATACCACACATATTGAGTCACTAATTCCTGATGGCTTTGTAACATATTCATCCAACGACTGCAATGACAAGATAATATACACAGTATAAGTAAGTGTATTATAAAATAAACAAACCATATTTAGTTTTGTGGTTTTCTTACCAGATTCGGCAGACTGCAGACTCTTTTCGCCTCACAACAAATTTCTCCCAGCAGCTCATCTTTAGAATGTAGTGATGCTCCGTAGACCACTATGGTCATCATCACTGTGAGACATTGAATGATCTTCATGTCTTTGAAAGAGACTGCGAGCCAGTGCTTTTAGGTTGAGTCGAAAAAGGTGAATATATACTACTTACTACTGTTGCTTCTTATATGTTGTTATCATGGTGGCATTTTGACACCTTGAGACTGCAGTATACAGACACGTCAGAGGAGGAAAACACCAGATAAGAGCCAAAGTTTGATGTGTATCTGTCCTACTTTCAAATGTTACATTAGGTGCAATTAGCTGCTAATCCCTCATCAGCCAAGCTCCCACCAAGAATAGCTCATCATCACTTCTCAAATTTTATTAATTGTACTTTTGGAATGGCTGTGTGCTCATGGCTGAATTTAACAGCCTGCTGTGACACTTGGATATTTACTGACTTTTTTCATGCTGTACATTTTGACCTGTTGCAACAGAAAAGCACCAGTGGAACTGAGGGTCAGAAATAAGTGTGCTTTTTCTGTTATGACATGTTGAAATGACACCTTGTGAGCAAACTCCCACCCACCCCTGCAAAAATTACCCTAAATAAATAAATAAAGGAAATGGAGGATTGGAGTGTATGAGTGTATGTTAAGAGCATTTGAGTAAGGGAAAATGAAAATGGAAAAGCCATCCAGGACAAAGTCATGAAATTTGTACATACTGTATTGTCTTATTGCTGCACTTCAGTGTCTTAGAAAGGAGATAGAGAGCAAAGAAGGGCTTTTTTTTTTTACAGCCATGCTGCAGAGGCTAGGATGAGTTGAGGCCAGGATAAAGAAGCGCTTGAGTGTGGGGACATGGTGGAGTGAAGAGAATGGATATTTAGGTTTTCCAAAGCAACCAGACCTATCACAAGACTGTAATAGAACAGAGTACTAGTGGACAATTAAAGCCAGTGAAACTAAAGACAAGAAAGCTCTGAAGCTGTTTTTGTTTTATTAGTATGTATTTTATTTTTACTATATTTATTTTTGTTGTATTATGATGAACAGGACTCATTTGTACTCATTAAGTTCAATAAAGACTAATTAATAAAAAAAAAAAAAAAAATGATGGCGAAGGCATGACCCGCCCTACTCGGCCTCTGATTGGCTCAACCAATCAATCCAACCAATGAGGACAACGTTCCAGCTTTTATTTTGAAGGAACGCGCACACGGCACGACCGTTTTCATAACATCCGCTTTACCCAGAAGTTGTATGTTTCCGTGCGGTGCGAGATGAATGCCAAAGTGATATTTTGTTAATTGTTTGGACTTTTTTAAAGTGAGAAATGGCACGGAAGAGCAGTGTTTTCGGTAATTATTAATCGAATTATCTGCTAGTTTACTCAGTCAGTCATTTTACCAAACAATAGTCACTAATATAGTTGTTATGCTAACGTTAGCTAACCCTCAGATCGTGGAGAAGTTGTCACATCTCTTGTAAATGGTCATTTGAGGCTCTGTGGGTAAAACTTACTTTATCTATTAAATCCAGTACACTTGTCCTTTGCAGGTTCCCCTCTTCCTCCGGCCTCCTTACATCTCCTCGTCCCGTCAGCGAGACTTATGTCTCATGTAAAGATTAAGGGGAGAGGAGGGATGCAGAGCTCTCTTACTGTGACAAAAGACGAGAGAGATTCACTGTTGATGTAATAAAATCTAATCACCTAACATTTACAGTGGTGATGTGTTAATATTTTAAATCTAAAGTTGTGGTTGTTTTTGTAGGAAGTTTTTCCTGTAAACTACGGCTCTAACTATGACCAAAGACTGCAGCAGCTGGTGTCTGAGTTCCTGTCCAGGTTTGAGCAGCTGCTGCCTGTACCAGACCTGCGACAGGTACTCTTGTTTTTGGGTGTGAAATGTGTTCAAATTTCAAGCCACTACATCAAACAAGGTCACTGGATTTTTCTTCTTTTTATGCTCTTGCTTTGAGTTCTGTAATCATACAGTCTGATTATTGTTTCACTTGCCAACCTGCATCTCTGTGGTCCTCTCTCTGTGTCTCAGACAGCAGCATGGCTCACTAAAACGACATCTGTGTCAGAAGAATTTGGACTGCATCTGTCTGAACCCTTCGCTGAGACCACATGTACATTTAGTAACTCAAGGCATTCCCAAAATTAATGATTTATAACACCATGACTATTGTGTCCATTTCTTGACAGGCTAGGGAAATATACTGAAGACCTTATACCAACTTTGCCAGCCTGGTTCACAGAGTTTTGAATGTTCCCTCTGACAAGGAGCTCTTCTTTCAAGTGAGCTTGTTTGTGAGAAATTCATATCGTTAAAGATCTAGGGGAGGGAATGGATGCAGAGTTCTTTTATTATGACAAAAGACATGAAAAGATTTACTGTTAATCTAATAAAATCTAAATAAAATCAAAAATGCAATAGCAGTGATGTGTTGATCATTTAAATCTAAAGTTGTGGCTGCTCTCGTAGGAAGTTTTTCCTGCAAACTATGGCTCTAACTATGACCAAAGACTGCAGCAGCTGGTGTCTGAGTTCCTGTCCAGGTTCGAGCAGCTGCTGCCTGTACCAGACCTGCGACAGGAACTCTTGTTTTTGGATGTGAAATGCGTGTGAATTTGGAGCCATGACATCAAACAGTGTCACTGGATTTTTCTTTATCTTGTGCTCTTGTGAAAGTGTGAGTGGAAACTTGTCTTGACTCTGATCTGATAAAAGTGGTTTATGGTATAATCACCTTTAACATTTTTTCTGCCTGTCCTTGAATGACTACTGCCCATGTGTCTCATGCTTTCCATCTTCACAGCCACCGTCTCATTAAGAAAATCTTGCACTTTATGTAGTTTCACTTATTGTAAAAATGTGCTTGAAATAATTAATACAGTGCATTAGCAAGACAGGATTTGTAAAACTGAATCTCACTGGCAACATCCATTTGACTGCTGTAAGTGCAAATTTATGATCTACAGTGGCACATGTTACATAATACTAATACCAGTTAGAAATCACAGTGTAGAATGAATTAACTTGCGTTTAAATAATTGTAACCTCTACACTGACGAGTAACTTATTACCAGTACTAGTATAATTTCCACATATTTACTTTAGATATATACTTTTACAGTTCTTTGAAAACATCTCAGAAATGGTGAACAATAATACTGATATTTTTTCCCCATGAAATAATGAAATAACATTGAATATATGGATTAACAACAGTAATTACTAATCCTTTTTTAATTCATAAAAATTGTAAATTTATTATCTTAGTGTCACTAACCTAAACATAAAATGATAACTCAACTGTTTGTTTGGCTTTACACAGTAAAAAAAACATACTTACAAAATTATGTCAGCACACACACACACACACACACACACACACACACACACACACACACACATAATGGATGACATTGAAAGAATCATTCAATAACAATAGATGATCAGAAGTCATTTTTTATTTTTATTTTGTAGCAAAAGTCCATTTTAGTTACATTAGCTTCGCCTTAAAAGGACAAATGAAGCGTTTGGTAGAGGATATTTTTTATTTTAATTTTTACCTTCACATAAATCTGTTCAGTGAGATCTGAGACATGTCAAAAAATATGCCTTCCTTTGAACATCCCACCACACAGAGCCCCCTACTCTGGACTGATTTTGTTTCTTGCTAACGTCCTGTGGGAGGCAAACTGCAAAGGCGTACAATGTCAGGACAGCAACATCTGGTGAAGTTCAACACATTTTTCATGAAGATACAGTGACTCAAAATGTGCCCTACCAAATGGCTGAGTAGAACATTAAAGGGATATGATCACTGCTTATGTTTCATATTTTTGCATTCGCTCTTTTTCTTTTTGGGAGTCCCGCAGCGCCCTGAACAGTTTATGATGTCTCCCAGAAGTGATTGTAGGGTGCATTCTTTGGTTTTCTTCAGGACACAATTGTGATCCTTCATCTAAAACAAAATCATTATGACAATCTAAGTTTTAGGCGCACAAAGATCTAGAACTAAAATGACAGAGAACATGTTTGACATTAAACAGCATATTCATTGTAAGAGCAGATGTGTTTTCAGAGTCACTGTAAACCATCTGAAATGTTATTCATAAATTTCAATTTAGTTTCTGACTAAAAAGCATGTCTCATCACATTGAATTTCTCTTTACCTTTTCATTGTACTGCTTCAACTGACGGAAGAGTTTCTCTACATGCAGTTTGTGTTTGTGTAGGACTTCCCCCAGAGCTTTCTCAGCCAAACAGAAGAAATGTTTCTGTTAAGAGAAAGGCAAATTAGTAACAAGATTTAACAAGCTGGAGTTCAGACAGAATCAGTCTGTAGTCAGTAGTTCAACATTGCCATGCAAAGTTACATCTACTGAGTCTGAGGTATACAATGCAACAACAATTAGAAAAGGTTTCCAACATACCACACATACTGAGTCACTATTTCCTGATGGCTTTGCAACTAACTCATTCGACGGCTGCAATGACAAGATAATATACACAGTATAAGTAAGTGTATTATAAAAGAAACAAACCATATTTAGTTTTGTAGTTTTCTTACCAGATCCGGCAGACTGCGGATTCTTTGTGCCTCATCATGAATTTCTCTCAGCAGGTCATCAGAACGTAGTGATGCTCCGTAGACCACTACGGTCATCATCACTGTGAGACATTGAATGATCTTCATGTCTTTGAAAGAGACTGCGAGCCAGTGCTTTTAGGTTGAGCCGAAAAAGGTGAATATATACTACTTACTACTGTTGCTTCTTATATGTTGTTATCATGGTGGCACTTTGACACCTTGAGACCACAGTATACAGACACGTCAGAGGAGGAAATACACCAGATAAGAGCCAAAGTTTGATGTGTATCTGTCCTACTTTCAAATGTTACATTAGGTGCAATTAGCTGCTAAGCCCTCATCGGGCCAAGCTCCCACCAAGAATAGCTCGTCATCACTTATCAAATTTTATTAATTGTACTTTTGGAATGGCTGTGTGCTCATGGCTGAATTGAACAGCCTGCTGTGATGCTTGGATATTTACTGACTTTTTTCATGCTGTACATTTTGACCTGTTGCAACAGAAAAGCACCAGTGGAACTGAGGGTCAGAAATAAGTGTGCTTTTTCTGTTATGACATGTTGAAATGACACCTTGTGAGCAAACTCCCACCCACCCCTGCAAAAATTACCCTAAATAAATAAATAAATAAATAAAGGAAATGGAGGATTGGAGTGTATGAGTATATGTTAAGAGCATTTGAGTAAGGGAAAATGAAAATGGAAAAGCCATCCAGGACAAAGTCATGAAATTTGCACATACTGTATTGTCTTATTGCTGCACTTCAGTGTCTTAGAAAGGAGATAGAGAGCAAAGAAGGCCTTTTTTTTTTACAGCCATGCTGCAGAGGCTAGGATGAGTTGAGGCCAGGATAAAGAAGCGCTTGAGTGTGGGGACATGGTGGAGTGAAGAGAATGGATATTTAGGTTTTCCAAAGCAACCAGACTTATCACAAGACTGTAATAGAACAGAGTACTAGTGGACAATTAAAGCCAGTGAAACTAAAGACAAGAAAGCTCTGAAGCTGTTTTTGTTTTATTAGTATGTATTTTATTTTTACTATCTTTATTTTTGTTGTATTATGATGAACAGGACTCATTTGTACTCATTAAGTTCAATAAAGAATAATTAAAAAAAAAAAAAAAAAAAGTGATGGCGAAGGCATGACCCGCCCTACTCGGCCTCTGATTGGCTCAACCAATCATCCAACCAATGAGGACAACGTTCCAGCTTTTATTTTGAAGGAACGCGCACACGGCACGACCGTGTTCATAACATCCGCTTTACCCGGAAGTTGTATGTTTCCCTGCGGTGCGAGATGAATGCAGAAGTGGTATTTTGTTAATTGTTTGGACTTTTTTAAAGTGAGAAATGGTGCGGAAAAGCAACGTTTTGGGTAATTATTAATCAAATTATCTGCTAGTTTACTCAGCCAGTCGTTTTACCAAATAATAGTCACTAATATAGTTGTTATACTAACGTTAGCTAACCCTCCGAATGTGCAGAAGTTGTCACATCGCTTGTAAATGGTCATTTGAGGCTCTGTGGGAAAACTTAGTTTATTTATTAAATCCAGTACGGTTTTCCTTTGCAGGCCCCCCTCTTCCTCCGGCCTCCTTACATCTCCTCGTCCCGCCAGTGAGACTTATGTCTGCTTTCTTGTGGCAAGTAGTAGAGCAGCACAGTGTGATGCAGTATGACAAGCTGGCTGACTTCATCAGTTTGGCGGCAGAGATCGTCCCAGAGTTGCTGAGTCTCAGCCAGAGAGCCGAGCTCATCCTGGGCCTGAGAGCAAGGGTGAGGAATTACTCTGTGAGCTGTGATCGTTGTCTTTGTTCTTCTTATTAAACCGATATGTATAGCTGCATTTTTGTCGTGTGTTCCCTCTCTCTGAAACTATATATTGCTGCATGCCTTAGCCAAATAAAAATGAAATGTCAGTGTTGCCAAGATGGTGCTGTCATGGGCCTTCCCTGTACCTGTTCCCCACACTGACTCCGAGGGACACATCTGACATTTAAATGGAGGAAATTAATGTAATTCAGACATACTGTTGTGCTCTATATTCATGGAGTGTTTTCCCTGCTGTATCGTGCTCTTTTGAGTTACTTGTCTTTCACCTTTGCCTTGCTGCAGCTGGTCCTGGAGCTGTGTCGTGGTGAAGGTGTTGCCAACCTGCAGACCATCCAGACCCAGTTGGATAAGATCCACACCTGCAGCGCCAAACTGAGCTCCACTGATCAAATGGTGGGTTTTAAAAGAAAATTGAGAGCTGTCCCATACACTAAACAAAGACAGCACATTAATGTTTAGAAATCCATTGTTCCATTCCCATTACTGTCGTGAATAATGTAATGATTTTTGTGAATGCAGGCCTATAATTTTTTATGCAGAGTAGTTGAAACCTTTCTCAACTTTATTGTTTTGTTGTCTATGCTTTGACAGGCCAGCAGTGATATACTGAAAACCTCTTACACCAACTTTGCTAGCCTGGTTCAGAACCTTCTGTATGTTTCTTCTGAAAAGGAGATCTTCTTCCAAGTGAGTTTACTTGCGAGAAATTCATATCTCTTAAAAATTAAGGGGGGAGGAGGGATGCAGAGCTCTCTTACTGTGACAAAAGACATGAGAAAGATTCACTGTTGATCTAATAAAATCTAATCACCTAACATTTACAGAAGTGATGTGTTCATAATTTAAATCATAAGTTGTGGTTGTTTTTGCAGGAAGTTTTTCCTGTAAACTACGGCTCTAACTATGACAAAAGACTGCAGCAGCTGGTGTCTGAGTTCCTGTCCAGGTTTGAGCAGCTGCTGCCTGTACCAGACCTGCGACAGGTACTCTTGTTTTTGGATGTTAAATGTGTTCAAATTTCAGGCCACTACATCAAACAAGGTCACTGGATTTTTCTTCTTTTTATGCTCTTGCTTTGAGTTCTGTAATCATACAGTCAGATTATTGTTTCACTTGCCAACCTGCATCTCTGTGGTCCTCTCTGTGTGTCTCAGACAGCAGCATGGCTCACTGAAACGACATCTGTGTCAGAAGAATTTGGACTGCATCTGTCTGAACCCTTCGCTCTGAAAACTCTGCTGCTTCATCACAGACAGTTGGGGACTCTCAGCTCTGGTAAGTTGAACAGATAAGAGAAGAGGAACAGAGATTTGGATGTAGTGTCCATCTGTAAAAGATCAAGGTTTTAAAAAAGGCTGTTTTTTTCTTGTTTGTTTCCTTCCTGCTGCCCAGTTTGCTTTGTTACATTACATCTTGTTTTCACTCTTTGACAACAAATTAAACTTTTGTCAGATTTTAACAGGAATTTAAATTCCTATCACAAAATCAAGTGACTAATGTTAAAAATATGCAATGCATTCCCTTACTGCAGCTCCTTCCAGCAGCAAGGACGATATCCTTTTGTCCACTCTGGCTCTGCCTGCTAACACTGGAGTGGAGAGGTTCCCTGAGACTTACAGTGAGGATGATAATTATGACAATGAAGAAGAGATCCTGGCACTGGAAGAAGTAGAAGAAGACTCAAGTCAAAGCTCAGATGTCACTGCAGATGACTGGTTGCCCAAAAAAGAATCAGGTCAGACAAAATCAGTTGCAGAAATCAGAATCAGTCCAGAATCTAATTTGACTAACGTGCTGTTTTTCATGCTGCTTTCAGGTCCTATGTCGCGTTTATTCATCTGCCCTCTGTGTTCATTTGCTCATCGCCTAAAGAGAAAGGTCCAAGAGCACATCCAGAGTGAGCACCACGAAAGAGCTCCCATTCAGAAAAAAATATCTGTGAAGAAAGCCAGAGCAAAGACTCAGCAGAAAAGTAAAGACTTGAATGGTGAAAAGAAGAAAGTAGATGGCAACTTGGACAAAAAGAGGAAACCCAAACAAGACAGTGTTGAGAAAAAGCGGGAACGTAAGCAGAAGAAGGACAACTTAGAAAACAAGGCACGACGTAGGCGGAAAGAGCCCACAGGGGAAGACAAAAGGTTTCTGAGCATGCGACCTGTCAACAAAAACTTCACAGAGGAAGAAACCAAATGTGTGAAGTGTGAAAAGGTTTTTGAACTTCCAAATCAGCTGAAGGTTCACATGAAGCTCCACTTCTTCCCGTACAGCTGTATCCAATGTGAGAAGGGATTCAACAGCCCGTCAGGTTATTATCAGCACCAGAGACTCCATAAGAGAGGACGGATATTCACCTGCAGCCAGTGCAACAAGGGATTTCTGTGTAACTATTCGCTCAAGCAACACCAACGCCTGCACAAAGGCCCGTCCACCCTGTGTACGATCTGTGGAAAGGGCTTCAGCAAATCAGGCATTACAAGACACATGCAGATGCACAAAGGCGAGAAGAATTACTTGTGCACCACGTGCGGGAAGTCATTTTTGTCCTCCGGGGAGCTGCTGGTGCACAATCGGACCCACACGGGTGAGATGCCGTACACCTGCACACACTGCGGGAAGGGTTTCTCCTGCAAGAGCCACCTGATCGTCCACACGCGCTCTCATACAGGGGAGCGTCCCTACTTGTGCTCAGAGTGCCCGAAGCGTTTCCTCACACTGAACTGCCTCAAGAGACACACGCTCAGCCACAACGGAGTGAAGCCGTTTAAGTGTCCAAACTGTGAGAGAGAATTCTCCCAGCAGGGGAATCTGAAAAGACACTTGGCGACTCATAAACCTGACACGTAATGTGAAGTTGTTGAAAACAGAGTGTAGTCATAAGTAATGCCACGTCAACTTCTTGTTTACCTGTGTAAACCCAAAACTTGCTTTTTTTTTTTTTTTTTTAAATAAAAACAAAAATAAACAAATGTTCATGTTTATAAAACACTTAAGGTTGAGTTTTTTTTTTTTGTAATCAGGAGCAACAACTGGAAAGTGAAGTATCTGAAATTTTTCTTATCTGCTTTGAATTCTTTAGCTCTGATAACCAAACTAGTTCATTTTACAAACCAGATTGATCACACATGACAAAAATCTGTATCAAAATCTGTGTTCTCCTTTTCCAAGACAATCCATCCACCTGACAGGTGTGGCATATCAAGATGCTGATTATAGCGTGATTATGACACAGGCGTGCCTTGGGATGGTCACAGTGAAAGGACTCTAAAATGTGCATTTTTATCTTTAAAAAGACATATATCAGGATTTCACACAACTAGCAAAAATGTATTTTTTGTTGACAAATACCTAAAAAAAAAAATCAGTATCTGGTTTGACCACAGTTTGCCTCATACAGTGCAACGCACCTCCTTCACAGAGTTGATGAGCTTGTTGATTGCAGCCTGTAGAATGTTGGTCCAGTCCTCTTTACACTGTAGTACACACTGATCCAAATCATCCCAAACATGCTCAATGGTTGACATGTCTGGTGAGTATGCAGGCCATGCAAGAACTAGGATGTCAGCCTCCAGGAATTCTGGTTATGTCCTTTCAATGAGCTGTCCTGGTGGCTGGTCTCAGATGATCTTGCAGATAAAGAAGGTGGATATAGGGGGACCCTAACTGGTGTATGTACAAGTGGTCTGTGGTGCTGTTTCATCAGCATCTTGATTTGCCACACCTGTCAGGTGGATGGATTACTCGGGGAAAGGAGAAGTATTCACTAACAGGGATTTTAACAAATTTGCCACCAAAATTCGAGAGAAAAAAGCCTTTTGTGTGCATAAAAAAATTTGAGATATTAATGCATTTATATAAATTTAATTTGATTCATTATTTATTGAGCATCAACAGTGTAAAATATAAAAAAAAGAAAATGTATAAAAAGTAAGTAAGAAAAAGAGAAAATGCCAAAGCACAATGATCATTTTTTCCCCTTTTGAACCCCCACTCGCTACAAATATACGTTGTGGGTTCCTCAAGGGAGGGCCATTTTTTTCTATTATGCATGAATGACATGAAAGAAGCCTGTTCATGTGAACTGTTTCTGTATGCGGATGATTCAGCTACTCTCATGTCTCATAAAGATTTAGCAGTTGTAGAAGAGTGTCTGAGTGAAGATCTTCAACATGTCAGGACTGTTGGGCTGTCTGACAACAAGCTGTCTCTTCATTTAGTGTGAACACAGGCCATCTTTTTAGATCCAGATCAAAACTAGGAAAGACCTTAGAGCTGAAGGTAAAAGTAGGACAGGAGTTATTTTGGCTGAGGACACAGTGAACTGTTTAGGATGTACATTAGATAAACATCTATCAGAGGATGCCACAGCTCTGAAAGCCCTTGCTAAAATATGCCGAAAGTTTAAATTCTTGGCAAGAAAGTCAAAAGACCAACACTGAAGGCATTAGCTGGAGCATTGGTTCAATGTCATTTTGACCATGCTGCCACCTCCTGGTTTATTAGTGCATCAAAAATAAACCTCAGACTGCCCAAAAACAAGTCAATCAGAGTTGTGTTTAAGTTACCTGGTTCTTGCAGCAGTCTCTTCACAGCCATAGGGAAGAAGCTTTGTCTCAGTCTGTTAATGTTCTCTGAAGGCAATTTGGAAGATGAACAGTCTGATTTGAAAGACACGAGGTGTTGGTAGTTGATATTTGGATGACAGGTCTGCAAAGGACAAGAAGATTTCCTTGTCATATAAATCATTATGTGTCACCTTTTTGCTTAACTTCACCCAACAATCATAAGTGATATTAAACTGTGTAAAATTACAATGATAAAGGGAAACTCTGGTATTTTTCAGCCTTCTCATATTTTTTTGGTGTCAAAATGACTCGTGGGAGCAACTGTTTTTAAAACTGGTCCAGTATTGAAAGAGTGGTGCAGCTGCCAGCTGAGAAACAGATTATAATGCAACCACTCGTGACAAGAAAAACCCCTCTATGCATTAACCTCCCACTCCTATTAGGCATCTTTGGCAAAAACATGACTTGCGACAGGAACAGTGTGAAGGATTTAGGGGGATTTAGTGGCATCTAGTGGTGAGGACTGCAGATTGCAACTAGCTGAAATTTCTCCTCGCTAGAATTCCTTTAGTCTTTATTGTTCAGGAGGTTTTTACCATGAGCCGAATTATTCACAGAGGTCTCCTCCTCTCTAAAATAAACTGAGCAGGTGACTTAAACCAGTAAAAACACTGAAAAAAGCAGTTTCACGACAACAAATCAGTGCTGTATGGCATGTCAGAGATGGTCCGTTTGCCCAGCACCTGCTAATGTGTGCTCACCTTTTTTCTCTCATAACTTAAGACTCAGGACGAGTTGCATAAGGCACTTTAAGTTAAGATTTTCCTTATACTCTGAGTTAAGGTTTCCTTGAAAAAACAGTGGTTGCGCAAAACATCCTCAAGTCTTCTTCTTAAGTTTTTCTCCTCATCTTGATCTTGTATTTAAGGAACTGATTAAAGTTTGTTAAACCGTTGCACAAAGAACCTTAATAACCACTGTAAGGACAAAAACATAAAGTACCTCTGACCCCATCTGAACTGCAACATGGTTGAGTTTATGAAGATAAATAAGAAAAATTAAGTCTCCCTGAGAAGAGTGCTCCAGGACTGGGAGATTTGTGAATGTGAGGACCATTCAGTTTTCCAGTTTTACCCTCGTAAAAGTCTTCACCCCAAAACAGCCCTCTTCAAACTGCTGTTTAGGGGTGAAGACTGATTAACCAAACTTTTTTTTTCTGGAGTGTGGAATTTTGAAGCTGAGTGTTAGAGAAGCTTTCTGTATCAGGTCTTCCTCAACTCCTAGATCTTCTAGCTGGGTTTTCAAGGTGCTCTTGGCCTTCTGCCACTCCTGCTTCTTTCCCTCTGAGCTTTCTGAAGCAACGGGCAAATCTTTCCTGATGTCTCACCCTGGAAGCAGAATAGTGTTGATAAGCTATAATTTTAATTTATTTTTGGTAGGACATGATTTGTTTTAATTCTCAAGAATAGGTGATATATAAAAATAGATGTCGACTTTCATAGACTATACCCAGCTTTTCGACATCTGGTGAGAGTGCCTCACAAACCACCTCTAGCTGTGGTTTTAACAGTCACTATGCTTGGTTTGCATTTTCCCTCTGCTTTTTTTCACATCACATCTTTATCTGATAGCTCTCTTTCCGTACTAATTTGTCTCCACCCTTATGTGGTTATCTGCAACTTGACTTGCTAGTTAAATTTTTGACCCCCATCATTTCACCTTGTCATTTAATAACCTTTTTCATCTGTATTTCAGTGACACTACATCATCCTGCTACATGAGTCACTGTTTCTTTGATGTATGACTGCTCTGTATGAGTCTATTTATAGAATGTCAATATGCAGTTTTGCATGATTGTACTTGACGTTATCTTGATACACTGATATTCTCAGAAGTGAGAATGCTGTTGAAAGACCTGTTGAAAAAAAACATGGCTGATAACATTTGCATATCTTGCACTCATCTCTACACAGGAAAAGATGTGCAAAGCCAGACGCTGTGATCAAATCCCCCCTGCAGTGAAGACAGTGTAGAGGAGAGCTTGGTTTCAATGCAGCTTTCATGTTACTTAAGGAAAAGAATTTGACAGTCAACAAGATAAATATGATCTGAATAGGGTTTTCAATGTGAAGGAGCTGCACCCATGATAGGAGTTAGACCTCTCGGCCAGGAGGGACCTGTCATTTGTATTTTAGACTTTATGGGTGTCACTGCAGCAGCTTCTGTTTAAATTAAACTCTTTTACCTCCAGCATTAAGTAGTAATTCACCATGAACTTATTGCATTTGCAGCACCACTGGTTTTGAAAGTGACCGACAAACTGAAAGACAATGTTAAAAATAAAATTGTGGACATGAACCATAAAGTGCATTTATACCCTCTGAAGTTTTTCTGAGTGTATTTTTGCACACTAAGTGTTTTGCAATGAGCACCACACTGATTAAGATTTCCTGACTTCCTGCTGTGTGAGAAACTGATTGCAGATATGAGAGGGTGCACTTTTGCTCAAATCAAATGATTCTACTCAAAGCACAAACTGCAGCCTCAGTGTTTCTTCTCATTGAATACAGGAAATCATTAACGTGGAGAGAAACAAAGATAAACACTAATGTGGAGGGAAAATGGAAAGGAAGGTACTGTATGCACAACGTAATTTTGCAGGGTACAACATGCACCTGGATCAACATCCCACACTGCATTCCTAGGCCAACATTGCAATCAACCAATCACAGCCCACTGACATCATCAGTGTGCTGCTCCTGTGCTTCTTTGAAATTCCTTTGTGCTTCTTCAGAGCTAAGCTAGTTTTCCAAATAAAAGTTAGTATAGTTTAACAAACTCCTCACTAACACTGAACAAAAACCTTGTAAGTGTGTTAACTGCAGGAATTTGCAGCTGAAAAATGGCAACATCCTTACTCTTTGTTCGTGAACAGCTTACTTGTTAGCATAAGCTACCTACTTAGAAAGCTAACTCGCTAAGATTCTAGCCTATTCGCAAGGTTACTTGTTAGCATAAGCTACCTACTTAGAAAGCTAACTCGCTAAGATTCTAGCCTATTCGCAAGGTTACTTGTTAGCATAGCCAACCTAGTTATCAAGCTAACTCGCTAACATTCTGATAGCAACGCCACTTTATCCTGTCAAATCAATCCTAACAACTTGGATTGATTTTTATGAAAAAAAATTCTTTTGATCGGTGGACCCTTACAGACTAAAGTAATATGAATAACTTACCGGGTAATCGAGGAATATACGCATGTTCTGACTTCATGACCACTTTAGGGGTAGAGAGACACCACATTTTTCGTCTCTTGTTTACCAGGCCTTTAAACCTGATAGAAATACTATATTGTTTGGTGCTCATGCTAAAATGAACTGAAGGGTTGAATTGTGGAGAATTTAACTGAGCTAACGATGTTTTGCATCTCCATATTGACAAAAGATAAAACATAACAGGACAATATTGAGAACAAAGTCTGTGTCCTTGTTTTCAACACACCAAATTCAACTGTCTTCACTGACAAGGGTGATATTTGAGCTCTATACTCATCTTCTTCTCCCTTTTCTTTAGGGTTTAGGGCAGTTGGCATCCTTTGAGTTTCATTACTACCTCCCTCTGGCTTTAATTGTCCACTACTACTCTGTTCTATTACAGTCTTGTGATAGGTCTGGTTGCTTTGGAAAACCTAAATATCCATTCTCTTCACTCCACCATGTCCCCACACTCAAGCGCTTCTTTATCCTGGCCTCAACTCATCCTAGCCTCTGCAGCATGGCTGTAAAAAAAAAGCCCTTCTTTGCTCTCTATCTCCTTTCTAAGACACTGAAGTGCAGCAATAAGACAATGCAGTATGTGCAAATTTCATGACTTTGTCCTGGATGGCTTTTCCATTTTCATTTTCCCTTACTCAAATACCATAACATACACTCATACACTCCAATTCTCCATTTCCTTTATTTATTTATTTATTTATTTAAGGTAATTTTTTGCAGGGGTGGGTGGGAGTTTGCTCACAGAGTGTCATTTCAACATGTCATAACAGAAAAAGCACACTTATTTCTGACCCTCAGTTCCACTGGTGCTTTTCTGTTGCAACAGGTCAAAATGTACAGCATGAAAAAAGCCAGTAAATATCCAAGTGTCACAGCAGGCTGTTAAATTCAGCCATGAGCACACAGCCATTCCAAAAATACAATTAATAAAATTTTATAAGTGATGATGAGCTATTCTTGGTGGGAGCTTGGCTGATGAGAGATTAGCAGCTAATTGCACCTAATGTAACATTTGAAAGTAGGACAGATACACATCAAACTCTGATTCTTATCTGGTGTATTTCCTCCTCTGACGTGTCTGTATACTGCAGTCTCAAGGTGTCAAAGTGCCACCATGATAACAACATATAAGAAGCAACAGTAGTAAGTAGCATATATTCACCTTTTTCGACTCAACCTAAAAGCACTGGCTCGCAGTCTCTTTCAAAGACATGAAGATCATTCAGTGTCTCACAGTGATGATGACCGTAGTGGTCTACGGAGCATCACTACGTTCTGATGACCTGCTGAGAGAAATTCATGATGAGGCACAAAGAATCCGCAGTCTGCCGAATCTGGTAAGAAAACTACAAAACTAAATATGGTTTGTTTATTTTATAATACACTTACTTATACTGTGTATATTATCTTGTCATTGCAGCCGTCGAATGTATTTGTTGCAAAGCCATCAGGAAATCGTGACTCAGTATGTGTGGTATGTTGGAAACCTTTTCTAATTGTTGTTGCATTGTATACCTCAGACTTAGTAGATGAAACTTTGCATGGAAATGTTGAACTACTGACTACAGACTGATTCTGTCTGAACTCCAGCTTGTTAAATCTTGTTACTAATTTGCCTTTCTCTTAACAGAAACACTTCTTCTGTTTGGCTGAGAAAGCTCTGAAGGATGTCCCAGACAAACACAAAGTGCATGCAGACAAACTCATCCGTCTGTTGAAGCAGTACAACAAAAAGGTAAAGAGAAATTCAATGTGATGAGACATGCTTTTTAGTCAGAAACTAAATTGAAATTTATACATAACACTTCAGATGGTTTACAGTGACTCTGAAAAGACATCTGCTCTTACAATGAATATGCTGTTTAATGTCAAACATGTTCTCTATCACTAGTTCTAGATCTTTGTGCGCCTAAAACTTATATTGTCATAATGATTTTGTTTCAGATTAACGATCAGAATTGTGTCCTGGAGAAAATCAAAAAATACACCCTGCAATCATTTCTGGAAGACATCATAAACTGTTCAGGGCACTGAGGGACTCCCAAAAAGTTCACCTTCACCAGATGTTGCTGTCCTGACATTGTACGCCTTTGCAGTTTGCCTCCCACAGGACGTTAGTAAGAAACAAAATCAGTCCAGAGTAGGGGGCTCTGTGTGGTGGGATGTTCAAAGGAAGGCACATTTTTTGACATGTCTCAGATCTCACTGAACAGATTTATGTGAAGGTAAAAATAAAATTAAAAAATATGCTCTACCAAACGGTTAATTTGTTCTTTTAAGGCGAAGCTAATGTGACTAAAATGGACTTTTTGCTATAAAATAAAAATAAAAAATGACTTCTGATCATCCATTGTTGTTGAATGATTCTTTTAATGTCATCCATGATGTGTGTGTGTGTGTGTGTGTGCTGACATAATTTTCTAAGTATGTTTTTTTTTTTACTGTGTAAAGCCAAACAAACAGTTAAGCTGTCATTTTATGGTAAAGTTAGTGACACTAAGATAATAAATGTACAATTTTTATGAATTAAAAAAGGATTAGTAATTACTGATGTTAATCCATATATTCAATGTTATTTCATTATTTCTTGGGGGAAAAAGCAGTTTGTGTTGTGTGGCCTGGTATCATCATGAAGGTATAATATAAACGGAGATATAATATAAGATATTGTTGTGCATGTATGTTGGGGGGGCGGGGGGGGGGGGGGGGGGGGGGCGGCGCAGAGGGATGGTTTGCCTAGGGCGTAAAACTAGGTAGGACCGCCTCTGCATTTATATTTGTATGCGCATTCAAAGCAGCTAACTAACGTTAGCTCAAGTGGTTAGCCAACAACCACATTTTATGCATCCAAAGAACTTTTCTAAAAATGAACTGCTTGGCAACCAGACCAGGTCTCTAATTGAGACAGGTTTTTATTATTCAAAATGTGCAGCCACACTGGGCAGGTAAAAGGGACTGCACATTTATTTGAAGTTTTACACTATATCAATTTGTTACCATGGAATTGGTAGTATTACCAGTACTAGTATAATTTCCACATTTTTACTTTAGATATATACTTTTACAGTACTTTGAAAACACCTCAGAAATGGTGAAAAATTATACTGATATTTTTCCCCCAAGAAATAATGAAATAACATTGAATATATGGATTAACATCAGTAATTATTAATCCTTTTTTAATTCATAAAAATTGTACATTTATTATCTTAGTGTCACTAACTTGACCATAAAATGATAACTCAACTGTTTGTTTGGCTTTACACAGTAAAAAAAAACCATACTTACAAAATTATGTCAGCACACACACACACACACACACACGCACACACACACACACACACACACACACACACACACACACACACTCATCACGGATGACATTAAAAGAATCATTCAACAACAATGGATGATCAGAAGTCATTTTTTATTTTTTATTTTGTAGCAAAAAGTCCATTTTAGTTACATTAGCTTTGCCTTAAAAGGACAAATGAAGCGTTTGGTAGAGCATATTTTTTATTTTTATTTTTACCTTCACATAAATCTGTTCAGTGAGATCTGAGACACGTCAAAAAATGTGCCTTCCTTTGAACATCCCACCACACAGAGCCCCCTACTCTGGACTGATTTTGTTTCTTACTAACGTCCTGTGGGAGGCAAACTGCAAAGGCGTACAATGTCAGGACAGCAACATCTGGTGAAGGTGAACTTTTTGGGAGTCCCTCAGCGCTCCGAACACTTTATGATGTCTCCCAGAAATGATTGTAGGGTGCATTGTCTTCTTTTGTTCAGGTCACAATTTTGATCGTTAATCTGAAACAAAATCATTATGACAATCTAAGTTTTAGGCGCACAAAGATCTAGAACTAAAATGACAGAAAACATGTTTGACATTAAACAGCATATTAATTGTAAGAGCAGATGTGTTTTCAGAGTCACTGTAAACCATCTGAAATGTTATGCATAAATTTCAATTTAGTTTCTGACTAAAAAGCATGTCTCATCACATTGAATTTCTCTTTACCTTTTTGTTGTACTGCTTCAACAGACAGATGAGTTTGTCTGCATGCACTTTGTGTTTGTCTGGGACTTCCTCCAGAGCTTTCTCAGCCAAACAGAAGAAATGTTCCTGTTAAAGACAAATTAGTAACAGGATTTAACAAGCTGGAGTTCAGACAGAATCAGTCTGTAGTCAGTAGTTCAACATTTCCATGCAAAGTTACATCTACTAAGTCTGAGGTATACAATGCAACAACAATTAGAAAAGGTTTCCAACATACCACACATGCTGAGTCACGATTTCCTGATGGCTTTGGAAGATATTCATTCGACGGCTGCAATGACAAGATAATATACACAGTATAAGTAAGTGTATTATAAAATAAACAAACCATATTTAGTTTTGTAGTTTTCTTACCAGATTCGGCAGACTGCGGATTCTTTGTGCCTCAGCATGAATTTCTCTCAGCAGGTCATCAGAACGTAGTGATGCTCCGTAGACCACTACGGTCATCATCACTGTGAGACACTGAATGATCTTCATGTCTTTGAAAGAGACTGCGAGCCAGTGCTTTTAGGTTGAGTCGAAAAAGGTGAATATATGCCACTCACTACTGTTGCTTCTTATATGTTGTTATCATGGTGGCAGTTTGACACCTTGAGACCGCAGTATACAGACACGTCAGAGGAGGAAATACACCAGATAAGAGCCAAAGTTTGATGTGTATCTGTCCTACTTTCAAATGTTACATTAGGTGCAATTAGCTGCTAATCTCTCATCAGCCAAGCTCCCACCAAGAATAGCTCATCATCACTTATCAAACTTTATTAATTGTATTTTTGGAATGGCTGTGTGCTCATGGCTGAATTTAACAGCCTGCTGTGACACTTGGATATTTACTGGCTTTTTTCATGCTGTACATTTTGACCTGTTGCAACAGAAAAGCACCAGTGGAACTGAGGGTCAGAAATAAGTGTGCTTTTTCTGTTATGACATGTTGAAATGACACCTTGTGAGCAAACTCCCACCCACCCCTGCAAAAATTACCCTAAATAAATAAATAAAGGAAATGGAGGATTGGAGTGTATGAGTGTATGTTATGGTATTTGAGTAAGGGAAAATGAAAATGGAAAAGCCATCCAGGACAAAGTCATGAAATTGGCACATACTGCATTGTCTTATTGCTGCACTTCAGTGTCTTAGAAAGGAGATAGAGAGCAAAGAAGGCCTTTTTTTTACAGCCATGCTGCAGAGGCTAGGATGAGTTGAGGCCAGGATAAAGAAGCGCTTGAGTGTGGGGACATGGTGGAGTGAAGAGAATGGATATTTAGGTTTTCCAAAGCAACCAGACTTATCACAAGACTGTAATAGAACAGAGTACTAGTGGACAATTAAAGCCAGAGGGAGGCAGTAATGAAACTCAAAGGATGCCAACTGCCCTAAACCCTAAAGAAAAGGAAGAAGAAGATGAGTATAGAGCTCAAATATCACCCTTGTCAGTGAAGACAGTTGAATTTGGTGTGTTGAAAACAAGGACACAGACCTTGTTCTCAATATTGTCCTGTTACTGGAAAAGGTTTTCCTACATACATGCAGATACTTTAAGATTAAACTCAGTTTAAACCATCGGAAGAATTAGTTAAATCTCTTATGTAAATCAGTGAAACCAAAGACAAGAAAGCTCTGAAGCGTTTTTTGTTTTATTCAGGGGCGGTTTTTGCTATGGACAATGTGGGCGACCGCCCAGGGCGCAATCTGTGTGAGGGCGCACGAGCGCTCTCCAAAAAAAAAAAAACCTCGCCAGTTTTCTGGACTACCGCTCATTTCCACGTCAAGTTAGTGGAGTGGGCGCTGGGGCGCCCCAATCACGTCAACTTGCTGCAGAGAGTCATACATACAGGTTGTGTGTGTGTCTGTCAGAAGAAGAGGCAAGAGGGAGGGGCGGGCCGGCGGGGGATCGCGACTGCAGAGGTTGTGTGTGAGTGAGGAAGAGCAAGGGGGAGGAGGGGAGGGACAGACTGACCTCTGGATGATGGATCTCCGTTTATATTATACCTTCATGATGATCCCAGGCCACACAACACAAACTGCTTCCAAATAAATTGTATTTCATTCATAAAATTAATATAGATCCACATAGCTACATGTCATTTATTGTGTTATGTGAACAGGTATTTTTTTAAAAAGTATTAAAAAAAACACGAATCGGTGCGTACATCTACGTGAATTGGTTTACATCACGTCAGTCTTGACTCTGGGTGTTTGACCGACGGTGGAGAAAAGGTGTCGAGTCGAGTTAATCATGGATAAAAGACCAAAGAAGCCATCAGGTGCCCAGTTTAGAAAAAGAAGAAGAGGAGAAACGGGCAAAAGATAAAGGTATGCAGGTCTCTCTGAGTGACGTTAATTGTGCATGTAATGAAACAGTAGCCTATAGGCTATTTATTAGCCTCTTGCTAATAAATAGCCTATATAACATATGTTGCTACTTACTTAGCCACAAAAGACGACTGTATTTGGTTTTTAGTTTTGCTGAACTATTAGAATTTGAGGCATCATGTCATGCCATTAATTTCAACCATAGACTAGTTTGTGTCTGCAACACCACAAGTGCAAGTTCACACAGGCCTGTTAGTCTAGGGATTTGGTAAACAATACGTCCTAACTGTGGAATATTTAATGCTATACATAGGTCAATGCTAACTTAAATAACTTGTAATATACATTGACATGGCATTTTGTAAGCTATATGTGATATAGCTTTTTGAATAATTTGTAGTGTGTTATGCTTAGTTAATAGGATGTTAACAAATGTTAATAAATTGTGCATTATGGTTTATTTTAATTGGGTAATTGCTGCATGTTAAGTGTGATAACTTACATATTGTATCTTAATTGTAAATTCAGGGTCACTTCTGAAATATTTTGGTACACCCACTGGTCAGAATGAGGAGCCATCTACCTCTGCAGCCACACAGGCCCAGGCCTCCTCAGAGATGGTCCTGGAGTTTTATGATGAGCCATCTACCTCCTCAGCCACATGTTCTGTGCAGGACTCATCAGGTGTGTGTGTGTGCGCGCGCGCGCATGCGTGAAGGGGGGATGTATGTGTGCATTCTTGCATAAATTTTTACTTTTGTGAACACTATAAATGTGTATACTAATGACAATACCAATAATATGCTCTTTATTAGAAATGCCTCGACCAGAATCCCCACCAAATCCTGTGCCTGAGGATGAGCCTCTGCCTACTGAGTCTGACCCTGCTAATTGGCCTTCAGTTCTGACTGACAGAATTCAGACACAGCTGGTTTGCAGAGCACCAAGTGAGGAACCGGCTGACTTTGTTTTCCCCAGGAATGAGGTGGATGGAAGAAGTTGCCATCACCAGTATTTCAAGAAGACATTAGCCAATGGTGAAAAGATTCCCTGAAGTTGGTTAGCCTATCCAGAGAAAAACAACAGCCTTTCCTGCTTCTGCCTTTTTGTATTTAAGATTATATATAATAAAATAATATAAATAATATAAGATATTGTTGTGTATGTATGTTGGGGGGGGGGGGGGGGGGGGGTTTGCCCAGGGCATAAAACTAGCCAGGACCGCCTCTGCATTGATATTTGTATGTGCATTCAAAGCATCTAACTAACGTTAGCTCAAGTGGTTAGCCAACAACCAGATTTTATGCATCCAAAGAACTTTTCTAAAAATGAACTGCTTGGCAACCAGACCAGGTCTCTAATTGAGACAGGTTTTTATTATTCAAAATGTGTAGCCACACCGGGCAGGTAAAAGGGACTGCACATTTATTTGAAGTTTTACACTATATCAATTTGTTATCATGGAATTGGTAGTATTACCAGTACTAGTATAATTTCCACATATTTACTTTAGATATATACTTTAACCGTACTTTGAAAACATCTCAGAAATGGTGAAAAATTATACTGATATTTTTTCCCCATGAAATAATGAAATAACATTGAATATATGGATTAACAACAGTAATTACTAATCCTTTTTTAATTCATAAAAATTGTACATTTATTATCTTAGTGTCACTAACTTAAACATAAAATGATAACTCAACTGTTTGTTTGGCTTTACACAGTAAAAAAAATCATACTTACAAAATTATGTCAGCACACACACACACACACACACACACACACACACACACACACACACACACACACACACACAAACACATCATGGATGACATTAAAAGAATCATTCAACAACAATGGATGATCAGAAGTCATTTTTTATTTTTATTTTGTAGCAAAAAGTCAATTTTAGTTACATTAGCTTCGCCTTAAAAGGACAAATGAACCGTTTGGTAGAGCATATTTTTTATTTTTATTTTTACCTTCACATAAATCTGTTCAGTGAGATCTGGGACATGTCAAAAAATGTGCCTTCCTTTGAACATCCCACCACACAGAGCCCCCTACTCTGGACTGATTTTGTTTCTTACAAACGTCCTGTGGGAGGCAAACTGCAAAGGCGTACAATGTCAGGACAGCAACATCTGGTGAAGTTCATCACATTTTTCATGAAGATACAATGACTCAAAATGTGCCCTACCAAATGGCTGAGTAGAACATTAAAGGGATATGATCACTGCTTATGTTTCATATTTTTGCATTCGCTCTTTTTCTTTTTGGGAGTCCCGCAGCGCCCTGAACAGTTTATGATGTCTCCCAGAAGTGATTGTAGGGTGCATTCTTTGTTTTTCTCCAGGACACAATTCTGATCGTTAATCTGAAACAAAATCATTATGACAATCTAAGTTTTAGGTGCACAAAGATCTAGAACTAAAATGATAGAGAACATGTTTGACATTAAACAGCATATACATTGTAAGAGCAGATGTGTTTTCAGAGTCATTGTAAACCATCTGAAGTGTTATTCATACATTTCAATTTAGTTTCTGACTAAAAAGCATGTCTCATCACATTGAATTTCTCTTTACCTTTTTGTTGTACTGCTTCAACAGACGGATGAGTTTGTCTACATGCACTTTGTGTTTGTCTGGGACTTCCTCCAGAGCTTTCTCAGCCAAACAGAAGAAATGTCTCTGTTAAGAGAAAGGCAAATTAGTAACAAGATTTAACAAGCTGGAGTTCAGACAGAATCAGTCTGTAGTCAGTAGTTCAACATTTCCATGCAAAGTTTCATCTACTAAGTCTGAGGTATACAATGCAACAACAATTAGAAAAGGTTTCCAACATACCACACATTCTGAGTCACGATTTCCTGATGGCTTTGTAACATATTTATCCAACGGCTGCAATGACAAGATAATATACACAGTATAAGTAAGTGTATTATAAAATAAACAAACCATATTTAGTTTTGTAGTTTTCTTACCACATCTGGCAGACTGCGGATTCTTTGTGCCTCAGCATGAATGTCTCCCAGCAGGTCATCTTTAGAAGGTGGTGATGCTCCGTAGACCACTACGGTCATCATCACTGTGAGACATTGAATGATCTTCATGTCTTTGAAAGAGACTGCGAGCCAGTGCTTTTAGGTTGAGTCGAAAAAGGTGAATATATGCTACTTACTACTGTTGCTTCTTATATGTTGTTGTCATGGTGGCACTTTGACACCTTGAGACCGCAGTATACAGACACGTCAGAGGAGGAAATACACCAGATAAGAGCCAAAGTTTGATGTGTATCTGTCCTACTTTCAAATGTTACATTAGGTGCAATTAGCTGCCAATCCCTCATCAGCCAAGCTCCCACCAAGAATAGCTCATCATCACTTATCAAACTTTATTAATTGTATTTTTGGAATGGCTGTGTGCTCATGGCTGAATTTAACAGCCTGCTGTGACACTTGGATATTTACTGGCTTTTTTCATGCTGTACATTTTGACCTGTTGCAACAGAAAAGCACCAGTGGAACTGAGGGTCAGAAATAAGTGTGCTTTTTCTGTTATGACATGTTGAAATGACACTCTGTGAGCAAACTCCCACCCACCCCTGCAAAAATTACCCTAAATAAATAAATAAAGGAAATGGAGGATTGGAGTGTATGAGTGTATGTTATGGTATTTGAGTAAGGGAAAATGAAAATGGAAAAGCCATCCAGGACAAAGTCATGAAATTTGCACATACTGCATTGTCTTATTGCTGCACTTCAGTGTCTTAGAAAGGAGATAGAGAGCAAAGAAGGCCTTTTTTTTTTACAGCCATGCTGCAGAGGCTAGGATGAGTTGAGGCCAGGATAAAGAAGCGCTTGAGTGTGGGGACATGGTGGAGTGAAGAGAATGGATATTTAGGTTTTCCAAAGCAACCAGACTTATCACAAGACTGTAATAGGACAGAGTACTAGTGGACAATTAAAGCCAGAGGGAGGCAGTAATGAAACTCAAAGGATGCCAACTGCCCTAAACCCTAAAGAAAAGGAAGAAGAAGATGAGTATAGAGCTCAAATATCACCCTTGTCAGTGAAGACAGTTGAATTTGGTGTGTTGAAAACAAGGACACAGACCTTGTTCTCAATATTGTCCTGTTACTGGAAAAGGTTTTCCTACATACATGCAGATACTTTAAGATTAAACTCAGTTTAAACCATTGGAAGAATTAGTTAAATCTCTTATGTAAATCAGTGAAATTAAAGACAAGAAAGCTCTGAAGCGTTTTTTGTTTTATTCAGGGGCGGTTTTTGCTATGGACAATGTGGGCGACCGCCCAGGGCGCAATCTATGTGAGGGCGCACGAGCGCTCTCCAAAAAAAAAAAAAAAAAACCTCGCCAGTTTTCTGGACTACCGCTCATTTCCACGTCAAGTTAGTGGAGTGGGCGCTGGGGCGCCCCAATCACGTCAACTTGCTGCTGAGAGTCATACATACAGGTTGTGTGTGTGTCTCTGTCAGAAGAAGAGGCAAGAGGGAGGGGCGGGCCGGCGGGGGATCGCGACTGCAGAGGTTGTGTGTGTGAGTGAGGAAGAGCAAGGGGGAGGAGGGGAGGGACAGACTGACCTCTGGATGATGGATCTCCGTTTATATTATACCTTCATGATGATCCCAGGCCACACAACACAAACTGCTTCCAAATAAATTGTATTTCATTCATAAAATTAATATGGATCCACATAGCTACATGTCATTTATTGTGTTATGTGAACAGGTTTTTTTTTTTTTAAGTATTAAAAAAAAACACGAATCGGTGCGTGCATCTATGTGAATTGGTTTACATCACGTCAGTCTTGACTCTGGGTGTTTGACCGACGGTGGAGAAAAGGTGTCGAGTCGAGTTAATCATGGATAAAAGACCAAAGAAGCCATCAGGTGCCCAGTTTAGAAAAAGAAGAAGAGGAGAAACGGGCAAAAGATAAAGGTATGCAGGTCTCTCTGAGTGACGTTAATTGTGCATGTAATGAAACAGTAGCCTATAGGCTATTTATTAGCCTCTTGCTAATAAATAGCCTAACATATGTTGCTACTTAGCCACAAAAGACGACTGTATTTGGTTTTTAGTTTTGCTGAACTATTAGAATTTGAGGCATCATGTCATGCAATTAATTTCAACCATAGACTAGTTTGTGTCTGCAACACCACAAGTGCAAGTTCACACAGGCCTGTTAGTCTAGGGATTTGGTAAATAATACGTCCTAACTGTGGAATATTTAATGCAATGCATGGACCAATGCTAACTTAAATAACTTGTAATATACATTGACATGGCATTTTGTAAGCTATATGTGATATAGCTTTTTGAATAATTTGTAGTGTGTTATGCTTAGTTAATAGGATGTTAAGAAATGTTAATAAATTGTGCATTATGGTTTATTTTAATTGGGTAATTGCTGCATGTTAAGTGTGATCTAACTTATGTATTGTATCTTAATTGTAAATTCAGGGTCACTTCTGAAATATTTTGGTACACCCACTGGTCAAAATGAGGAGCCATCTACCTCTGCAGCCACACAGGCCCAGGCTTCTTCAGAGATGGTCCTGGAGTTTTATGATGAGCCATCTACCTCCTCAGCCACATGTTCTGTGCAGGACTCATCAGGTGTGTGTGTGTGTGTGCGCAAGCATGCGTGGAGGGGGGATGTGTGTGTGCATTCTTGCATAAATTTTTACTTTTGTAAACACTATAAATGTGTATACTAATGACAATACCAATAATATGCTCTTTATTAGAAATGCCTCGACCAGAATCCCCACCAAATCCTGTGCCTGAGGATGAGCCTCTGCCTACTGAGTCTGACCCTGCTAATTGGCCTTCAGTTCTGACTGACAGAATTCAGACACAGCTGGTTTGCAGAGCACCAAGTGAGGAACCGGCTGACTTTGTTTTCCCCAGGAATGAGGTGGATGGAAGAAGTTGCCATCACCAGTATTTCAAGAAGACATTAGCCAATGGTGAAAAGATTCCCTGAAGTTGGTTAGCCTATCCAGAGAAAAACAACAGCCTTTCCTGCTTCTGCCTTTTTGTATTTAAGATTATATATAATAAAATAATATAAATAATATAAGATATTGTTGTGTATGTATGTTGGGGGGGGGGGGGGGGGGGGGGGGTTGCCCAGGGCATAAAACTAGCCAGGACCGCCTCTGCATTGATATTTGTATGTGCATTCAAAGCATCTAACTAACGTTAGCTCAAGTGGTTAGCCAACAACCAGATTTTATGCATCCAAAGAACTTTTCTAAAAATGAACTGCTTGGCAACCAGACCAGGTCTCTAATTGAGACAGGTTTTTATTATTCAAAATGTGTAGCCACACCGGGCAGGTAAAAGGGACTGCACATTTATTTGAAGTTTTACACTATATCAATTTGTTATCATGGAATTGGTAGTATTACCAGTACTAGTATAATTTCCACATATTTACTTTAGATATATACTTTAACCGTACTTTGAAAACATCTCAGAAATGGTGAAAAATTATACTGATATTTTTTCCCCATGAAATAATGAAATAACATTGAATATATGGATTAACAACAGTAATTACTAATCCTTTTTTAATTCATAAAAATTGTACATTTATTATCTTAGTGTCACTAACTTAAACATAAAATGATAACTCAACTGTTTGTTTGGCTTTACACAGTAAAAAAAATCATACTTACAAAATTATGTCAGCACACACACACACACACACACACACACACACACACACACACACACAAACACATCATGGATGACATTAAAAGAATCATTCAACAACAATGGATGATCAGAAGTCATTTTTTATTTTTATTTTGTAGCAAAAAGTCAATTTTAGTTACATTAGCTTCGCCTTAAAAGGACAAATGAACCGTTTGGTAGAGCATATTTTTTATTTTTATTTTTACCTTCACATAAATCTGTTCAGTGAGATCTGGGACATGTCAAAAAATGTGCCTTCCTTTGAACATTCCACCACACAGAGCCCCCTACTCTGGACTGATTTTGTTTCTTACAAACGTCCTGTGGGAGGCAAACTGCAAAGGCGTACAATGTCAGGACAGCAACATCTGGTGAAGTTCATCACATTTTTCATGAAGATACAATGACTCAAAATGTGCCCTACCAAATGGCTGAGTAGAACATTAAAGGGATATGATCACTGCTTATGTTTCATATTTTTGCATTCGCTCTTTTTCTTTTTGGGAGTCCCGCAGCGCCCTGAACAGTTTATGATGTCTCCCAGAAGTGATTGTAGGGTGCATTCTTTGTTTTTCTCCAGGACACAATTCTGATCGTTAATCTGAAACAAAATCATTATGACAATCTAAGTTTTAGGTGCACAAAGATCTAGAACTAAAATGATAGAGAACATGTTTGACATTAAACAGCATATACATTGTAAGAGCAGATGTGTTTTCAGAGTCATTGTAAACCATCTGAAGTGTTATTCATACATTTCAATTTAGTTTCTGACTAAAAAGCATGTCTCATCACATTGAATTTCTCTTTACCTTTTTGTTGTACTGCTTCAACAGACGGATGAGTTTGTCTACATGCACTTTGTGTTTGTCTGGGACTTCCTCCAGAGCTTTCTCAGCCAAACAGAAGAAATGTCTCTGTTAAGAGAAAGGCAAATTAGTAACAAGATTTAACAAGCTGGAGTTCAGACAGAATCAGTCTGTAGTCAGTAGTTCAACATTTCCATGCAAAGTTTCATCTACTAAGTCTGAGGTATACAATGCAACAACAATTAGAAAAGGTTTCCAACATACCACACATTCTGAGTCACGATTTCCTGATGGCTTTGTAACATATTTATCCAACGGCTGCAATGACAAGATAATATACACAGTATAAGTAAGTGTATTATAAAATAAACAAACCATATTTAGTTTTGTAGTTTTCTTACCACATCTGGCAGACTGCGGATTCTTTGTGCCTCAGCATGAATGTCTCCCAGCAGGTCATCTTTAGAAGGTGGTGATGCTCCGTAGACCACTACGGTCATCATCACTGTGAGACATTGAATGATCTTCATGTCTTTGAAAGAGACTGCGAGCCAGTGCTTTTAGGTTGAGTCGAAAAAGGTGAATATATGCTACTTACTACTGTTGCTTCTTATATGTTGTTATCATGGTGGCACTTTGACACCTTGAGACCGCAGTATACAGACACGTCAGAGGAGGAAATACACCAGATAAGAGCCAAAGTTTGATGTGTATCTGTCCTACTTTCAAATGTTACATTAGGTGCAATTAGCTGCCAATCCCTCATCAGCCAAGCTCCCACCAAGAATAGCTCATCATCACTTATCAAACTTTATTAATTGTATTTTTGGAATGGCTGTGTGCTCATGGCTGAATTTAACAGCCTGCTGTGACACTTGGATATTTACTGGCTTTTTTCATGCTGTACATTTTGACCTGTTGCAACAGAAAAGCACCAGTGGAACTGAGGGTCAGAAATAAGTGTGCTTTTTCTGTTATGACATGTTGAAATGACACTCTGTGAGCAAACTCCCACCCACCCCTGCAAAAATTACCCTAAATAAATAAATAAAGGAAATGGAGGATTGGAGTGTATGAGTGTATGTTATGGTATTTGAGTAAGGGAAAATGAAAATGGAAAAGCCATCCAGGACAAAGTCATGAAATTTGCACATACTGCATTGTCTTATTGCTGCACTTCAGTGTCTTAGAAAGGAGATAGAGAGCAAAGAAGGCCTTTTTTTTTTTACAGCCATGCTGCAGAGGCTAGGATGAGTTGAGGCCAGGATAAAGAAGCGCTTGAGTGTGGGGACATGGTGGAGTGAAGAGAATGGATATTTAGGTTTTCCAAAGCAACCAGACTTATCACAAGACTGTAATAGGACAGAGTACTAGTGGACAATTAAAGCCAGAGGGAGGCAGTAATGAAACTCAAAGGATGCCAACTGCCCTAAACCCTAAAGAAAAGGGAGAAGAAGATGAGTATAGAGCTCAAATATCACCCTTGTCAGTGAAGACAGTTGAATTTGGTGTGTTGAAAACAAGGACACAGACCTTGTTCTCAATATTGTCCTGTTACTGGAAAAGGTTTTCCTACATACATGCAGATACTTTAAGATTAAACTCAGTTTAAACCATTGGAAGAATTAGTTAAATCTCTTATGTAAATCAGTGAAATTAAAGACAAGAAAGCTCTGAAGCGTTTTTTGTTTTATTCAGGGGCGGTTTTTGCTATGGACAATGTGGGCGACCGCCCAGGGCGCAATCTATGTGAGGGCGCACGAGCGCTCTCCAAAAAAAAAAAAAAAAAAACCTCGCCAGTTTTCTGGACTACCGCTCATTTCCACGTCAAGTTAGTGGAGTGGGCGCTGGGGCGCCCCTATCACGTCAACTTGCTGCTGAGAGTCATACATACAGGTTGTGTGTGTGTCTCTGTCAGAAGAAGAGGCAAGAGGGAGGGGCGGGCCGGCGGGGGATCGCGACTGCAGAGGTTGTGTGTGTGAGTGAGGAAGAGCAAGGGGGAGGAGGGGAGGGACAGACTGACCTCTGGATGATGGATCTCCGTTTATATTATACCTTCATGATGATCCCAGGCCACACAACACAAACTGCTTCCAAATAAATTGTATTTCATTCATAAAATTAATATGGACCCACATAGCTACATGTCATTTATTGTGTTATGTGAACAGGTATTTTTTTTTAAGTATTAAAAAAACACGAATCGGTGCGTACATCTACGTGAATTGGTTTACATCACGTCAGTCTTGACTCTGGGTGTTTGACCGACGGTGGAGAAAAGGTGTCGAGTCGAGTTAATCATGGATAAAAGACCAAAGAAGCCATCAGGTGCCCAGTTTAGAAAAAGAAGAAGAGGAGAAACGGGCAAGAGATAAAGGTATGCAGGTCTCTCTGAGTGACGTTAATTGTGCATGTAATGAAACAGTAGCCTATAGGCTATTTATTAGCCTCTTGCTAATAAATAGCCTATATAACATATGTTGCTACTTACTTAGCCACAAAAGACGACTGTATTTGGTTTTTAGTTTTGCTGAACTATTAGAATTTGAGGCATCATGTCATGCCATTAATTTCAACCATAGACTAGTTTGTGTCTGCAACACCACAAGTGCAAGTTCACACAGGCCTGTTAGTCTAGGGATTTGGTAAACAATACGTCCTAACTGTGGAATATTTAATGCTATACATGGTTGAGTGCTAACTTAAATAACTTGTAATATACATTGACATGGCATTTTGTAAGCTATATGTGATATAGCTTTTTGAATAATTTGTAGTGTGTTATGCTTAGTTAATAGGATGTTAATAAATGTTAATAAATTGTGCATTATGGTTTATTTTAATTGGGTAATTGCTGCATGTTAAGTGTGATCTAACTTATGTATTGTATCTTAATTGTAAATTCAGGGTCACTTCTGAAATATTTTGGTACACCCACTGGTCAAAATGAGGAGCCATCTACCTCTGCAGCCACACAGGCCCAGGCCTCTTCAGAGATGGTCCTGGAGTTTTATGATGAGCCATCTACCTCCTCAGCCACATGTTCTGTGCAGGACTCATCAGGTGTGTGTGTGTGTGTGCGCAAGCATGCGTGGAGGGGGGATGTGTGTGTGCATTCTTGCATAAATTTTTACTTTTGTAAACACTATAAATGTGTATACTAATGACAATACCAATAATATGCTCTTTATTAGAAATGCCTCGACCAGAATCCCCACCAAATCCTGTGCCTGAGGATGAGCCTCTGCCTACTGAGTCTGACCCTGCTGATTGGCCTTCAGTTCTGACTGACAGAATTCGGACACAGCTGGTTTGCAGAGGACCAAGTGAGGTACCGGCTGACTTTGTTTTCCCCAGGAATGAGGTGGATGGAAGAAGTTGCCATCACCAGTATTTCAAGAAGACATTAGTCAATGGTGAAAAGATTCCCTGAAGTTGGTTAGCGTATTCAGAGAAAAACAACAGCCTTTTCTGCTTCTACCTTTTTGTATTTAAGATTATATATAATAAAATAATATAAATAATATAAGATATTGTTGTGTATGTATGTTGGGGGGGGGGGGGGGCGCCGAGGGATGGTTTGCCCAGGGCGTAAAACTAACCAGGACCGCCTCTGCATTTATATTTGTATGTGCATTCAAAGCAGCTATCTAACGTTAGCTCAAGAGGTTAGCCAACAACCAGATTTTATGCATCCAAAGAACTTTTCTAAAAATGAACTGCTTGGCAACCAGACCAGGTCTCTAATTGAGACAGGTTTTTATTATTCAAAATGTGTAGCCACACCGGGCAGGTAAAAGGGACTGCACATTTATTTGAAGTTTTACACTATATCAATTTGTTACTATGGAACTGGTAGTATTACTAGTACTAGTATACTTTCCACATATTTACTTTAGATATATACTTTTACAGTACTTTGAAAACATCTCAGAAATGGTGAAAAATTATACTGATATTTTTCCCCCAAGAAATAATGAAATAACATTGAATATATGGATTAACAACAGTAATTACTAATCCTTTTTTAATTCATAAAAATTGTACATTTATTATCTTAGTGTCACTAACTTTACCATAAAATGACAGCTTAACTGTTTGTTTGGCTTTACACAGTAGAAAAACCATACTTAGAAAATTAGGTCAGCACACACACACACACACACACACACACACACACACACACACACACACACACACACTCTCATCACGGATGACATTAAAAGAATCATTCAACAACAATGGATGATCCGAAGTCAGTTTTTATTTTTATTTTGTAGCAAAAAGTCAATTTTAGTTACATTAGCTTCGCCTTAAAAGGATAAATGAACCATTTGGTAGAGCATATTTTTTATTTGTATTTTTACCTTCACATAAATCTGTTCAGTGAGATCTGAGACACGTCAAAAAATGTGCCTTCCTTTGAACATCCCACCACACAGAGCCCCCTACTCTGGACTGATTTTGTTTCTTACTAATGTCCTGTGGGAGGCAAACTGCAAAGGCGTACAATGTCAGGACAGCAACATCTGGTGAAGTTCAACACATTTTTCATGACGATACAGTGACTCAAAATGTGCCCTACCAAATGGCTGAGTAGAACATTAAAGGGATATGATCACTGCTTATGTTTCATATTTTTGCATTTGCTCTTTTTCTTTTCGGGAGTCCCTCAGTGCCCTGAACAGTTTATGATGTCTTCCAGAAATGATTGCAGGGTGTATTCTTTGATTTTCTTCAGGACACAATTCTGATCCTTCATCTGAAACAAAATCATTATGACAATCTAAGTTTTAGGCGCACAAAGATCTAGAACTAAAATGATAGAGAACATGTTTGACATTAAACAGCATATTCATTGTAAGAGCAGATGTGTTTTTAGAGTCATTGTAAACCATCTGAAATGTTATTCATACATTTCAATTTAGTTTCTGACTAAAAAGCATGTCTCATCACATTGAATTTCTCTTTACCTTTTTGTTGTACTGCTTCAACAGACGGATGAGTTTCTCTACATGCACTTTGTGTTTGTCTGGGACATCCTCCAGAGCTTTCTCAGCCAAACAGAAAAAATGTTCCTGTTAAGAGAAAGGCAAATTAGTAACAGGATTTAACAAGCTGGAGTTCAGACAGAATCAGTCTGTAGTCAGTAGTTCAACATTTCCATGCAAAGTTACATCTACTGAGTCTGAGGTATACAATGCAACAACAATTAGAAAAGGTTTCCAACATACCACACATTCTGAGTCACGATTTCCTGATGGCTTTGCAACAAATACATTCGACGGCTGCAATGACAAGATAATATACACAGTATAAGTAAGTGTATTATAAAATAAACAAACCATATTTAGTTTTGTAGTTTTCTTACCAGATTCGGCAGACTGCGGATTCTTTGTGCCTCATCATGAATTTCTCTCAGCAGGTCATCTTTAGAACGTAGTGATGCTCCGTAGACCACTACGGTCATCATCACTGTGAGACACTGAATGATCTTCATGTCTTTGAAAGAGACTGCGAGCCAGTGCTTTTAGGTTGAGTCGAAAAAGGTGAATATATGCTACTTACTACTGTTGCTTCTTATATATTGTTGTCATGGTGGCAGTTTGACACCTTGAGACCGCAGTATACAGACACGTCAGAGGAGGAAATACACCAGATAAGAGCCAAAGTTTGATGTGTATCTGTCCTACTTTCAAATGTTACATTAGGTGCAATTAGCTGCTAATCCCTCATCGGGCCAAGCTCCCACCAAGAATAGCTCATCATCACTTATCAAACTTTATTAATTGTATTTTTGGAATGGCTGTGTGCTCATGGCTGAATTTAACAGCCTGCTGTGACACTTGGATATTTACTGACTTTTTTCATGCTGTACATTTTGACCTGTTGCAACAGAAAAGCACCAGTGGAACTGAGGGTCAGAAATAAGTGTGCTTTTTCTGTTATGACATGTTGAAATGACACCTTGTGAGCAAACTCCCACCCACCCCTGCAAAAATTACCCTAAATAAATAAATAAAGGAAATGGAGGATTGGAGTGTATGAGTGTATGTTATGGTATTTGAGTAAGGGAAAATGAAAATGGAAAAGCCATCCAGGACAAAGTCATGAAATTTGCACATACTGCATTGTCTTATTGATGCACTTCAGTGTCTTAGAAAGGAGATAGAGAGCAAAGAAGGGCTTTTTTTTTTTACAGCCATGCTGCAGAGGCTAGGATGAGTTGAGGCCAGGATAAAGAAGCGCTTGAGTGTGGGGACATGGTGGAGTGAAGAGAATGGATATTTAGGTTTTCCAAAGCAACCAGACTTATCACAAGACTGTAATAGAACCGAGTACTAGTGGACAATTAAAGTCAGAGGGAGGCAGTAATGAAACTCAAAGGATGCCAACTGCCCTAAACCCTAAAGAAAAGGGAGAAGAAGATGAGTATAGAGCTCAAATATCACCCTTGTCAGTGAAGACAGTTGAATTTGGTGTGTTGAAAACAAGGACACAGACTTTGTTCTCAATATTGTCCTGTTACTGGAAAAGGTTTTCCTACATAAATGCAGATACTTTAAGATTAAACTCGGTTTAAACCATCGGAAGAATTAGTTAAATCTCTTATGTAAATCAGTGAAATCAAAGACAAGAAAGCTCTGAAGCTGTTTTTGTTTTATTAGTATGTATTTTGTTTTTACTATCTTTATTTTTGCTCTATTATGATGAGCAGGACTCATTTGTACTCATTAAGTTCAATAAAGAATAATTCATTAAAAAAAAAGTGATGGCGAAGGCATGACCCGCCCTACTCGGCCTCTGATTGGCTCAAACAATCAATCCAACCAATGAGGACAACGCTCCAGCTTTTATTTTGAAAGAACGCGCACACGGCACAACCGTTTCCACAACATCCGCTTTACCCGGAAGTTGTGTGTATGTTTCCCTGCGGTGTAAGATGAATGCAAAAGTGGCATTTTGTTAATTGTTTGGACTTTTTTAAAGTGAGAAATGGCACGGAAAAGCAAAGTTTTGGGTAAATACTAATCGAGTCTGATAATTGTTTCACTTGCCAACCTGCATCTCTGTGGTCCTCTCTCTGTGTCTCAGACAGCAGCATGGTTCACTAAAACGACATCTGTGTCAGAAGAATTTGGACTGCATCTGTCTGAACCCTTCGCTCTGAAAACTCTGCTGCTTCATCACAGACAGTTGGGGACTCTCAGCTCTGGTAAGTTGAACAGATAAGAGAAGAGGAATAGAGTTTTAGATGTAGTGTCCATCTGTAAAAGATCAAGGTTTTAAAAAAGGCTGTTTTTTTCTTGTTTGTTTCCTTCCTGCTGCCCAGTTTGCTTTGTTACATTACATCTTGTTTTCACTCTTTGACAACAAATTAAACTTTTGTCAGATTTTAACAGGAATTTAAATTCCTATCACAAAACCAAGTGACTAATGTTAAAAATATGCAATGCATTCCCTTACTGCAGCTCCTTCCAGCAGCAAGGACGATATCCTTTTGTCCACTCTGGCTCTGCCTGCTAACACTGGAGTGGAGAAGTTCCCTGAGAGTTACAGTGAGGATGATGATTATGACAATGAAGAAGAGATCCTGGCACTGGAAGAATTAGAAGAAGACTCAAGTCAAAGCTCAGATGTCACTGCAGATGACTGGTTGCCTAAAAAAGAAGAATCAGGTCAGACAAAATCAGTTGCAGAAATCAGAATCAGTCCAGAATCTAATTTGACTAACGTGCTGTTTTTCATGCTGCTTTCAGGTCCTATGTCGCGTTTATTCATCTGCCCTCTGTGTTCATTTGCTCATCGCCTAAAGAGAAAGGTCCAAGAGCACATCCAGAGTGAGCACCACGAAAAAGCTCCCATTCAGAAAAAATATCTGTGAAGAAAGCCAGAGCAAAGACTCAGCAGAAAAGTAAAGACTTGAACGGTGAAAAGAAGAAAGTAGATGGCAACTTGGACAAAAAGAGGAAACCCAAACAAGACAGTGTTGAGAAAAAGCGGGAACGTAAGCAGAAGAAGGACAACTTAGAAAACAAGGCAAAAAAAATGTATTTTTTGTTGACAAATACCTAAAAAAAATCAGTATCTGGTTTGACCACAGTTTGCCTCATACAGTGCGACACACCTCCTTCACAGAGTTGATCAGCTTGTTGATTGCACTCTGTATAATGTTGGTCCAGTCCTCTGTAGTACACACTGATCCAAATCTTCCCAAACATGCCCAGTGGTTGACATGTCTGGTGAGTATGCAGGCCATGCAAGAACTAGGATGTCAGCTTCCAGGAATTCTGGTTATGTCCTTTCAATCAGCTGTCCTGGTGGCTGGTCTCAGATGATCTTGCAGGTAAAAAAGGTGGATATAGGGGGACCCTAACTGGTGTGTGTACAAGTGGTCTGTGGTGCTGTTTCATCAGCATCTTGATTAGCCACACCTGTCAGGTGGATGGGTTACTCAGGGAAAGGAGAAGTGTTCACTAACCAGTGATTTTAACAAATTCGTTACCAAATCTGAGAGAAAAAAAGCCTTTTGTGTGCATAAAAAAAATTTAGATATTAATGCATTTATATAAATTTAATTTTATTCATTATTTGTTGAGCATCAACAGTGTAAAATAAAAAAAAGAAAATGTGTAAAAAGTAAGAGAAAGAAAAAGAGAAAATGCCAAAGCACAATGCTCATTTTTTCCCTTTTGAACCCCCACTCGATACAAATACATGTTGTGGGTTCCTCAAGGGACGGCCATTTTTTTCTATTATACATTAATGACATGAAAGAAGCCTGTTCATCTGACCTGTTTCTCTATGTGGATGATTCAGCTACTCTCATGTCTCATAAAGATTTAGCAGTTGTAGAAGAGTGTCTGAGTGAAGATCTTCAACATGTCAGGACTGTTGGGCTGTCTGACAACAAGCTGTCTCTTCATTTAGTGTGAACACAGGCCATCTTTTTAGATCCAGATCAAAACTAGGAAAGACCTTAGAGCTGAAGGTAAAAGTAGGACAGGAGTTATTTTGGCTGAGGACACAGTGAACTGTTTAGGATGTACATTAGACAAACATCTATCAGAGGATGCCACGGCTCTGAAAGCCCTTGCTAAAATATGCCCAAAGTCTAAATTCTTGGCAAGAAAGTCAAAAGACCAACACTGAAGGCATTAGCTGGAGCATTGGTTCAATGTCATTTTGACCATGCTGCCACCTCCTGGTTGATTAGTGCATCAAAAATAAACCTCAGACTGCCCAAAAATAAGTCAATCAGAGTTGTGTTTAAGTTTTACCTCCCCCATACCTACAACCTTTACTGGCTTCCAGTTGATAAGTCAAGATAGGCCTAACACGTAAAACTGTTCATAATGAGGTCAGTCAAATTACTTTGAGACAATCATCACTACTTTACAAGATGCAGCTCAACAGATTTTAATGCTACTGAATGGAATACACTTCCAGTAATTTTGAAATAGAGAAAAATACTGAGCAGACTTTAAAGAAAAGTCTCTCAGAATAGGGACGTTGTGCACAGTGTTGTCCTTTTATGTCATTTCTTTTATTTCTGTATGCAGTTATACGGATACTGTATTTGTGCCGCATCTGTTACAGGCGTCACTAACACTGAGGTGTGGTATTTTAGACAGTCTGTGTTTAGTAAAGTGAATTCTGTGTGTAATCGAGCTGAGTCCAAGGAGTTACACATTCATGAAATATTCCTCTTCTGATTGGGGATGAACAGTAAAAAGACTGTCAATTAATGTTCTCTGAAGGCAATTTGGAAGATGAACAGTCTGATTAGAAAGACACGAGGTGTTGGTAGCTGATATTTGGATGACAGGTCTGCAAAGGACAAGAAGATTTCCTTGTCATATAAATCATTATGTGTCACCTCTTTGCTTAACTTCACCCAACAATCATAAGTGATATTAAACTGTGTAAAATTACAGTGATAAAGGGAAACTCTGGTATTTTTCAGCCTTCTCATATTTTTTTGGTGTCAAAATGACTCGTGGGAGCAACTGTTTTTAAAACTGGTCCAGTATTGAAAGAGAGTGGTGCAGCTGCCAGCTGAGAAACAGATTATAATGCAACCACTCGCGGCAGGTGGGGTCCGTCAATTTACATTACATTTAAAGTGCTTGTTTTTGCCACTGACAGGCTCAGGTGGTTATTTTAAGTGTCTGACAACATTACAGAAAGAACCCTACAAACCCTACCCTTTCCTTACCTTTCATCTCTTTCACTTGTTCCACACTGTTTTGTGTCCAAGTCTCATGAAAGTAGAGGTCTCACTCTGAAATCTCTTGGACTTTTTCACATTGTTGCAGTAAATATTCAGCTTTAACACTGATATGCTTTCTATAGTCATACGTGACAAACCCATACTTGTACTCCTCTCTCCAACTCTCACTCATGTTTACACCGTTTCCCTCCGGTAACAAGTGTGAGTGAGACTTCTCCTTTAGTGACACTTGGACACAAAACAGACTGGAACAAGCATGTTTCATTTCTCTGTAGAATCCTACAGAACTGGCTCTATACACACTAAAATTACTTGTATTTAAACCAGTGGTTCCCATCTGGTCCAGCCACGGGGGCCAGATTTCACCTTAGTCATTAGTTCAAGGTCCATATATCATCATATATTCAGCATTATACTTAAGTTTGGCCAAGTCTCAAGCTAGTTTGCTGTCTCTGTTAAGTATCTGTCTGTTAGTCACTCACTCTACAGCAGGAAACGGCACTTCAAAGTAAAAGCTTTGTGCCGGAAATTCTCTGTACTTGAAAATAAAGTCTGTTTTTTACAAAGTCGATATGTTCGTCTATTCAGAATAGACCCCTGACTTACTTTTGGACTGTGACCACCAGTTGGGAACCACTGATTTAATGGAGTATTGTGGAATAGGATCCTGCTCTTTAACAAAAAGGTCTGTCGCTGTAGGGGTCCATTTGATAATGTTGTCAAACGCTTGTTCTAACAATCTGAATCTGGCAAAAACAAGCACTTTTAGAGGACGTACACTGAAGGGGCCACATGGCCCTGAAGAGCGGTTACATGGCAGCCTGTTTTTCTGACGGCTGCAACGCTCTTGTTCAATATTAGATCAATTTGTTGTTTCCATGAGTCACTTAAGACACCAAAACAGGAGGAAATAGTGTCCAGGTTGAAAAAAAAAAACCTTCAATATGCTCACACACAGCTGAATTTGAACATTAGAAAAGCTGAACAATTACTTGATGTACGATTTAACCTTCAGTCTTCTAATACTGTGCAGATCACAGTTATTTGGCAGCTGTAAATTAGTCACTGAAAATGTAATGGCAGATTAAAGTACCTTGATAGTGGAGTGTCAGCACTGGTCTACCCAGATACAGTGTGATGACAAAGACCTGGAATACAAACGTAAAAGAGAAGTGAAAAACACGGCTGTAGGAAATGCAATTTATTTGCAATTTTTTAATAACATCATTCCTCAGATAAAAATGCAATGTTACAGGAATATACATCAGATATTAATTTAAAACTTGCTTTCAAGGGACCATACAGTCTAAATATACTTTTTCCTTTTTTTATTTACTGGTAGCGTGCGTTATAAGCAAGACAGACTCTGTCACCAATGACAGACTGACAAGTTACAGATACAAACTGTACATTACTTATTTACAAATCAACTTTTTGTTTGGTTTTTTTCGTTTCACTTTTTATTGAAAATAGGAGTAGAAAAAGTGATTGAATTAATATTCTGATTTATTTCATTTGTATTCTTTCCCTTTCTAAAATGTAAAATGAAGTGAATGAACCAAAACAAACCAAAATAAAATAAAAATCAAGAACTCTCCTTTAGAAAAAAGAAAGAGAAGCAGAAGAAGAAGAAGAAGAAGAAAAAAGGGAGTGTCAACTGTGAGACCATGCAGTCGTCACCGAGGAGACAAATGGTAACTGAGGAAACCAAATGATGTTGGGCCAGTGTCACCTAGCAACCTCAGAACCAATGGAATCCCTCGCAGTCGAGGGGGGAGTGGCTTATGTTAAAGAACAGTTACAAAATGACCACCTGCCTCCAAAGCTACCGCAAGTACAATAACACACTCTAGTTCATTTTTTTGTCCATAAATAGTGCTGTTATTAAATACTACATTTAACAGTAGCGTCACTACTAATATTACAACAAATTGGTCTCTGTGTGAACACCTCTCTCAAAATAATAACTTCTCTCCGACAGAAAGGAACAGAAACAAACAAACAGCTCAATCCTGTCAAAGGCCCTTTAACACTTTGCATGAGTAGTGAACTAAGACTACGGACAAGATCGTAAGACACTACTGACCAGTGGAGAAGAGAGCCACATAGCCATGGCATTTACCCAGTAAATAAGGAACAGAAAAGCCTTCGTGAAACACTACTGTATATGGAGCTGTGGGTCCCCTGCCATTGGATCATCAGGCTGGCTGAAGGCCAGGATCACCCTGCCTGGGTAACGAAAAAATTTAGTCGACGCCTGCATGCTGTTAAAGAGGCGTTCCACACCAGCAAGAAATAACTCACGGAAGAAAACACTGATAATGTACATGACATCGCTCTAAGATGAACTCATCCAATGAAGCTGCATATACACACACAGACATACAAAACCTCATTAACTCTTTGTGGTCAAATGTGGCTTTCTTAGGAAGACACTTGGGATTTAAGTTTGTAAAGATCCGAGTGTCGTCAAGGAGTTAAAATCTGATTTTTTACGTCTGTGGTGGTCAAAACTGAAAAGCTGCTATTTTCTTCCATTGAGGGCTGCCAAAAAAGAGACAAACATAAACCTTTTTGTCTAACTTTCAAATACTTCATGTGGATTTTCCAGATGTGCAAGAACACCAGTATGAGCATCGCTGCATCCTACATTCAAGGGATGAAATCATTCGTGGTGCGAGTAGCTCTTATCAGTAACATTAGGGAGAAGTTGCAGATGCAGGGAGGCACAGACGTTCTACCGAGGAGCTGTTTTATGACAGAAAGTCTGCATTGCGAAGCTGCTGCCACGCCTCTAGAGCTGAAGTTATATCCTGAAGAAACACTAGCTGGTACAGAATACTCCTCTCCTCGATCAACAGACTTGTGTGTGCAGCGTTCTCCGTGAAAGTGAAACACAAAGAGCGACCTCTGTGTCAGATACTCTAACATGTGCAAACAGGGATCTCCTCTATGATTTATTTAAATGTCTGAGTAACAATAAGAGAAGGAATGAGCGATAAACATGAGGCTTTCAAGGTCCGTACAATACTAACAGTCCTATAGGTTCACATAGGGGTGCTGCTGTAGGTGCTGCTACACAGTGTGTGAGTTCTATCTAACTATCCTTTGTTATTTCTAAATCTATTAGGCAAGCAAATATCATCTATTTGGTTCATTTCAGGGCTCAACAGCCCAGGACAAAAAGGAAGAGGGTAGTAAATAAATCATATTTTTGTTCCTCGCCACCATCTCGAGTGAGCAAATCAAATTTTTCCCGAGACTGATAGCTGAGGACTTTACATGCTTCTATAAGAGTTATTACAGTATGAGCCAGTGCAGCACAGTATGCAGAGATTCCTTCAGTACTGATCAAGGTTTTAACCAGGCCCCGGGAAGTGCGTCGGCTTCAAAGCCAATTTTTGTAGTGGATAAATGTGGAATTACTTCTGGGTACGTCATGTGATGCCATTGGGCCCAAAGGACATTTTCCCATAGACTTACATTGGATTACATTGTACCTGAGCGTCACCCCTGTGAAATGACTCGTTTAACTCTTGGGATTTGATCCTTTCAGTCCGATAACATTTAGAAAGTCTATAGGAACCGCATGATTAAATCATTTTATCCCCATTCAAGTAAGCGGACAGCTAAACTCAAAATTAGTTGCGTGGCTTTCGAAAGTCTCGCCTGCTCTATGGGCCAAATGATGCTGAAGATCTGGATCATTTTACACCCAGAAAAAACAACTTCAACCCTGTATCCAGTTCTCGTTTATATATCCATGGTTTCAACACTGGATTGAATTTGCACCCAAAATCTGTGCACATTTAAATTTTGCATTTAAATTTTCCTTTAAATGATAATTTCCCCGCCTGATGCTTTATTTTTAAATAATTAAGATTCACATTTAATTTATCAGGTGTCTAAATTCTAAATTTTTTGTAATCCCATTGCATGACCTCTATTTTAAAGGGTTCCCACAATTTTTACCAATGAATTTAAACATTTTTCCAGAACTTTTTCGTAATATCTTACCCAATTTCCATGACTTTATTTAAGTAGTTTAAAACAGGTAACAATAGGCCTATATAGCCATCATCAGGGGGCAAAAATTAGCTTCTTACTCCAGTGTGCTATGACCTAAGACATGCACTTGAGCAAAAATTTAGTGTGGAATATGGTATGGAACATCTTTGTGTCGACACATACAGTAGACACAAAGCGATAACATTATCTGGCCTGGCTACGACAGGTGTGAAATATTAGTTAAGCAGCCTTTTGGTTGTCTTGATGCTCTTTCTCTTTAGCGTGGCTAACCAGAGGTGCTACCCCGGTGTTGCCATGTTTTGGTGCAGAGCCCACATCCAGCGCAGCTCCGGTCTACCACTCTCTTGACTTATGTATTTTATCTGTCATTTGAAAGCTGTACATTATTAAAAACGCACTTCCCAGGCATGTGTGGATATGCAAACTGCTAGGGCTTGCTAATTTGACTAGCTCCTGCTGCCAACTTGCTGCATGTGCCAATGTCTTACTTGTGACATTTCAGTGGTCATGCAGCGCAGCACTAGCTTTTAAATTAGTAATATGGGGGACTTATTTTGTGTAATGTTAGACATGTTCAGATTTTTTATGAACGTGTTTTAAACAATAGCCAAAGTAATGTATATTCAAAACTTTTCCAAAATATTCTGTCAATTCCAAACCATTTCCAGGCCTGGAAAACAATTTTTGTAGTAACTTTTCCAGGAATTTCATGACGATGTTTAATACTCTGCTTCTGCACTGGCAACACACAGACAAAGGCTAACTATCACATAAAGGAAACTTATCGATAATGATTTGTAAAGCTAATGGAAACATTCAGCTGAGGGTAAAAGCATTAAACGTTCCCCCTCTGGGTCCCATATAATAAACGCCAGCACGCGTATAACAATATGGCACCTCCAAAACCTGATCTGGGCATTTTCCCTCAAAGAAATTTGTTTTGATCCTCCACAAAGTCCAGCTCCAAACTATCAATTAATATCATATAATTTAGATATAATTTTTCTATATATATCTAAAATAGAAGACACTTGCAATATAAACTTGTACTTTATAATATATTCCCTCTTTTGCTTCCTGTTCCTTTTTCCAAAGCGTCCATCGGCGTTGATGTCAAAATAACTTCTGTACAAGAGAAAAACAAAGAGACAATCCTCTCTTGTTTCTCCAGAAAAGGGAATTCATGTTTTAATTAGGTGTAATTCCTACAACAACAGGCTATGCTGATTTTTACCTACAAAAAAAGGAAAATAAAATCTATATTCAAAATAGTCCTCTTAAAATATTTTTTATCAGGATCAAACAATGATCGACAACCACTTCGGTTTACAAGAAAATATAACGTGCATCTGTTGCAACGATGGTATGTCCACGTGAGGAGATCTGAGTGCCCGAGACAGGAAGAATAACAGCCCCACTCTCTAATAAAACGATAGGTAACACATATCTGTGTATAGTTAAGGATAAACACACAACTCTAATACTTTTTAAATGGTGTGTAAAATACTGTTTTTGTTAAAGCATGTTGGATGACATCTTTTCTTAATACTGAGCAGCTTGAAATGTTTTCAGTCTTCCACACAGACACAAAATAGTTTATCGCCCTTACTGTCAAGATGCAGAATATAAATTCAACATTTTAAGATCAAATCTGCCCCCACCCCCCCAAAAAAGTTGATATTTTCTCTTTCGGACTAACATCTTTTTTACATCGGTGCATAAACACAAAATTATTTAGTTGGTCAGCCGCTAACTTCCTCACTCTCTTGCCTGCATTCAATGAGAGTTTCTCTACACAGACGCAGTTCACGTCCTCTACTTCCTTTCCTGAAAGAGAAAAAAATAGAAGCTACATGATTTTCATGGCTCAAAGCGTAGAGAGATCTAGTCCTTGCTAGGTGGAGTTTTTTGGTTTGATGTCTTTGATAATGCATTTGAAAAAGTGTACAGTATATTCGTGTGTATCGCTGATGTCGGACTAGTGAAAGTGAGACAGGTCTCTCGGTGCTACAGTAGGATAATGTCCAGACGTTGACCTGCGCTGACAGGTTGCTGGTATGTTAATGTCTTTCTGCTAACTTCACGAAACATAGACGAAGAAAAGCAAACACGTCATATTCAGATCTCTCTGTTGCTCAAATTTTTTAAGTCAAATTGGCGAAATCTGGCGTTTATTTCTGAACCCTAGCGTCTTTAACAGCTGAACAAAGAGCCGCCTACTGCTGGAGTCACATCGCTAGTAATGGGTAGATTTCCAGTAATCGTGGCTGTAGTAAATTATGTCACTTGGCTGTTTGTGTTATGTGGCTAATAATATTCAAAGGAGCAGTGTGTAGGATTTAGAAGCATCTAGAGGTGAAGACGGCAGATTACAACCAGCTGAAACTTCTCCCGAGGGCCAAACGTGAACTCCCAGTTAGGATTCCTTCAGTGTTCAGGAGGTTTTTATCACGAGGTCAATTATCCGCAGAGGTCTCTTCCTCTTCAAAACAAACGAACCAGGTGATTACAACCAGTAACAACACAGAAAAAAGCAGTTTCACGTTTAAAAACCAGGTTTTTCCGATGTTACTCATTGCAGCTGGCTGCTAACTATGGTGCTCAACGTAAAAACATGAATGGCTCAATCTAGAGCCAGTGTTTGTTTTGTCTGTTCTGGGCTACCTTAGAAACATGGTGGGGCAACATGGCGGACAATATGGACGACGAAAAAGGCTAGTCAATGATGGCTGGGACATGGGGTGTTTCTCAAAGTCAAGAAAGGATCCTCAAACGGCCAATTTGAAGGACGCTACCTCATCGACCCCCGCTGAAAGACGGTTCCAATGTCAAGGATCCTTCCGAGTCTCACCGAGGACTGAGTCCTTCTTTCAGAGACATTCCAAGGATCCATGTGTGTATTCTCAGTGGGTATAAAATTCCCAGAATTCTTTGTACACAATTTGCTGGAAGTGAAAGCGGGGCCTCTTCAATGAAACCTGCACCAGCGGAGCTCGGCAGGATTTAGATAAATATGTCATTTATTTGAAATAATATCGCCAGGAGTTTTTATTGTACAAGCGTGAAAAAAATATTGACAGACCTCACCATCATTTACACTTTCCAATGTGTCCACTGCCGAACAATGAGATTCTTAAAATAACGGGATTTTGATACCATAAAAATGTTTTTAAATGAATCATTTACAACAGAAATGGATCGCTAAGTGTCCACCTCCCCTAAAAGTCATGTGACTCTGAAAATACTGCTACATTTGTTTAAAATTATACAACAACATTAGAGAGTGCCAAAATCATCACAGTACCCTGAAACCCCCTCAGTCTTCTGAGAATTAATGACGTACACCTGGGGACACTTGTTATCCTGTTCCAGTGTGTGTTCACTGAATGCTGGGAAGGACTCTTGGCCTTGCCTCTGTGGGATCTTTCCGTGACTTTGAGAAACACCCCCTTTGTAGATAAAAACTGCTCATTCTTGTTTTCTTTAGTATTATACACTAAAGAAAACTTATTACTTATTAGATTATATTCCATTTCCGCTACTATATATCCCCCTAAATCCTACACACTGGACCTTTAAATGAGGCCATATATGTACAGACTGCAAAGCCACATAGTCTGGGAATCATCCAAGCCTGTGTGAAGCAACCTCTAAGCCCATCGGGTATATGCCATCAGCTGAAACATGAACTCTGTCTTCTTCAGTAAATACAACAATATCATTCCCTGCTGGTTCCTTTTGGTCAAAAACACAGTCGGTAAAGTGGGACTTTGTTCAATAAATTCTTACTGATCCTCAGTCAGCAGGCTTATATAACACATCTTCATAGCTACATTCCCAAATAAGTGTCCTTCCTGTTCCTTACTCTAACATTCTGGTGATTAAATATCATATATTCATATATTTCTTGCTATAATATGGTGTATAAAAATATACAATCATTGGCTAGGTGAGATAAAAGATATTATCATTCACAAAGGACCAATACCTAATATCCCTAGAGAGAGAAACCCATGCACATAAAACATTACTTGGATATATAATTCACCATGTAGGAACTTAGATCACCCTGAAATTCAGACATGATGAAAAAACCTTCAACAATCACCCAAAATATTCTCCATCCAAACACCCACTGCTTCCTATTGTCATCAACAGATTGTCATCCATCTACCAGGCCTTTACTCTCTCTTTCACTGCAGGAAATGACTTGAATTTGAGCTGCACTCTTCACAGCAGAAGGGTTTGGTTTTAGTTTAACTAGCTGAGGACACAGCTGCAGTTTATCAGCCTGATAAACTGGCTACTAACCATCTACAGTGACTCAGAGACCACAGCTACATAAACACACACAGCAGACTTGCAAAACACAGGTATGGCTAATATCATTAATAACGGCTACATTCCATTTAGTGGAACCAGTTCAACAGCTGTGGTTTGATGCACGCTGGTTTACTGGCACAACAAACAGGAACAAGCCATGATTAAGGTTATTAGTTGCACCTGTGCTGTTTCTGTTAATTACACTAAATGTCAGCTGTTAAAAAGGACTGTTAGCGGCAGGGCAGACAAAAACACACTCATGCTGTGTTCCAATTCCACAATACACACGACTTGTGTACAACATGACTACATACCAATCTTTATAGTGTATGTTTTTGCAGTTGATATACAATTAATCAACATGCTTAACTATTGGATGCTAAGCTGTCCAATGTCAGTTAAACCGTCACTTTAAAATTTCATAATCATTTGTATTCTGACAACTTTCTGGGACTGTCTCGCCATCATCAGTTATTAATTTAAGAGGGCATGGCGTTTAAAAGAATGTGAGAAATGCTTACAAGGAATTATGGGAGATGTAGTATCCATCACATTCGGAGCACGAATATTTACCTTTCGTCTTTTAATCTTGTGAGTCCTCCTTACACTTCAATACATCCACAGAACTTTAAGAAATTTCGGAATAAAAGTATCACTTTTCCTAAGAAATATTATGATTGTAAGTTAATCACTTTAAAATTCTAACAGGTCCAAAATGACTGTTTTGTTTACCTCTGTGTAAGATGTCTGATGTTTAGTTACTGCTTCTAACAAGGCTTGTGAGCCCATAGTATAACGACGTTGGTATTATGTGGTATCTAGGTGTCATTAGCGAATAAGAATCTGCCTGGTTAACAACCAAGATCGAGCCGTTAAACAGCCCTACCAAACTCATAGCGGCATCAAAATGGCTTGAATTTGTTGTTAAAACTGTTAATAACCCTTTGCTAACAGTTAGCCCTGTTACTGTGTGTGCAGATGGACTCTCACTACCTGTCCCTGGTGCGGAGCTCACACTCCCACAGCAGTAGTCCCCTAGTGAAGGCGTTGGCAGAGGGACATCGGGGATCTCGTAATAAACAGAGAGAGGGAAAGAGCAGGGCAGGTCATTAGAACATCGGTGCTGTGGGTTGGTACTATAAATCAAGGATTGTACCCTATTCATGTAAAACAGCATTTTCTTCTCCCTACCTTTTTTGTCATGGCACAGTGTTACCTGAAGCTGGCTAATGCTAGCTATTACCTAGATTACCATGGATGAATCTTGAAACACCGCCTCACAAAGTAACCTAAATCTATAGTTTATGTATAGCTACGTGTTGGAAAATAAATTCATTACTCTACAATTAAATATTCAGGACTTGACAGACTGTCTGTTTACTTGACCATGATATACGCAGGTTGTGCAATAAAGTGGCAACCACTTGCGCTTCGAGCAACAGCGGTGTGGTGACGTGAATGCAATGGATATGGGAAGGGGGAGTGTGCCATCTAGTGGCTAATGTTCTCAACAGCACTTTGGCTGACGACAGATTACAACACTGCTATCTAGCAGTCGGAGGTTTAAACACCACATAAAATGAACGACTCCCACAAATCTAATCAAAGCTATTAATTAAAAATCACTAGTGTTTTTTGGAATCGATGCAGTACTACAAAACATAACATTGCGATACTTGAGTGTATCAATATTTTCTGACACCCCTGCCCAGAAGTAGTCTGTGGTATGAAATTGGAACACAGCTTCAGTTTAACATATGGATTTTAAGTTGATGTTTTCATGTATATTGTTCACTTTGTGCTTGAATAACAAGTAAGCAACCAAGTGTGTGTGTGCTACGTAGCTCCGGCCGATGTGTTCCTCTGTCCTGAGCCTTACTTTCAATCCACCAATACTTATTGTCAAAAAAAAAAAAGACTATTATAATGTGTAATTTGGTCCATTTTATACAATTTTTTCTCACTGGTCCACCTTCCACATGTCAGACAAGGAAAAGATAGAAGTTAAGGACAGAGACTATGGCAACACGTAGGCAAAGACTGGGGAGAAAGAATACTGTAGTCTGCCTTTTCTCTCAACTTTCGACAATCATATAAACATGAGCCTCTCAGGGTTAATAATCAGAAAATGAACTAAGAGTCCATAAGACACAAGATATGCAAAATCACCTTCCAAACGCCCCTCCGTGAAATACTGACTTCAATCATATGTACACTGAATAGAAATAGCTACTCTGTCATAATGTGATATGATACTTAACCTGATCAAAACAAAACGACTGCAAAACCTGGCACGTTCAACGTCAACATGTGAACCTCATGCAATACTGATGGTACACCCACGTAGCTCAATCCATTTAACCGGAAATAAACACGAGAAAGGGATGCAGTCAAACACATATTGAGTCAAGGAGGTGAAGTTAGTCGTTTTTGGTGCTGAATCATCAAAATAAACAATCAGCTTTTCATTCTGGGGCTACACTGGCTGGATGTTAAAGCGCGAGCAAAAACACCACCTTCATGTCGATGTCTCAGTACACATTTTAAACTGCAGATGCAGATCCAACACCATGGCACGAGAAAGATAAATAAATACGTCTTTACTATACTGCACTGCAATGTACCTGATTTCAAGTATGTTAGGTTTCTCTGGCATGGAAACCGCTGAGTTTACTTAAAAATGTAACAAACAGAAAAAAATACATCGTCATGATTTTTTTTTTTTTTTCACTTTCACAAGTATATTTACTTCGGGAACCTTGTATACAGTCATAGTTATTGCATTGTTTTTGCATATCTTGTGGGATGCAGGATTACACCCACTCATACCATATACTGCAACACAACAACTCATAGTTCATGCTAACCTATATGTAACATAAAAACTGCAATGCTGCTCCACTCCACACGGGGGCACCACAGGCCTCTGGATTACTTTCACCAGCATTAGAAACCAAAGAGCCTTTAAACAGACACAGCAAAGCCTGCTTTGGCACTTCTGATATGCAGGGTTACTCTAAATGGGTATGTGTGTCTATGAGTGGACATTGATTAGGAACACAAATGAAAGGGGTTAAACTGACTGTAGTTTCTGTGTGGTCTATGTTCTTCTGTCCTCAAAACTGAAGGTGATACTGAACATTTACGAATGTGACAATTGAGCTTTTATCTTAAAGGGACAGTTCACCCCCAAATAAAAACATATTTTTTTCCTCTTACCTGTAGTGCTGTTTATCAATTAGTGTTGGAGATATTGACCATAGAGATGTCTGACTTCTCTCAAATAAAACTAGAACTAGATGGCACTCAGCTTGTGGTGCTCAAAGCACCAGAAAAAAAAATACAATTAAAAAACAACGTCTCTTTCAAGAATCCACACAGACCTTGTTGTGAGCAGTTCCATGTAGGAACAATTTTCTTTCTACCAAACTACATCCAGCAAGTGTATCACTGCGCAGATGGAGCGTCTACATACGGACGAGAGACTCGTGCCTCTGAGAGCGCAAGATTTGCATTAATGGCGTCCTCCTTGGCTGAGCTGTAACATTACCTAGCTCAGTGGTGCTGTGTGAGCTAGCAGTAGATGCACACTTCCCTCTGCGCAGTGATACGGTTGGTGGGGGTAGTTTGGTTGAATGAAATTGATCCTACATGAAACTGCTCACAACAAGTAAGTAATGGGATCATGATTTCTAAAGACAATTTTATTTTTGGTGCCTTGAGCACTACAAGCCATCTACCTCTATTATACTGGAGAGAAAGCATCTCTACGGTCGATATCGTCAACACTACATGTACAGAGGAAAAATATGTATTTGTATATGTATGTTTTGGGGTGAACTGTTCCTTTAAGGCTATATTAACATCCTATTTTTAACTGGGCCAGTCTGAGAACGGTTCTGTGTTTGATCGTTTATTGATTCATTAAAGTAACTATTGTCATTCATCAAATGGTTTCTTATCAAAACTGCCTTGAGAGAGTGACATTCACAGCTGCTGCGATAATGGCCGATAAATTGTTGGTAGACAGCAAACACACTCCCTGGCTTCTCTGTAGCAGCTTGGATACAAAAACTGCTACTTCATAATTCAGGGGCCACCTGGTTACATTTATTATTGAGGATTCAGACCTAATAGTCATTAGGTTTATTAAGTAAGTCAGCATTAAATCTTCAATTTAGGGTTAAATTGCTTCACCAGGGCTGATTCAACAGGGAGAGGAAACAAAAACAGAAGCACAAGGTGAGATTGTGCTAACTTTAAGGTTAAAACATCGAGCCCAGATGCTTTCCTACACACATGCTTGACCAAACCTAAATCTGCTTTCCTCACTTTTAGACTTAAAGTCTGACTTAAAAGAAGCAGCTTATACTGAAACTGATGTGAGCCACTAGCCGCAAAGTAGTCTGTTAGCTTATGGTACCAAGTCAATACTTTTTTAATGAGGTGCTTTTAGAATAACTGAAAGAAAGAAAGAAAAGAAAAGAAATGCTGAAGATGTTTATGAGGCTAAAGGAAGAAAGAAAAAGAATAAAACAACAAACTAAATGTCAGGAAGGGTATTCCTTTGACAACACAGACTTCTTCGGGGTTTGCAGTATGATCATAACCACAAAACAACAGCAGCACTGCCACTAAAAACACGTTCAACATTCACATTTAGTTTGCATAATAATGTCAGAAGTCTGTTACTGGCACAGGATGCAGTGTATGGCAGTGTCTTCATGCATACCCTTCCCTGCCACAAACCTGCTCTGCTTAACATGTAGCAATGAGAGCTCAGCAGTTAGTCCTTAATGGTAAATTAAAGTGGAAACTAATGGCTATAAGTTGACATGCGATAGTGTCTCTGGGTGGTAATCTAATGTCTTTTGAAGTGAGATTTTCAGAGGAAGAACAAAAATCCATTGCAACATACTTGGATTTTCTGTAGAGCTAATAAGAGATGTTAAGTTTAAAAGTGTGTTTAGTGCTCTAACTCAAACATGTAATTCACTACAAAAATTTCTCTCTGCGGTTTTGACTAGATCCACTGTGATGTGTATTTGCAGTCTCTCTCCCAACTTGTCAAATACCGATGCTTGGTCAGTGGCCCTCGACGTCCGATATCAACGCACCGGGGCACCCTTTAGTGGCGATATGAAATGCTCTGAGCACCTGCCGTAGATTGGTCTAACATACTCCAAACTTACACCCAGGAGGCTGCTGTTCATGTCCTGTGTGAAACCAAAAGTTGAGCTATTTTAATAATGTTGCGTGCTAGTATGTTAAGCATACAAGCAGACAACGTTGCCGTCACATGACCTCAGGTCCCTAAAAAGAGTGCCGAGCTCTGGAGCCAGTTTTCAATCAAAATAATATCTGTCACGTGTTGCTATGTGGCACAAAAAGATGTTTTCTCATAGACTTGCATGGTGAAAAAGACATTTTTTTTCGAGCGCCACAACCCTACAAAATGACTCATTTCAGTATCAGAATCTGATCCATTCAGTCCGATAAAATTTGGAAACTTTAGGAGAGCCGCAGAATTAAATCATTTTAGCCCCATTCAAATTAGCAGAGTTTTAAACCGGAGGTAGACAACTCTATGGGCCCAATGATGTGGAAGCAGTGCCGATCATCCGGATAATTTTATGTGCAGCAGTTGGCAACAAACGTACTTATTTCAAGCAAAACCATGACATTTTTTTCTTAACCTAACCACGTGCTTTTGATGTTTTTTAACCCATATTCTAAAGTTATTTTGAAAAAGGACCTTACGCGTTTAACGAGCAGGAAGTGTATTTCGAAAAGACACAATGCAGGTACGAGCGTAAATTGATATACCCTTCCTGAATGTACAAAACTGACAATGGAATGATACTTTATAGTTTGATGTATAGATCCATTGACCAAGCCACAGTATTTGGTATGTTGGTAGTGAGAGCATGTTGCAACACACCCACCTAGTGTCTAGCTGACTTGTGGTGGCAACAACAAGGATGTTTCTCCCCAAATTTCAGGGGCTATCATAACTTGTTACAGAAAATTTTAGAGAGTTGAATCATGTCAGTCTTAAATACTAGAGGTTTTTTTTTAAATAAATGTGACAATTGGTACCAAGGATGTGATATAATACCGAGGTGAGACCTGTGCCCTGTGTGATGTACTGAGGCCTGAGGTCCTGTGGTCATACCTTTATCTCAAGTGAATCCAAACTCTAATTGAGAAACAAACTATCATAGAGAAAAGTCAGTAAAAAGTACTCAGCATGCTACCTAAAAGCCATTAAAAGAAAATGAAAAGACAGAAATCACACCAGGGGATCCTCTGACAGTTCTCTGATCTGCATCCAATTATTTTTCACGTTAACCAAACAATTATCACATCTTATCGGTTAACAGTAAATCTCCTGTCTGTAGTATAATTAGTTTAACAGTAAATTATACTACAGACAGGGAGCTGTTTTATTTCCAACAATGACATTAAATCATAATGTTTTGTGATATGAGCAGACCTCAGACAAAGAGATGTGATTCAGAAGTCTTGCAGCATCTGTACACCAGCCCTAATAGTTCATTTGGAGTTTAAACTATGGTTAAATGAGGAAATCATGTGATTATGGTGCGTTACAGCCAAGCGATCAGGGCGTCACCCCTCCCCCACCCCAGTTCATTCATGAGGCGTCACTGTGGCAGTGTGAATTTGGTGCTTCTACCATTCAGAGCGACCATCCACCATAAAGAAGAAAAGCAGCAATTTGCCAAAAGGCTTGTTCCCTTCTGGCCAAGCTGCAACGCCGAAACTCATCACCACTGTAAACTGAACCGTCACTCTGACCTCGCTGGAGACCTTACGCCTAATTACCTCTAAAACAGAAATAAAGGAAAGTTATGCAATGACTAAATTTTCAAAGATAGAGTGGCTTCTGACTCTGCAGCTTGGCTAAAAAGTAAAAACCGTGCTAAAGAAATCACAAAGCTTTGGAAGCATGCCTGTCCATGGTAACCCTGTGTTAAGGAGGCCCATTATCACACACACACTCACATCCTCACACACACCCTCGCACACATTCTCGCACACACACAATACCATACTTGTAATGCTACCTTAATTTACTGTCTAGGCTTAAAATCAGCTTTTTAGAATACATAACTAACCACTCGGACACAGGCACGCATACAAACGCACATCCTCACACACATTTTTTTCTCTTCTGGGAAAAATAAATAAATAAATAGATACAATCTGTAAAAGGTGCATACTGATAGAGAGAAAGACCCCCCTTTTAGATACACACGCTATCTCACACATTCGTACGTACACACATCCTGTACTAAAACGCAGACACACACCCGCACGCACAAATATAGTTTATACACTCGCACGCAAACACTACGCCCTGCTTCGATACTTAAAACCTCTTAAAATTCTCCTAAAATAAACCGAGCAAAAATACATTTATAAGACCAGCACCCCGATTGTGCAAACAAATCAAGGATAAATTAAACCAATAACATCATGAATATAAAACAAAATAGTCATGGCTAGCCAGTTTTGCACAATATTGAACTGTTAAATACATAGTGGGCGTGGTCTGTAGAGAGAGTGTGTGTGGCAGCAAATCCAACAGGATTCCACGCTGAGAGGAAGAGGAGGGTCTCGGAGGAGGAAGTGAGGTTGATTGACGGACAGATCCTCTGTAGATCCATGCCCAGAGTCTGTTTTCTTTTCAATCGGGTCACTCCCGTCCTCTCCTCCACCCTCCGCCTCTGTCGCCCTGTTCGACACACTCGCCTCCCGAGGGCTGAAAAAGCAAAAACCCAGCGATGGAGGGAGAGGGGCGGTGGAATAACCAAAGAGGAGGGAGGAAGGAGAGAGGGAGGAGTGAGGAACGGCGAGGTATGAGGCAGAAAAGGGGGCTCGCTGTCTCTGCTTAGCCACCAAATGCTCCTCCCATTTCCTGTTTGGGGCAGGAAGTGGGTGTGGCCAAACGAGGAAAAGCGGCGGAGGAGGCGAAGCCAGATCAAGGTGACGTACGAGGTGAGTTTGTCTCTCGCTGGCGTCTTATTGACCAGCGGATAAAAGAGCTGGCTAGCTTCCTGTTGGCCAGAGAGTGTCTCTCTCTGCCCGTGGCCCCCTACAGAAGCCCTGTTGTGGCTGTTGGTCCATCCCTCAAATCCTTCCCCCCCCTTTGGCTGGGGGTGGTGTGTCACCTTAATGCCACCCCCAGGCTGGCAGGGCTGTGCTCCAAGGTTCCTTAGCTTTGGAAGAGGAAGAGAAATGAGATTTCAAACAGGGTTTTCCTCGCCCCCGTTTACTCAATACAGCGCTTCATCATCAGTGAACCGAGAAGGAGGAGTTGACCTTTGACCACAAGTGGGTGCGGTCAGATTTGAATCCTTAACTGACCCCTCCCCTCCACAAGCTGGTCTGCTGTCCCCTACCTGGCTTTATGGCGGCCAGACAAACAACAATAACAACACCAAAGTAGGCATAGGAAATGAAAACAATAAACACACTATGTAGACTGCGGGATGTCCATAAAAGGACTTCCTGCTTCTGTTGTTTCCTTTCTACCTTTCCTTCATCCCTACTTTCCCCTCACTTTTTTTTTTGCTTGTCTCTACTTTTCTGCTCTTCACGCTTTGAGGACATGATAAAACTGTGAGGCACTTTAGAGACACACTCAGACACGTGTGGAGAACACACGCACTCACGTACACGTACAAATAGAGAAAATCATAGATCACACACCCACACACACACACACACACATACACACATGCATACACTCAGATAGTATAGAGTATAGTGTGGTATTCTTGACTACAAACATTCACACACGTACAAACTCATATAAACCAACAAAGTCATAACCAGGTGTTTAAAGTTGCATCACTGGCCGCCATTGTCCAGAGCAGTTATGTCTGGCAGAGGCAGACAGTGTGTGTGTGTGTGTGTGTGTGTGTGTGTGCGTGTGAGGGGTGGGGACAGACAGAGCCAGCTGTGGCGCTGTTACCCAGCACTGACAAGCGTCAGTCTCTGATGATGTCAGAGGGGCCAGTTGGCCGATTGAACCCGTCAATCCAACTCCTACAAACTTGTCACACACTCCATATCCTCGTCCTCCAACGGCCCGCTGTTCCTCTGCCGTGCTCCTCCAATCACAACTGAGCTTCTGTGGTGTACCTCCTCCCTCTCTCCCGCCTCTTCCTCCTCCTCCTCTTGTCCCCTCCCCCCTGCTAGCAGCTCCTGCCGCTCCTCCACCGAGGACGGCCCGTGGATGGAGCCTCTGCTTCCCCCGGCCTCTTCCCCGCCCTCGCTGACCACACGGTCCCTGTGCGTTGCTGCTGCTGCTGCTGCTGCTGCTGTGTGAAAGGGGAGGAGGTTGCCGTTGGGGCTGTGCTGGGAGGTGGAGGAGGTGCTGGATGTGGCGTTTGTGGCGGTGTTGCCGTTGAGAATGTTGTTGGCAGCGTGCTCCATCTCCTCGATGGTCATGTCGCAGGCGTCTGCCAACTCGGCTTTGGTCACCTCGATGAACGACGGGTCCTGGGCGAAATGACCCAACCCCTCTGATATTAGCACCTGGGGAGGGAAGTGGTAAAAAAAAGGAATGGACGAGGAGGAAGGGAGGAAGACAGAGAGCAAATGGGGGGATGGAGTGGGAGAGAAAAGTAAACTTCCAAGTACGAGAAGAAAGATGAAATGGTTATGGCTGCAACTAATGATTATTCTCATTGTTGGTTTAATCTGCTGGTTATTTTCTTGATTAATCTATCTGGTCTTTAACTCAAATTTCTTGTCTTAAATTTAAATAAAGCTACACGCAACCCCCAATCACTGGTGTCAGACTACTATAAATTATACTTTTTGAGGCAGAAAGAAGAAAAGAAGAAAAGCAACAAATCCTCACACCTGACGATTGTTTCAGCACCAATTGAACCTTCTTCAATCTGCACACACACTTACCGCCTCCACCAGACTGCCTGCACTGCCGTGACACAGTGAGCTGGAGTCTTTTCCCAGTAGCGAGGGCACTGTGAGTGACACCGGCCGTGGTGGTCTTTGATTGGACACTGAAACGCTGGGAGTGGGGCTAGGACTGGGCCCCCGGCTGTTCCCATTACTGTCGCTGTACCTAGGAGCAATACATTTTCTTTACTATCATTATTTTTCCTACAGTATCATATGTATCATTGTAACTGCTTCTTGGACAACTGTAATGTGACTTGCAACAGTTCTTTTCGTGGTTCTTATTCTTACCAAGGCCCACAGTTGACAGAGGGCAAGCTGGTATTGAGCTTTTCATGGGAGTTGGAGCCCTCTAGCCTCAGAGAGGGCACTCGCTGGTAGGAGGCATCACTGCCAAGGGCTACAAACAAAGACAGGAAAAGCAACTATGAGGACAACAAAGTAGAGCTTAGATTCTCGGCCTGAACCTGATTGGGCCCAACCTGCTGGGTTCAGGCCAGGCTGTAATTTCTCAACATTCTCCTGGGCTGAGGAGTTGGGCCTGGTTTTCGACAATTTCCAGGTGTTTTGTTTTTAAATGAACGAAGCAGTTCTCCTGTGTAAATGGGAGGAGATGCATTGGACTGTACAAAGAGGGAAAGATGGAGAGAGAGAGGAGTGGGTACGTGACAGAGAGAGACGGAAATTGATGGAGCAATGGAGCAATATAGTAGAGAACCAGGGGAGAGAGATAAAGCTCACACAAGAGAGGGACAGAAACCAAGAGAAGGAGAGAGAAAGAGGGCCTGCAAGGCGAGTCGGTTGGCAGAGTTTGCCTCTGCTTCCCCAGCAGTGGGAGAGATGTGCATAACATGCAGTGGAGAGTGGCGATCATCATCTGAGTGCAGCTTCGCCATAGATGCCAAACCTGTCTTGCACGAGATGGCAGCAGAGCAGAAGACAGATTCATGAGGAAACAGGAGGAGGAGAAGAAGGAGAATGGTGCGAGAAAACACCTCAGCCCTTTGACTGTAATAAATGTTTTAATATTAAAAAATATATTTTTTTACTGTGGAGATTTGGACGGAAACTGCGGGTTTGAGCAGCAACCTCCAGGGCTGAAAAATGAAGCCAACATGAAAGTGCCAAAAACAGCAGTTCTTTGAAAAGCCACTTGAAGCTGGCTCTGGAAGCCAGTCAATCCCCACAGAGTCCCATGTGAAATGCCCAATTTTACAACGAAAATAAACATGTTTACAGCCGGTACAAAAACACTGTTTTGGTCTTTATAGCTAATTTCCCTGTCCCCCTGTTTGAGGGCGTGAATTTTTATATAACTCACCTGTTTACATTTTATTAAGGCTTAAAGTTATAATAACAATTAAGGGCAGGCTGCTTTGCGTGACAGGCTGTCTGCTGACAGCGACATGGCCTCTCAGTCAGATCCATCCCTCGCTTCTCTACAGCACCAGCCTCCGCCCAAATATGGTCACTTTAGACTCCAAAGAAAACAAGATGGTGACGGTTGTAATGACGAACTTGAGGCTTCAAAACAGGAGTCCACAAACTGGTTGATGACATCACGGTAGGTACGTCCATTATTTTTACAGTCTATGGCTGTGCCTGATATTTTGGGCCCTATCAAAGCTCTACCACAAATCTCAACAAGAACAATGACAAAGCTGCTACACGAAGAACAAGCAGCACTTGAAAATTCACTTCTCTGGATTCAGTGACATATTTGTTCCTCATTAACTGTGCTTGCTGAGGAAAAGTAATGCAATATTTTTGTGCACAGGACGCAGTATACCTGTGGGACTGGCTGGAGGCGTGGAGCACAGCCGGCTGAAGAGGGTAGGTGAGTGACTCCTTCTTAGCAGAGGACTCAACCCTGCAACTGCCAGAGCCTGGAGGAGGAAGACAGAGCAGAGGGACAGCGTTAGAGAGGAGCAGGAAGGGGGGGATTATGTCTGCAGAACACAGCACTGCTGGGAGTTCACATTATGTATTTACAACTTGTTTATGTGCAACCAAGTGTGAGAGCATGCTTGTGTTTGTTTTGTGGGCATCGTCTACCTGATGATGTACAAGGTGTAGAGGTACAGCCGTCTTCTGGGAGACGTCTGGCCTTGACTGTCTCCTTAGACACTCCAGATGGAAGGACGATCTCCGCCCTAACACACACAACAAACACAAACACACAGCACGTAAAAATGAGTACAATGTAAAAACTAAAAAAGGCATTATGTTCTAGTGGTTGTATCAACACTTTAGAATAATTTTAAGGAGAGATGTTAATCTCCTTACCCAGAGTTGTGGGGCAGAGGAAGACTCTCCTTGGAGACTGCCACCCTCCTCCTCCTCTTCTGTCTTCTACCTCCTCTCCTTCCTCCATGGGAGCCAACTGCTTACATGTGTCATCATGATACACCAGCCTAATGAGCACACACAGCCACACAAAGACGAGTTAATGAAAGACACACCCCAAAACTATTAAAATATGAGAGATAAAAACTAAATTGTTTAGGGTATTTGTTTCAGCAGTACATGTCAGAGGAGAGTGAGTGGTCATCCTCATGGTACTCCCTGTCGTCGCCATAGCTCTCATCATACGTCTCCTCCGTTGACCCCTCGCCTCTTCGGATGATTGGCAAACGGCTGTCACTTGAGTCCGAGCTACCGACAAACAAGGAAGCACACAACCGAAACAAACAAACACAATGAACAAAACACAGACCACAGATGACAAAAAACAAGTAGACAAAACAGGCAGACAGATGTAAACATAGACACACGGACAAAAAAGAAGCAGCTCATTAGCAAAAAACTCAGAGGAGATTTGGAGGAGAGACTGAGAAACCCACTGAGGCACGTAGGAAAAGGAAAGAGGAGGAAGGAGGAGAAGAAGAAAAAGCTAGAGGAAAAGAAGGAGGAAGAGCAGGTGGGAACTATTTTGTTAAAGCAAAACAGTAAAAAGCATCAGAAGGCAACAACTGGAATATGAGAAACTGATAGCACGACTGAGGTGCAGACATCTTTAGAAAACAAAGATTAGGACAGACGAGATAATGGATCGTAACAGCTAATACTTGGAGACCAGTATTTTAATGTAGGCCGACTGGGAAATTAAACAGGTACTTTTTATGCTGCTCTCATCATTTAAAATGAAGGCCAATAAAGTCCTGCAATCAGTTGCTGTCTCTTCTACTCATCTCTTAAAAAGTGGACGCAATGCCTACATTAACCCGCAATAAACTGTGTTAGCAGAAAACTTAACTGAAATCTCGGTTGTGTGAGTTTCCTCTCTGAGAGACAAGCTTAAACTCCGCATACACTCTGTATTAAGTTGTATTCTTTGTATTCCAAAGATGTCTTGTCACCCTATCTGTCCACATCTGTTTCATACTCCAGACTTAAGCTTTAAGGCGACATCCTGACATTTGAAGCTTAATCTTTTTTTCTTCACCAGAGAGTTTGCTTAAGCGCTGCAACAAGTCTGCTCCCCAAAACCATCTGTTAATGGTTGTGTTTTAAATGAAAACCAAGACTCATAACAAATGGTTTAGCCTGCAGTTAGAAGTACCCATTATTTTTAATGATGAACACTCAGAATTACAAATAAATATTTGTTTTTTTTCAAGCACCAGCGCGTATCTCCTTAAAACTGCCTGGTGAAGAAGAAGTAAATCAAATTTCTAAATGTTACGATGTCCCTTTAATCCACAGCTATTTAAGCTGCTCCACAGCAAACTCTGGGTTAGAACAGCATTTGATTAAAACCTGACTAAGACTGTTCTCAATGAGTTTGATCAAGCTCACTCCTCTTGGCAGCTGGGTGGATGTTACGCTGTCGCTGAATCAGTCAAATCCAAAGAGACGCAGAGTGAATCGGAAGGCTTACACTTTGCTTTGTGACAGAGCACTTGATTCTAAATCACTTACTGTCTCTACATAGGAAAAGTGAACGACTTAAACTCCCCTCTCTAATTAACTATGAGCGAGCTGTCCTTTTTTAAGGATCTTAATCTTCAGAGGTCACCATTCACTACTCGCAGGCTAACCTTCTAGGATCAGAACATTTTGTAAACAAAAATCTAAGTCTAAAGCCATGCTAGCCAACACCAGAGGGGTGTACTACGAAGGAAGCTCAACACAGCCAGGCTTTGTGTTCATGTTCTGGCTTAACAAAACCTAAAGCCCCTAAACAGAGTTAAACGGTGTCACGAAGGTGGTTATCAACTTGGTTTGTCAAGTCCGGCTCTCAGCTTTGTGCTCCTGCGCGTTCACATAAAAAGAGGTGTTTGGCGTCATATGATTCTACTTCCGCACATGGTCGCTGATTTCAGCCAAGAGGAGCAGGTTGTTTTAATGGAGCGAGTATGAGCGGTTTAAAAAAGCCTGATCACAGCCAAAAGCAACACTATTGCTGCAAATATGATAATTAATAATACGTAAAGAGAGGAGGCTGATTTTTATTTCTGACAGCTGAACATTGAGGTACTTTGAAATACGAAGCTTTATCCATTTAAACAAAATAAACTAGAGCAGCAACTGTCATTTTTAAACTGTGTTTTATATTGTTTTCATATATTTTACTGATCAATTATAGAATGAGTGTGTTTTATTGAAAGTGAGGCTGGGTGTGCGTATGAATATACAGTGAACTTTTTAGGTGCTGTACAGTAAATCTCAGAGCCTATTGTCTCTGTACAATGACAACAAAGAGCTTTGTAACTGTGAAAATAGCATAGACCTATTCAAGATTTGTGTTTGGTCAACACTGCCATATAACAGGCCAAACACTGAAATTCATTTATTCATGGCCACATCAAAGTGAAATGATTAACTTCACTGATTAGCTATCTGATTATCTGTAATGCTTGTTTCAGTGTCCTCCTGACGCTCGGCTCAACAGTTAGTGGCGTATTCCCTCAGCTGAACATCTGTAGGCGGAGACGCTCAGAGAGAAAGTAAACACAGCGGATCAGTGTGATCTCTCCCTCCGTACAGATGCTCGGTTCTGATCCAGCTCCACTGGACTTTCAAAGTAAAGGTTACGCCAGCTCCAAACGCGCTAAACTGTGAAACAGCTGCGCTTTTACAGCTGATTTTAAGATTAAACTCTGAACATAACCTGGTCGGGACCAGGCTATGAGCTAAGCATAAGTTACCATGGTGATCTAGCCAGGTTAAAAGACTGGAAGCTGCAATGTTTCTCAAGACTGACCACCATGTTAAAGGGTAACCTGGAGCCTATTTTTCCATGTTTCTGTGTCTAAGTGACTAATGGAGACGACAATTTAATTGGTCCAGTATTGAGCAAGAGGGCCTCAGCCGGCAGCCACAAAACAGGCTGCGATGTAACCATTCAGGACAATGTGTACAACTCAAGGTACGTCCACCAAGGGTGTTTGTTTTTGCCACTGACTGGCTTAGATTATTATAAGTGTAAGGATTCCAACAGAGACAGAGGTTTTTGATTAAGAGTAAGATCCTTTTTCATTTAACCAGAAATAGCCACCAAAATTGCTATCGCAAAACCCACCAGACTCCATTTAAATAAGCAATAATTTAAGCATGTATAGAGCCAGCATATTTTCACATCTAACTGGGTGAATTAAGAGTTTATTTCGACCAAACCAGACTTGGAAATTGTTGTACCAATAGAAAGACAAACAGAGACTTTATTTCTGTCAACTTTGAGGGAAGAGTGTTTCATGATGATAAAATTAGTTACTTTAAATGGAATTTGGAACTAGTGATTTTAGGACAAAAAGGATCTTACTCTATTACAAAAAAGCTTTTTCTCTCAAGGAATCGTTTCCATAATGTTGTCAGACACTTAGATATAACTTATAATAACAATCTGAGCCTGTCAGTGGCGAAAACATTTTTAGTGGATGTAAACTGACAGTGCACAAATGCCCCAAGTGTTTACACTACAATTTGTTTCACATCTGTCGGCTGCAGCAGTCTCAGTACATACTGGAACACCTTCAAAAATTGTTGTTCTTGTTCCCATTAATCACTTAGACACAAAAAACATTGGGAAACAGTGCCAAGGTTGAAAAACATCAAAGTTACCCTTTAACAATTTTCACGGGCTTCCCAATAATATGGCTAAAATTATAAAGGTTGTCGCAGGGGTGGTGCTAATGCAGAAGCCATGGAGGTTACTAAAATTAAATGGATGTATTGAGAAAATGTAATGGCATTTTGCCTGTTAGATTATGTCATTTCTTGTGTAACACTGAGAAAAGGATATTGTGTCTAAAATGGTCAGTGGTCATTGTCTAGGGAGCATGTGTGTGGATATCATGGTGATCTGTCTTTTGAGAGCATAGACTGATATTTCTTGTGTACAATTTTGGTGCTAAATAAAATGTGAGAGTGTCACCAAAATCATTAGGAATCATCCTCTGGGGAACCTGAACATCCAGAGCAAAGTTCATAGCACAAAGAGCAGAGCTACGGACAGAGAGCAGACATTGTGTCTAACCCAGACCTGCCATAACACAGCCGAGAACAGCAGCAATAAGAGCCTTTGATAGGAAACGTTTGGCCACGTTGCACCAAACAGTCTATCCATGGCTTTGATAGCAGATCTTATAGTAGCAGCAGAGAGCCTGGCAACTAAAGCATTATGTGCATAGCAACAAGTCTTACTATAGCACTCTGCCATTTTTATGTAGCGTTAAGAAACCTTATTGCACGCAGTTAGGGGACACACACACACACACACACACACACACGCACACACGCTCACACACACACATACGCTTTCTCTCTCTGTCCCCTGGCAACATACCGCATGAGGGTGTCATAAAAACACGTCCTGCTTGCCACCAGAGACAAAAGACAGGAAAAGAGAGGAGGAAGGAAAAAGAAAGTGAAGGAAATAGAAGAACCATTTATGTCCGAACTGTTGTTTATTAAGTTTACTGGCAAGCTAAACATCTGCGATGATGGTCAGGAAATAAAAGAGTCAGACTTATCATTTTTGCCTCAGTTCAAAAAGACTCCAAAACACCAATTCAGTAAAAGAAAAATATGTGAAACACTTAATAAGATGCAGATGTAACCTGCTGTCTGGCCTACACTCACCTCTTTGGAGGAAAGCACCATGCAGATCTTGGCAGCAGGATGGGGGTGAGCGGCTGTCCTGTGTGCCCGTCCACAGTGCTTATGGACGGGCTTGGGAATCGACTGATACCCTGGGTCGCCACCCCGACCATGCCAGTGTTGTTGGCATTGTTGATGTTTGCGTTGGAGCCTGATGAGGAGTAAGAGGAAGGGGTGAAAGTGGTCGAGTCCATGAGCTTCTCGTGGGACGGGCTCTCGCCTTCGCAAGGGGAGCCCTTCTGGCTGATGTGCAAGGGACGCTGGGTAGTGAAGGACTGTGGGAAGGAACTGCGGCCATCGCTCTGGTTGTAGTAGTTGACGTGGTTGCTGAACAACCCACCCGTACGCTGTGGGGTGAGAGGCAAAAGAGACAAAATTTAAATGTTTAAGTCAAAATATCTTTCTACTTTACTACACTCAAACACTCAGTCAGAAGTACTAAAGCCACATTCACTTCTAGCAGCAACAAAACTTTACTCAGCCAAGATGGAAATGCAAAGCAAAGGTCTTGTGTCACAAACTGAGGACAGGTTGTATTTGCGATGTATTCTTAAATTGTATTATTAACAGATGAAATCTTTCCCATGGGAGTAGAATGATCAGGAGACTGAATGAATCAGGCATCAAATCTTGGTCTAAAATCTCTTTAAGTTAAACTGTGTTGTTAAAAAAATATTTAAAACCACTTATTTCAGTCAACATCCTGTACCAAGGGTGTATGTTTTATTTCCCGTTGATGGGGACACACATTAAGCGGGGGGGGGCTGGGGATCCTTTGAGCATCAAACAATTCATTTTCTGCATTTTAGTAAATTTATTATGCACCAACATATGGTGAAAATTTTTTATTTAGGTAAGGACAACATGAAATTCAGATGGCAGGTGACAATTCAAATTATAAAAAATATAATGGAATATAATGCAGTAAGGATCTCAGGCATTCTGTACTGCTTTCAAATATTTATTCTCCTGTAGATCAGATTTTCTCATTTAATGTCATCTCTGCTTTGTCTGTATAAATATAGGCATGATTTAAAGTCCTAATTTGTTTCTTCTGTTTGGAGAAGTAACCTCTTTAAATGTGCATGTGGCGCCTATATACATCAATTACAAATTAATTATTGTTAATTAATTTACAAACCACCAGACTTTCACAGCTCATATGTGTTTCAGCAAGATTTCTGCTTATATTAAAAACTTTCTGCACATTTAAAACATATCCCACATATTTGAGTTGAAAATAAAGCTGTAATATTACGAGAATAATCCAATGATTCAATAAGAATAAAGTCATAATATTTCCTTGATGCCTGCATTTATTCAGAGCGTCTGACAGACACATAGCTCTGTTTACGACGAAGCTGTGCATTGCAGAGGTGGAAAACCAAACCTAACAGGGTATACTTCTGGTCAGATATAAATCTCCCTATTGAGTGGCTAACTGTCTGCAAGAATATTAACTTCACCATCTCCGATAGAGTGCAGCTGACACACAATGACACACCATTAGAAGATGCACATAGTTGATGGAGCCACAGGCTCTCACACGTTAAACAGCAAAACAGCAAAGCCGATCCTATTCATGATACTGGGTTAGGGAGGCGTGACCCATAGTAGAGATTGAAATCTGTCAACTATTTATGTATCAAATATATTAACTAGATACTAATGGACAACAGTGTTATTGGCAGGGACAATTCTGTAGTCGTTGGATATTGGTAGGGATATGTCCCTTCTGTCTCTACCCGATTCTGTTCCTTTGTATTGTATGTAGAGGTAACAAATACACACTAAACAAAACAAAGTGCATGAATGTGGCAATGACTTTGACAATGAGAGCTGATAATAAGCATAACTCACCCTTGAGTGAAGTCGTGTGTCAGTGTAATTTTTGTCAGAGGCTTAAAGTTGCAGTGCTCAACTGTTTGATGAAATGTTTTTGGTTTCAATTTTATTTGTAGTAAAAATATTTTGTTTTGTTCTTATTTTGGAATTTCGGAGCCACTAATTGTGTTTCTGAAATTAAAATTAGGACCAATTATTAAAATTTAGTTCAGTATCTGCAGTGATTGGTTGTTAGCCAAGCTATGTGGTGGACAATGAGGCTTTTTAGTGTCTTGTTGAACCTCTGAGCACATGCAGGCATGTCCGTGTACGTGCATGGAGCAGTAATATGGCTTCAAGCTGGACGCTGATCATCTCTTTCTCTCTCTCTTTCTCGCTCTCTCTCTCTGGAGAGTGAGTGAGGGTGTGTGTATCCGACCTTTACCCTGAAGATATCGTCCTCGGATGCCGCCGACACCGGCTCCTTCAGGCCTTTATCCAGCTCCTCCTCCACAGTCAGGTCTCCAGAGATGGCCCTCCGAATCTCTGGACCAATGTCATGCAGTGTCCGCAGGCCCGCCTACACACAGACCAAACACCCTGAAGTGTTGCACTTATGGAATAACACAGTGACCGACATGTCTATTTTGAGGTCAGAACCCTGAAGTAAGAAATCTATACTCACACAAAACACTGACTTTATTTCTTTCTACAGTTAATTCATAACAAGAAGCCCACTATATGCTGCACACTATATCCCCTCTTACATTCCGTTCATCACCTTGGGACACATCAAAGTCACAATCTAAAAAATCTAACCTCTGAATCAGATTTGAGATGAAGGGTAAACAAAACGTCTGTGTGTTTGTGTACCTGCAGAGAGAGGGCGGTTTTGGGAGCCACCTTGGCCACCAGCCCTTGTTCTTTCCTCTTCTTAAACTTGCGGAAATATTCCTGGATGAGGAAGGTAGCGTAGAACTTCCCGACTGTTACCTCATCGTCTACAAGAAATAAAAACATTACAATAACAATAGGTTAATGCTTAAAATAATGCCTTGGAGTATTTTTTAGAGTAGCTGTTGCAAATGATGCTGCTGAGGTTTTGGTTACAATACTAAAAGATATTGTTTATTGTTAAAGCTTTACTCTTGAGTATGAAACTGTGTAGCAGAGTATGTATACCTCCTGCAGGGGGCACCACTTGATCCAAGAGCTTCATGCTGGTTCTCTTCCAGATCTTCTTCACTATTGCCCTCAGTTCCTCATTGGCCTGCTCCAGGTTACCTGCACAAACACAAACAGTGTACATATAGTAAGGTTTAAAGTAACATTTTCACAGTCTGAGTCTGAGGCCTAATTTATGGTAGGGCGCTCGACACTTTAATGAGTGTCGCTCAACACAAATTAAAAAGCCGTGTGACATTTCAATTTATGCTTTGGCGAAAGGTTTCGGTCATCTCCATGGTATCCAGACGCTGTCCTCCAGCTGGCTTATCTAGTTACATAACATCATCCAGATTGGTATCCTTCTCACAGCTGTTTGTTTGGTATCTATTTCTGTGCTGCTTTGTATCCTTACCCATTTTTAAAATGGAGGATTTTATGTAATTGGAGAGTTAAATGAAGAGAAAAAGATTTTAAACTTTTACTGAGAAGACAAGGAATGCAAGAACAAGATGTGGTCAGTGTGTCCAGTGTGACACTTTTTCTGTCAGAGTGACACTCATCAAAGTGTTGAGCACCCTACCATAAATCAAGCTTTATGTCTGGTTCAAACTACACAATATCAGCCTGATTATAGCCTGACAACCTGGCCATCCAACGGTGTTGGCTCTGATCGTGATCGACACTGAGTGTCATGTACGACAATCAACCGTTTTATCCCATGTAGTGTTTAATAGTAGATGACAACTGACCCTGCATCTGGGTTCCTTTACGAAGTCCTGACAGAAAAACTTGCATATCTGATTTTTTTTTTTGCCTCCCACGACTATTCCCATCACAGCTGTGCCTTTGACCAGTAGGAACAGAGAGCAATCTGCTACTGTGGAAAACTGTAAACATGGTAACGCGACAGAGTAACGATATAGTAGGTGAACTGTAAGTGGAACTGTGAGGAAAAACTTGGAGTTATGGCAACACCATCCCAGCCTTTTTGATGTTTCCTTGAGGGACTGGCACTGCAGAGTAGTGAAGAAAGAAGAATGCTGGTGTGAAATAGCAGAGGCATTTCAGCAACTCACTGAGTACTACCATTAGCACTGAGCTTGCAAAGAATGATAATTTTCTTCCTTTTTGGGGCTTTTCCGAACACAGGACCGTCAGTAACATTCACACGGCTTCAGATGCCATTGCTTGTTTACATTTTTTTTTTCCTGGAAGTTGTTCCCTAGCACCTCTTTCTGATGACATGGTGCACACCGTTAAAGACGATCAGTGACAATTGGTTGTGGACTAACCTGGAGTCGGTAAGCCAAGTCACGGCAAGATTTTACCCCATAATCGGAATGGACAAACATATTGTGTAGTCTGAACCCCGCATAAGGAATCCCAAGATTCCTATGTGCCAGGACAGAGCTGTGGGGATTGGGACAGTGTATACATCTGGGCAGGGAAAAAGAAAAAGCAGCACCCTTAACACCAGCTGCTCCAGTGCAGCTGATCAGTGGCCAGTAGATCAGACTGGGAATATACTGGGCAGCTTCTGGTGTCAGAGTGTGTAGCTAAGTTACCTCCCCAGGTAAATGATGGTTATGCATTCTTTTTCCAACTTGTGCACTACATCTGTGTATGTGTCTATCTTATGCCTGTACAACTGCATTAATGTGTTTGTTCATGTGTGCATCTGTTACCTTCTGTCTTGATCCTGAGTGCAGTTCTGACCAGGGCAAACAGCGTGGCGTTGAACATCACCGTTCCGTCGCTGTTCAGAGGCATGTTCATCGACACCAGACGCTACATGAGAGAGAACATCTTCTTTGATCTCACAACATTTTAAAATGAAACAGGTACGTGTTCTGTGCAAACTGTCGGCTGCCAGCATCTATTGGCAGCTGACAGTTTGTTGAAAATGAGCAGACAGTGGTTTGACACTGTGGTCACTATTAATTTTCCTCTAGAGAGACATCAATGTCTAAATATCTAAAATATTTTCCCTGTACGATCTGTTGTCGATGTGCCATTTGAGTCACTGTGGAAGGTGTTATGAGCTGTCAATATGTCATCACACTGATATCACAAAGACGAATTTCTGTATGTTTATCACACCTGGCAAATAGAGTGGTTTTAATTCTGCCCCAAAACAGCAGCAGACTGAATTCTGAATACTTGAAATTGAAAGCCAGATTAAATATTTTGGATATTTTCTGCAGCCTTCACACCATGTTCGGGCATTAGTTTGTTTACCTTGCAGGCCACCCTGTGTGGACAGAGCTTTCCAAAGCCGAGGGGAGGCTGGATTCTCCGCAGCAGAGTCACCACATCCAGGTGCTTTATCCTCCCCCTGGAAACAGCACAGACGTCACATTATAGTGACTCAACACACAACCTCTGGAGATGAATAATGGCTGACGTATGTTGCTAATTCTCTGTAAACCTACTTAGCTTCTGGGTCATATTCAGCCCAGATCCTCTTAAATTCGTCGAGATGATGCGGCCCCAGGATTGACCAATCACGTGTCAGGTAGTCAAAGTTGTCCATGATGACAGGCCACAAACAAGTTGATGATCTGAGAAGAACCAGGAATCAGTCAGAAACTACACAAGTAAAATACAGGTGATTACAGATTAGCTGTTTAAAAAACCTGTCAATCTAAAATCTTTTGAACGTAAAGTTTTATGCACAATGTGATTTTAAAAGTTGTCTTTTAAAGGAATAGTTTATAATTTGGGGAAATGTGCTTATTTTTCTGCTTGCCAGAAGTTAGATGAGAAGATACAACTTTTATGTCTGTGGGGTAAATATGGAGCTGCATACAGGGGAATGTTAGCTTGGGTCAGAGCTGGACTGGAAGCAGGAGGAAACAGCTGTCGCGGCTCTGTCTGAAGGTAAAAATATCAGCTGACTAGCATCTCTGTAATGTTCACACTGGACATGGAATTGCCCCAATATGTCAACTGTCGTGCGAGCAGTCACCTGGTTGTTCTTTTATAATGTCTGTTATGGATTTAAATGTGCTCTCTTGACAGATTTGCTCACGGCTTGCGGAAAAAATTGACCAGACAAACTACTGCTGCACTTCGTGAGCTAACCGCAGAGCTCGTTGCCACGACAAGACCAGTGTGAACAGCCATTGATTAACACAGGCGCCGAAAGGAAGCAGGCAGCGCTTCATGGATAATCAGTGCACTGTTGCGGGGCTTTTGCGTCCTGTGTAAACCTGGTGTAAAGCCCACTAATTATCATGTTATATGGCAGGGTCAGGGGATAAAATGCTATACACCGAGATCTGGCGCAGGAGCTTTTTGGGGCAGTTTATGTAGCCAATTAGGGCTGGATTTTCAAGTGATCTCATAATTCTTCTGTGATATCATGATCTCAGGAACCCAGCTGCCTTGCAAGGTGACATGATTTCAGCAGACATGAAGGAAGAGAGTGAGGGTGTAAATGCAGAAACCTGTAACACTTGAAATCATTGTTCTCAGAACCCGAAACTCCATTTTGAAAGAATGTTAGTTTTAAGTTTTGAGTCTTTTGGTTTTGGCTCAAGTGTTGTTTTAATGTGCCACAAAAAGAACAACATAATTATAAAATGTGATCAAGTACAGATAGTTATTTTAAAACATTTCTTATTTTTTTCACAGAACAATTGCTGTGTCGTGATACATATTGTTATCTTGATATAAATGATTGAGGATTATTTTTAAATCACAGTCACAGGAAGTCATAGTGTTTTAGTTCCAGTCTTTGTGCTAAGCTAACCACCTGCTGGCTGTTACTTCATATTAACCAGCAGTATCTAGATCTATGAACTATTTGACTTTAATATCATTTTTCATATTCTGGCATTGTGTGTTTTTCCACCTTCTCTAACTGTAACTGATTATGTGTGATAACTGTAATCTCGTCAAATACTGTTTTTCAATCTGTTTAAAAGAGGAACAATAAAAGTTAAAATATTTCTTTGCACTCACCAAAAAGGCACAGAGCATGTAGAAGCTGACAAAGTAAATGATGGCAAACTGGCTGCCGCAGTCCTCGTCGCCTGTGTTGTTCTCGTTGGTCGATCCTTTCTCACACGGCCGTTTGGACGAGCACGCCAGCATGATCTCCTGCCATGCCTCACCTGTTGCACATCTGATAGATAGACATGCATGCGCACACCCACACAAATACGCACACACGTTGACGCGGATACGCATGCAAAGATACGCACATATACGGATACATTAGAGGTACGCATACATGCATAGATGTGTGCATGTGCGCACCCATGAACCAGCATGGAGTCACATGTGCATTTATGCATTAACACACACATACAGACACATGGATGTGTGCATGTATGCATACAGGCATACAGGCATATAGAAACACGCACACGCACATAGATACAAAGACAGAGAGGAGCAGACACATAAACACAAACACACAAACATATGCACAAGTGTTAGTGTGAACACCATAAAGAGCAACATCATAATTATATCCTGCAAACAACACCAAAGAAATGTGATTTCATATTTGCTTTAATGGAGCTGTAAACAAGACGTTGTCCAAACTACATCTGTCTTCCATTCTGAATACTTCACTACTATTGAGCTCTCTGACTCTGCAGCTGCTGTTTTGCCAGATGATCATTTTTGGTGGGATTTTGCTTTAATTCATCAAGTGTCTGCTGAATGTCAATTACACTGCAGTATGAAGTATCCAAGTATCCTGTCTCTCTGAATGGAAGCCCATTGCTATGATATATTCCATGAAGGGGTCAGCACACAGAATATGAACGAATAGAAAAGATGCTTTTTAGGACTTTTTTTGCAAAATGCTTACAAAACTAGTAAAGTGACGGCCAAACTATACCACCATATTATGGAAATCCCTACAGAGATAAAGCTTTTTGTTAAAGAGTAAGATAAGAGTAAGAGTAATAGCCCTTAAATCGCTATCGCCAAAGCCACCACACTCTATTTAAATAAACATTGATTTTAGAGAGTATAGAGCCAGCATATTTTTTACATTTGACCGGGTGAATAAAGAGTTTACTTTGACCAAACCAGAGTTGGTGATTGTTGGAACAGTGGAAAGACAAACCACTACAGTTAATGTGAGTTTTGTTTCTGTTGACCTTGAATGAAGTGTGTTTGTTATGATGATAAAGTTACTGTTTATTTAAATGGAGGCTGGTGACTTTGGCTACAGATGGTGAGATAAATGCTTACAAAAATAATAGAATGGCTGCCAAACCACACCACAGTTTATCATATCTGATCTATTCTTTCAGTGTCTGTGTTTTTTTGTCCCCTGCATGGAATCTTACCATCATCGCAACCACACAGGACAGAGAGGGTCTGAGACTGGATCCGGGCAGTTTAAATGTACTATCAGTAGACTCCTCTGACAACTGAAAAAGGTGTCGTCCTCAGTGGACCAAAACATTTTACGGTAAATGAGAGTCATATTTACAACAATCATCAGCTTACTAATGAGCATACAGGTGAGGCGACTAGAGCTTTTTAACTCTTGGTGCGGTGGCAGTAACACTGTCATAGTACAAATTGATGAAACATTATCCCTCATTGGCTCCTGTGCAGAGTCACAGGGTCGGCTAAATTCACATCTTGACCTTTACAGATATCCTGGCATTTAATTAACCCGCTGCTGTCCTAAAATGTCAATGGTAACCTCTAATGTGAAATATAAAAATGCTTTTCAGAGTAAATGGAAGAGAGAAAATATAGAGGGAAAAGAAAAGTTACTGTTGTTGATGTAACACTACAGGAATTATCATCTTCCTCACCTGAACAGCAGCAGCACTGCCTGAGGGAACGTCTGGAAATTGTTGTTCCTGTTGATCTGTGTGTTGTCCCGCAGCGCTATCTTACCAAACATCTGCACAGGAGGGGGAAGGAAGTAGTCACAGCACACAGGATATGACGTCAGCATTGACAGGAGGAAGTGACTGCTCTCTGGGTCAATCAAAATTAAAGGCCGCTGTCCCTCTCATCATCAGTGATACAAACAAACTTAAAAGGAGAGACAGGAGGACAGACGGAGAGAGGAAGAGGAGAGACTAGCAGCAGCTAGAGGAGGAAGAGAAGTGGAGGAGAGAGGGACGACGTGACCGAACAGGAACTCTGGATGACAAGACTCCAGGAGGACAGACACAGGATGGAGGCCAGCTGGAGGAGAGAGGGAGAAGAAGAAAACACGACAGAGGGAGGGAAACAAGGTGACAAGGCAACAGCTTACCTGCATGCCGATGACAGCGTATATGAAGAATAGCATCACTATAAGCAGAGCTACGTAGGGCAGAGCCTAAAGAGGAGAGAGACACTTTAGTAACAAGTCGTCAACAGTATTATCCTGCACCAAGGCTGGAGTCCATTCACTTTCATTTGATTATCGCAGATCCAATTAGTCTGAAACTGACTCAAGAAATTCTTGTTGAAAATGGCTGATTAACCTCATACGTGTATTTCTTGGTTTTACAAATTATTAGGTGTAATGTGAAAACTGTATTGGTACTTTATGAAATGAAAGTGAACTGATCTGCAGCCCTGTGTGGCACAACACCAAAAACAATCTAGGACAAATCATCTGACTTAGGAGTGAAAAACCTCGGCAAAATACAAACTGCTCTCTGACTTTAGCCAGGAGACCAGTCCCAGTGTATTGTGTATGAGCCAAACAAGGCCAGAGCAGGTATGTTTTCTACATTCACACACCTGGGAGACTGTGTGGAACTGAGCTCCTGGCTAACATTACCCCTGTGACTGTGAGGACTGGGCCAAATCATGACGAGTAAATGAAAAAGTTAAAGTTTATTTATGTGTCAAAATGTGCCCTGTGCGAAAGGAAATATTCTGTATTTTACAGCCTGCACCCTATTTCTTTATGTTTTTGTGTCTAAGTGACTAATGGAAACAACATTTTTTTAAACTGGTCTAGTATTACACAAGAGGGTTGCAGCTGGCAGCTGCAAATGCATGTCAATATACGTCCATTAAATGTGCTTGTTTTTCCACTGACAGGCTCAAATTGTTACTGTAAGTGTCTCACAACATTATGGAGAGGACCTCTATAGAGACAGACCTTTTTGTTAAGATCTTTTGTAAGATCCTTTTTGTTCAACCAGAAACAACCCACCAGACTCCATTAAATAAACAGCAATTTTAGCACATGAAGAGTCACTATATTTTTACATCTTACTGGGTGACTTGAGGGTTTATTTCAATCAAATCAGAGTTGATGATTGTTGGAAGAGTTTAAAGACAAACCAGAGACAGCTTTTGTGCATTTTATTTACCATAAATTCCCCAGTTAGATATGAAAACATGCTGTCTCTATACACACTAAAATGAGCATTTATCTAAATGTAGTCTGGTGGCTTTGGCTGACAGCAATTTCGGGGCTGTTTCTGGTTAAACAGAAATGATCTTTCTCTTTAACAGAAAGGTTTGTCTCTGTAGGGATCCTTTCATGAGGTTGTAGGACACTTACATTAACATCTGAGCCTGTCAGCAGCAAAAAGAAGCACTGTTTATTAGACTAAATTGACGATGCGCACATGCCCCAAGTGGTTACTACTGGTTGCAGTTCTCTCAGTACTGGACCAATTTCAAAAACTGTTGTTCCCATTAGTCACATAGACAAAAAACACAGGAAAATAGGATCCAGATTGAAAAATAGCAACGTTACCCTGTAAGTACAAGAACATCTTCATGAGCACCTGCTGATTTTAAATCACGAGTTTGGTTTTTGCTGTATCACCAGTGTTAAATATTTCTCTAACATGAAGAGGCCCGTCTCAATTAACACAAGAGAGAGAACAGATTATTTTCATTTCCTCATAACTCTAATCAAATGATTTCATTTTTTGGTGGAGTGCTTCGTTAAACTTATCTACTGCTTAACCCGCCTACGGGGAATGGTGAGCTTTCAGGGGTTAGTAGTAGGGTGTTGGAGGGAGAGGAGAGTAGAAGAAGAGGTGGAGTAAGAAGAGGAGAGATGAGAAGGCAAGAGGAGAAAATAGATTGATGGTTAAGGTTCTTGAGTTCCTGCCTGTTTTCCCTACATCCCTCCCTGCCTCTGCAACAAGACTCCTAAACCTCCTCTCCGTTACCTCACAACATCCCTCCTCCTTTTCCTCCTTTCCCATCTAGACTAAACTGTCCGATGTCCCAACCTTTACGATGTCTTGCAAAAATAGGAGGTGGAGACAAGGAGGGAGGAGGCAAGGAAAGGAAAGGTGGTTTGTGAGACTCCACCAGGCTGGATTTACACAAGAACAAAGATATTTTTAGCCCCATGTGACTCAGATTTGAAATTACCAGATGATTTGCACAGTTTTACTGACATTAAAGATATACTTTGCACGATTTTCCTTAAAAATCATCACTTATGACTGACTATAAGTGTGTGGCTGTGTATCTTCTGCCAAGACTTTGCCCCTCTTCTTGCCTGTTTTATGTGTTTGGGGCATTTATGGGTGTGTAGCCCGGCAGCGCTCAGGTGAGGTGGCATGCATTAAGGAGACGCAGCACCAAAACAATGCAGATATAGCAACGTGAAACGCCAAACAAGTGTGAATCTAAGGTTGTGTTTTACTTTAACTTTGCTGGCAAGCCTGTTAACAAACTTAAACTAGTCTATTCTGGATTATTAGCAGATAATCACCTTGTTGACTGAATTTAGTGGCAAAGTTTACAATAATTAAGTCTGGATTACAAAATCTGGTATAAACTCTCTGCAGTGAAAAGGTGAAATGTAGTTAAGATAGTACGATGCCACCCAGAAAATGGCTCCAATCTGGGTCACATTAGGGTTAAAGCTCCCCTTTCCCTCCGCCCTTTCAGTCCTGTGTAAACCCAACCCCCTGCTCTAGCATGTTGTGTCCGGTTCTCCCCTCACTTGGAAGGATTTGATGAAGGTCCACAGCAGGGTCCGAATCCCTTCCCCGCGAGACAGCAGCTTCACCAGCCTCATCACGCGGAACAGCCGGAAGAAGGTGATGGAGATCCTGGCGTTCTCTTCAGAGTTCTGCAGTCCCTTTTGGTGGGGTTTGGTGTTTTTTTAGAAAAAAAAACACAGGACGCATGGGAACACATGCAGATAGGTAAAGGGAAGGGAAACACACACACGCACATACACACACACACACAGGTAAAGATGGAGATACACACAGACATTTGCAGAAATGCAGACGTACAAGTAACATTCATATGCATATTCCCACCCACATATATGTGGATGTAAATATGTACACGCACACACACACATGCACACAGACACACACACATACACACAGAGTTAATAAACGGAAATTTGCGTCCTACAAAATCCCATCAAAATCAACTGACAAACGAGATCTGGGAGAGAATCGGGCAATCATGCTTCATTTTTCTGGCTTCATGGAAAAAACACTTGGCAACAAAGAGATACACAAACCATGTATGACCTTCCTAAATACACCTGCACAACCTCTCTTTAAAAAATGCCCAACTATGCAACAAGAAAATTGCCTAACCATCAAAACTAAAAATGACTCCATTAATCTTTACCATTCTTAAATCACGGCACTTGGCTGTTACTTCTACATCAACTCAATGCTGTCATAATCAAGGTGAAGAACACACTCCTGGGTGGTGTTTCTGAAATCTATTACAGGTTAATCCAGCCTTGCAATGACATTTTACAAACAAGCATTTAAATACTTCAGGAGCCCCTGAAGTAAATCATCTTACTAAGCTGAAAGCTTTGGTTATTCTGCACCAGTACAAACTAAAAGTCTAATAGCAGAGACCAAGCCAGAGAGATTCCCATCGATAGATGCTAGCTCTTTCATAAATCACTGATAACAATTCACAACAGATACAGTACAAGTATCCTAGCCTGCAGGCAGATTCCTGTTTCAATAAATCATGCAGGCAGTCTAATTGTTTGTCTGTCACAGAGCAACTGGCCACCAGGAGGAACAATCCAAAGATGACTTTCAGGTGGATAAAGATATTATAGCCCAATGCAGCCCACGCTAGGTACAAAAATACACTTTTCATGAGTGGTTAATCTCTTCATCTTCTCTTTTTGTTTACAAGGATGCTCTATAAACACTTTTTTACCTCTGCAATCTTTTTATTTGCAGAGCCTCTTGCAATGAGCATGCAATATCTTCCCTCTCAAGGCATTTAAGCCATCCATAATTTGGTATACTTTGGAAACTTGCAGTTTATTCAGAATATGCCTTAGTAGACCTCTGAAGTACAAGCTTGAGAGGCTCTGTAGCTTTCTAACTGTCTATTGTCCCTGTACTCATCCACAGGAAATAACTCCATGATGAAATATTCAGCCATCTCGCTGAGTGCTATTCTAATACAGATTTATTTATTCATGCTGCTGCTGCTCATTCTCAGGGACAAAAAGGCGGAAAAACAAAGGCAACATCAGGATTTGTGTAAAGCATGATGCAGTTAATACAGCGACTAAGGACCCTGTATATTATTCACAATTATACAGCAAACAGCAGATGGATCCTGTGAAGCCATCATGTAACTACCAAACCATCAGCAACTATAACAGCAGTAACAATTATGCAAAAACGCTACAAAAATTGTCAAAAAACATCTAACTCTTCCACAGGTATTCACAAATATGCAACTTGACTGAATAGAAATGCAGCATTTCTACCATAGCAGTGCAACAACAACAGTTCCACACTCGTCTGCCTTCACTGTGATAATTAAATACGACCCTAAAAACACAACATCGTCCTATCTGACCTCTAAATCTGTCTCATGCCATTTGTGTTTTTCCAAGAGGCCATCAATTCTTTATGCTAATCCCACAGAGAAAACACAGTGTGCTCCTGAAAAGAACCAGCCATTCTCCACACATCTTACTGCAGTTTGGGATAACAGATGTCACATGTTACTTTTCAACGCAATTCATGTTAGAGTTGTTTCCAAAATATGTTCTATAGAAATTAACGATTGGAAAAATCACCACACAAATTATAATAGTCTTTATCTCTGGGATAACTGGAAGCAGTTTGGGTCCTTTCTAAAGCTAGATGTCACATTTTTTATGGTGTTGACAAGTAACCCAAGACATGAGTTGTCCCAAACTCCACTGACAGATATGCAGAAAATGACAAATCCTTCTGAGGAGTAAAAATTCTGTACTGCATGTAATACCACAACTGGACCACAGTGGGGACCATTGCACCATTGAGAGAGTGGGGCATTGAGCGGGAGAGGTACAGTGACAGTAAGTGTAACAGAGAGAGACAGAGAGAAAGAGTCTGAATATGAGGAATAGTTTGAATTATTCAGAGACATCAAAACAAATAGACTGATTCACAGGTAGAGAGGACAGACAGAAAGAGAGATAGATAGATAGATAATAGATAGATAGATAGGTAGATTGATAGCAGGCCAGTGGAGAACGGTGAAAGAAAGAGAGACAGCGTGATAGCGTGACCATGATGGCTTGCACTCATGACGAAGCACTGAAGATACCACACCCATAAGGGAAGGGGGAGCAAGTTGCAAGCCATGGAGGAAGTGGGGGGCAGCGGGCACCATGGCAACAACAATAGCCACTCAAGGAAAGTCACAAGACTCCAGTTATACTAGGCCTGCACAATACAGTGTCCTTCACCAAACACACACACATATATATATATTTGTATATAAACATGTAAAAGTACAAACAACAGCTATATGAATAAAACTCCCGACATGCTGCAGAGGATGACAGCAGGAGCGACAGAGGGGAGACGACAGGACGAATGAGAAGCCACAAGTTTTGGATCATACCATGGTTGGCGTAGCAGGAGGGATGGAAGGATGGAGGGATGGAGGGATGGTGGAGGAGGTAGGGAGGCGGACGAGGTTACCGTCGGAGCGTACCATTGGCCTTACCACAGGGGGGTGAGAGGAGGAAGAGGAGGAGGAGGAGGGCGAAGAGGAGGAGGACGAGGACGAGGAGGAGTCAGCTGGCTTTAAGGAAAGGCAACAAAGATCAGCACCAGAGCAGCGCCTTGGTGTGTGTGTGAGTGTGTGTGTGTGTGTGTGTCGCTGTGCGTGAACAGTATGTGTGTCTTTTAATGTTTTTGTCTAAGAAGTAGTGAGAATTTTGCACCAGCCCTAAAAATAACTCACAGGCTACTGAGTCTCTGATCAGCCCTCACATGGTGGAAAGGTGAAAAAAATAATTTCATCTGAGCCAGGAGGGAGAGCTCTATAAAACGTTACTGCTTGTAGAGACTGAACCCATCCACTGTGAGGGCCACGTCAGGCTGAAGCACAGCACTTGAAGACTGAAACATGTAGGAAGTTAAAGATATTGGGAAATTGCTGTCCAATGCCTTGAGGGCCATAATAATGGATGACGGTCCGGAGTCGCCACAAAGGGGAAAAGAGCTGATTGTGCATGCGTCTATGTGCGATCTAGCTCATGTCAGGTGAGCTCATGGGTTTGTGTGTATGATGGAGGATAGAGGGGCGCCTCTGCAGCTATCTGTTTTTCTTTCTGCCAGCTGAAGCTACGGTGCAGCAACAGTGGTTGAAGCTTTAGCTTAAAGTAATACTTCACGCACAATATGATCATTTGATATCAGTTACTCAGCCTGTGTTGTGTTGACTTCATGAAGCAATCTTTGTTTTTTTTAGCATGCCCCAACATTCATTCATTCATTTCATGTAACCGCTTATTCTGTTGGGGGTCGCAGGGGAGCTGGAGCCTATCCCAGCTGACACTGGGTGAGAGGCGGGGTACACCCTGGACAGGTCGCAAGACTATCACCGAAGCCGACACATAGAGACAGACAACCATTCACACGCACATTCACACCTACGGGCAATTTAGAGTCACCAATTAACCTGCATGTCTTTGGACTGTGGGAGGAAGCTGAGGTACCCAGAGAAAACCCACGCTGACACAGGGAGAACATGCTAACTCCACACAGAGGGACTCCCCCACCCTGGGTTCAAACCCCCAGGAACCCTCTTGCTGTGAAAATGGTGAAAATTCTTGGTGAATTGAAGTAATAGGGGGCAAAACTATATCAAAACATCCATTTACAAAGTTTCACACATCTTGTGCAGTAAGACTAAAGTCTCATTTATCCAGTCGTATGCTCAGTACTTCCCAAACACAAGCATTTTTGCAAAAATCCTCATATTTTAAACACTTCTACATCCAACGTAGGGACGAGATGTGCCCCTGGGCAAGCGTATGCGTTTGTACTCTGCTCAATGAAATAAACAAGCAGAGTTCAAATACATCTTTATTCCAGGTGTGTAACTTGTATGCAGAAGTGTTTATGCAAAAACACTTATATTTGTGAAGTACTGAGTGTACGACTGGATAAACAGGACTTGGACTATACTGCAAAGGTCCTTGGGTTGGAATTGAGCCTGTTGCCGCTGCGGCAATGGCACAGCATTTGTACATGAGGTGCCTGCTCTGCCAGGTAAGCTAGCAGGCACCCCCAGTTTTTGGATTCTTTGTTCACCATTGAGGCATGTGAGAAAAACAAACTTTTCTTCAAGAATTTAACACAACACGAGTAAGTTATTGATTAAAAAAAGGTCATTTTGTGTGTGAAGTATTCCTTTAAATCAGGCTACGTTTACCAAATGCATCTGGGCATTAAAGGACAAATCCTCCCTATTGAATATGTGTTATTCAAGCCTTCCTCTGACCTGAGAATAGTCAAAATCCAACTGAGACTTAATCTACTTTCAGGTCAAAGAGACATCACAATAACACATTGAAAAAGACAGGAAGTTAAGATCATCTCAGTCAGTTAAAGATGATTTTAGATGCTTTTGGAAATTGGAGCCTACCAGTATTTAAAAAAACACTGAGAAGCACAAAGATAACATACTGTAGGGAGACACCTACTGGTCATCTCTGGTATTACAACATTTTACACCACTGGGAGTGATAGATTAGTTTAATCTATAACTCACTGTGCTTTAGTGTTGGCCCTGTTAAAATACCTTACCACGAAAGGAGGCATTTAAAGGCATTCTATCAGAGCCATACAAACAACTTTATGATCACACACATTAATGATGTACACAGAGTAATAGGTTACTATATTTTGTTAAGTAGGCCTACTTATATAAACTTGTTTTACAGGTGCATACTGTTGAGTGTGTAAAGAGAGGATATATGTATGTGTATGTGTGTGTGTACATGTCTGATGTAAAGAGCTGAGGCATTACGTGTTAAAGACAAGATAAGTTGGAAGGAAGGACAACTGTAGGAAGAAAGGGAGGGAAGAGTGATGATAAAGGGTGGACAAAGATGAGTTGGAAAGATGGGCAGGAAGGAAGGAAGGAAGGACGGAGGGAGGGTCGATGACACAGATTCACACTAAGTGAAAACTAAATTCTAACTAGTTTATGGAAAAATGTGTGTGTTTGTCCGTGTGGGTGAATTACACAAAGGGCCAGCTGGGTCAATTTAAGCATAATTTAAATCAGAATTTGCTTCAATTTCTACGTGAAATCAAAGCTGTGAATCAGAATCCAATTAAATCATTCCTCACGATCATATTTCTTATTATGAAGTGACATAAAGCAAATGACAGAGACTACGGTGGACCTGGAGGATCCATGCTCGGGTTGTAATTTTAACCAAACAAAGACAGTCAATTTGTAAGTAAATACATAGTAGTCCTTTCAGGCTGAACTACAGTGCAGATGTGAGTTACTGCGGTTGCAGCTCATCAGATTTATGAGCTCATTTAAGATTAACTTGAGCTGTTTTCTCACATTGCACATCATGTTTTCAAGCAAAAATTTCATCAGTTCAGTCAGTTCAATAGGTAACATGGGCTTCTTGAGAACATTGTTACCCCAAATTTGAGGTTTATGCCCCATTTTGTTTGTTTGATCCACATATTTTAAGGTGTAACACTGCAACATAAAAGCACATTTCAATTTAATTTATAGCCACTAATATATAGCAGATAATTGGCTGACATCTTAGGATATATGAAAAGCATGAGAGACCCATGTTACCCAGCTTGCACATCAGGTGAGCAAGCAGCACCGCAAACCAACGAGAGAGTAGACAGAGAAAGAGATAAACATCCATAAAAGAAGAGTTAAGTGAACTGAAAAAGTTCAGAGAGAGAAGGAGAGAGGTGGAGAGGAGGAGAGGAGGCATTCCGAGTAGAGAGAAAGAAAAAGAGAAATAGATGCAGTCCATACTGGCATCATCTGCAAGACACCGCTCAGAGCAAACCACTACAAGTCTGTTCACACTACTTCTACTCAAAACAAAACAAACAAAACAAAAAACGTAAAAGAAACCATATAGGATTTAAGAAGCACCCGCAGGTTGCTGGGGAGAATTAGAGACCCAGGATTAAGGAAGTATTCTAATTCGATGACCACAAAAAAGTGCAGCTAATCTAAGTCAACAAGCACCCGACAGAGCAGCGAAGTGGGTGCACTCAAACGAGAGATTTTAGCCATTTAATATTTACTAAAAGCAAAGTGATAACATTTTAAAAGCTGGCCTGTTACTGCACTTCGCTGTGTACTTAGGAATGCAATGGCAGAGAGGTAGCTGTTGGCAAGCTTGCTACTATTAGTTTCTAATTGCATTGCTCAGTACGTTAAAAAGCATTCAACTTGAGCTTTAGTGGCTGATGAAATGCAGTAGCAGGCTAAAATCTAAAATGTCTCCGTGACAGGGTCCCAGTTCGAAAACAGTCGAGAGTTCTCACAGGATTGAAGTGCGGAGGGTTTCTTAAAAAAGGAAAATAGAAAAGGTAGCTTGGGCATCGCATCACCCAAATCATTAAAAACCACCAGAGAAGAAGAAGAAAAAAAAAAAAAGACTTGGGGCATGCCTTTAGGTTAGGGGTGAGAGCGGAAAATAATGACACATTCAGAAAGAACTGCAAACCAATCAACAAAATCAATCAAACCAAATCAAAGGCAAACTCCAAACCAAAGTGTTAAGTGCAACATCAGTGACTTGTATAGATGACAAAGATGTATATCTCTGGCCTGGTGAACTTCTGTATTAAGGTGGCTATTATTGTCAGTTCCCAACATAAATGTTATATCTCGAATTTATTATTTTTTCAGTCTGTCAGCCTTTTGTTAAGTGTATATGTACATATATGTGTATTTATACACTCCTCTCTCTGTATGTACAAAGTCTTTCTTTGCTTAAAGATCAGATACATTCACTGTCTGCAGAGAAACAACAGGATATTTATGATACATTTGATTCCCCTGACATCAGATTCCTGTAATAACTAGATGGAATAACTGAATAAAACATAAAATATCCAAGCACAGTTTTGAAATTACTCTGTGTCGCTTTTGAGCAGCTTTGTCCGCCTCTCATGGGGACAAATGGATTCCCTTTCTAAAGGCCCGAAAACAACTGCCAAGCTCATGCACCCCTGGGATACACTAACCTTATTTGTATGCCTGACCAGTGCTGTCTGAGGTGAAACACACTGCATTCCACCACGGGGGAACATACCGGTGTACACGTGTGCATATCTTTTCTCTGCTTCGTGTCCTCAAACCAGCAGCTGGATGTGAGAGCATTTCAGGCAAACCTATAATCCCATGTCGACGAAATGTAGAAATCTATCCATAATTGATACATAATCAAAAACTGTTAAAACTTAAATACATAAATGTCTAACCTGAGACGTCACGTCTATGTCTTCATGTATATCGACTAAGTGGATGTGGATAAGGACAGTATAAATGATGACCAAAAACAGTATTATTTTTTGGGAAACCAGCTTATTTACTTTCTTGCCGAGAGTTACACCAAAAACCTATCAAGCAGAGGCAAAGTGTGGAGCAGGCTATCAAGGTATTACGGTATACCAGGGTATTTAGAAATCTTGAGGGTATGAGGGGCACTGAGGGTATTCAATACTGTCAAAATGCTTCTCTTTCTATTCAACTGATAGGGAGTCACTGTTTTGAGGTGATGTACTGTATGTAATGCACAGCAAGTGCCACCAGAGGTCAGTCTCGACTGGCAGAACAAGCAGCAGACCTGAGAAAGATGGCGACTGCAAGTGGTAGGGATAATGTTACAGGACTAGTAATAAGCCAGCTAGCGTTGACAAAGAAGAAAAAGGAAAAACAGTGTGTAGAGGCAGAACATCTTCAAATCCATCTCGGTGAATTAAGGATTAATTTCGTTCAAACCAGAGATGGCGATTTTTGAAACAATGGAAAGATTAACCAAGATGGTTTCGGTGAGTTTTGTTTCTGTCAAGAAACTCAAATACCATCATACACCATATACCCTGCTGAAATTTCAGGAAGTTACATACGTAGAAAAAAATAGATACCATCTAAGCCTGGTGTGTTTATGTGCTTCAGGCGGGAAGAAATTCTTTGTGACATAGGTTAAAATGTTACAGGAGTCACAGGATTGTATTTACTGACTGACTGCGGGTATTCTTTGGTCACAGTTCACCATAAAAAGGATCACAAGTTTTAGCTTGTCCGCACTTTGTTTCATAATCAAACAGCCATAGCTCACTGAGCTCCGAGTGGCAGCTGTAGCTTTACATCTACAGGGCATGGCGTGGCCACTGCTTGGTGTGTTTCTGGTGTTAGATGGGAAGACTGACACTACTCTCATGTCTGTATGCTAAATATCAAACTGTAACCAGCCATCTGCTGGTTTATCTTAGCATTAAGACGAAAAGCAGGGAAAGCAGCTCGTCTGACTCTGTCGAAAGGTAAAATATTGACCTTGTCATCTTACTCTCGGAAATTAAGCGTATTTCCAAAAATGTCAAACTAATTCTTTAAAGGATCAAACAGTGGTTAAACTAAGAAATAATAACCTACATTTAACACTTACGTACTGCATTTAGACGAGATTAAATGTTCTAATTGCTTCATAGAAACCAAGCAAGGCTGGTATGTGTGTCTTTATAAGCTTAAACAAATATAAAGTGTATATCAAAGTTGGACTCACAGAGAGCCTCCACCTACTAAGCTGCCACTTGAGCTACATTCAGTCCCCTGGGGAAGTTTCACTGGATGTTTGCTACTAGAAATGCAAATTTTGGCAGACAGAAGCTGAGGCATCAAATGGAATTAAGCAATAGACTCTCGTACAAAAAACTCCTTCCAAGTATAAAGAATGTTTTTTTTTATGTGACATTCAGCTCTCTGGCCGGTCCGATCATAACACAGCATTGTTTTCTTCTCTGGCAAATCAGCACACACAGCAAAACTTATCCTCTTCTAATGCTAAATTAAGAGGAGTTGTGTCCAGCCACACTTTGCATGGTTCTCAGCCTATTCTCCTGCCAAAGAGCACTTTGAATATCACATGAATAAAACACCAATTATCCCTGAAGTGTAAATACGATAGACACTCAACATTTGACTTGTGTTTGGGATATTCATTCTTATTCAGCCCCACTGTTGACCATAGGGCCTCCACGTCGATAATAAATGAATTTCATACATACATTTACATAAATTTCACGGGTCCTGAGTAAATCCATTTATGGATCAAATTGTTCCCCATGTCTGCACATAACTACTGTCGGAGGAAAATAAAAAAAAAAAAACCCAACTGCAACTTGTATTTTTCTCATTTGAATTTAAAGTTTTCCTGGTGATTTATGAATTGAGAGCGTTTCACGACCCTTGGGGTCAAAACGGCATTGTTCAAGAATGAGAATCTGTGTTTCTTCCTTCTTTCCAGAAAATCTGTTGTTTGCATAAATATGGATCTTTCCTGTAAACATTATACATACAGTACCAGGCCTGGATATACCACCTTTACATCTGTCATGCTATACAGTGTCCATCATGCCAGGGGAATGGACACTCTCCCCTGCGGCAATGATAAAAGATCAAATAAATGTGAAACCAAACCAAGTGCTGAGACAATGCAATAGGTTCTATTGGCAAATGCAATAGTGTTTGATGCTATTGATGCTCAGCAGACCGAGGCATGAATACCTATCTGAAGCAGTTTTCAAATGTTAGAAAATCTTTACAAAATAATACTAAGAGGACAGAATTTTAATTGCAGGCTTTTTACACTGCTGAAGATAAATGCGCAGGAATGGGAAGGAGGTACAAGTTGTGCAACAAGATTTTTTGCAGCCTCCAATTTTATAAACATTACATTCTAACAAAAATAATATGATGGAGTAACGATGTTAGCTTCCCAACAGCCCACATATTAATTATAAATCAAACTGACAAAGTCAAAAGGTATTTAGATGTCAAAGGTCTCAACGCAAAACTGTAAAATTTAGTGTTTCATACATTTTAAACTACACAAACCCTTCACAGGACACTGTGCTGCATTCCCATTGCACTACATCTGGCTGTTTTCACTACCAGAGTCATTCAGCCGTCTGCTAAGTTCAAATGTGGTGCAGCTGAAGTTTCCTAATCATTTGAAAGCATGCGAGATGGGTATCGGCGCTCTGTCTGTTTGTGTGTGTGGGAATGGCACAGCAGGCAGGCAGGAAGGGAGGGAGGGAGTTGGACTACTTACGTTAACCTCAGTGATCGCTATGTCAACAATGCTACCCACAACTATCAAGGCATCAAATGTGTTCCATGCATCAACAAAATAATGCTGCGTAGGGGTGGAAAGAACAGAAAAACAACAGAAGAAAAAGGACAGAACATAAGACATTTAAAAAAATGGAAAAAAACGTAAATTAAAGGAGAGAGGAGAAAAATAAGATAAAAACATTATATACATGAGCACTGGAGTTTTTAGTAGGAGGAGAGAGGGAAAGAATCAACCAAATTTAATGGCAAAAAAATAGAAAAGAAGGGGCAGTCTGAAAGAAATGGACAGCAGAGGAAGAGCAGCGGCGATCGGTCATGCTTGTCCATGAGAGGAAAATGTCAACAACAAGAACAACAGTAAAGAACAAATTGAAACAAAATCACAACGAAAATAAACGCCCCTGTTGCTGTAGTTAAAAAATGATGTGTAAGTCTGTGCGATTGGTCAGTGAGTTAGTTCAGTTAGTGAGGGAATCAAACCTGAGGACATGTCACAGTCTGACAAAAAGTGGAAAAAAAAATCAAGAACCCGACAACATCTGAGATACTGTGAGGAATAAGGAAGGAGGACGCAAGGCAGAAACCCCTTTGTGTTCAAAGCTAAACCCTGCCTGCTTTTTAAGAAACCCAGGAAGAAGCTTGTTCTTGCTCAGGAACCCTTCTGCTTGGGGGGTCCCCTGAGTAGCAGCGGCCATCTTGGAGTTAAGGATGGAGGGAGAGAAAGAGGAGGAAGAGAGAGAGAGAGAAGGAGGAGAGACGAGGAGAAGAGACAGCACAACACAGAGGAGCCACGGAGTAGAGGAGAGTGGCAGGAAATGAAAGATTCAGAAGAAGCAAGAGGGCACAAGACAGAGAGGAAGAGGGAGCGACAAGGAGAGTGAGAGTGGGCATCGTACTTACGTTGATCTCACTGAGAATGACGTCTATTATGCTGCCAATTACGATGAGGAAATCAAACACATTCCAGGGATCACTAAAGTACCCCTACACAGGATGAGGTGAGCAAGAGGAGACGGAGGAGGAGGAGGAGGGTAAGAAAGGTAGGTTAGAAGGAAAACAACATCTGCTGCCACTTCGCAGCCCTATTAAGGTGGTATGAGGTTGTACAGTACACTGAGGAAAAAAAATCAGCTGATGAACCGACACATGAAAGGACACAACTTTGTTTCCTTTTCAGTATCTGTTCATCTAGTACAGCTGAGTTTCCTGCTCTGTTATGGCGTGTTAGATGGCAGTTATTTAAGTCCTCCACCTGCATCTTGGGGCGATTCAGCAATGCTGTGGCAGTGATTATACTAAAAGCCCACTTTGTTTGCTTAACTTATTGAGGGCAATTCATCATCAGCAGTGGTACAAAGGGAGTATTTATGAAAAACATCCACATAGCTTAAGGCCAAAACAGCATAATTTAGAGTGGTAAAAATAAAAGATATATTATATGTGCTGTAAAAGGAGAGAGCTGTGTTGTTTTGTGTTGTAGGGACACAGCTTTAGTATACTTGAACTTGGAGAGACAGCCAAGATCTAACAAGGGTAATTTGGAAACTGGCCTGGCACATGGCCTTTTCAGAAACATTTCCATATACTGTAAAGCAAATTACATCTCATTCACATTCAGGCGGATTGTTTTCCCATAACACATTCAGATGTTTTATCACTGTGGGCTAGGAAGGCTAATGATGTTACCATGTTTGTGCCAATGTTGTGCAACAAGACCGAAGGAAATCTGTTAGTTATTGTATGTCTAAAGATGGTTGGAGCAGGGGAACAAGAAGTATCACTGTCTGGATAATGAGATGTGAGGCCTTCACTGGGGCTGGATACCAAACCTTGATACTTTTATGGCACCGACCAAATTGCTTCAGTACTATCGAGTATGGAAAACTGCCTCGTCATTCAGTTCCAAATTCAAGGAGGAGGAAAGGCTTTGCCCGGTCAGGCTCTGAAATAACGTTATTTTCTGCCTTCTGCTTAGAAGTGGTGAATTTACAGTTCACAGAAACTTAATATGATACAGTCTATGGCTTTTGTTTGACATCTAGTGTCTGCAAAAAATGTCATTTCGCATCACCATATTATGAGGATGTCACTGTCACCTTGAACGTTCCGCCAAGGCCCATTCAAACTCTCAACCTCTGTGCAGAATAAATGGACAAAATGTCGAATATTCTTATTGAAAGTCCGATTTAAGCAAAGTCCGATTTGACTGATATAATTCAGTGTTTCCCACGGAATTACAATCTATGTGTGGCGGTAGTTTGTGGGCCCCTGAATGCCTGTGGGTCTGTAGGTGGATGTTTTCATATTTTATTTTTTCCTCCAAGAAGCAGCATTTGTGTAGTTTGAGTCGCAGGATGGATAACTAATCAGTCAGACAGTATTGATGGATGAGAGGAGCAGCTGCTGCAGAGGCGAGTGAATGAAAGTTTTAGACCCAGCAAATTGAACGGTCGGTTTAGTTTCACTTTCACCGCGGTGGTCGTTCTGTTGTTCCATCTGTGCCCAGAGTACGCTCTGCCCTACAAGAGTGTGGTGCAATAAATAACAAATGGCGTACATATTCTAAAAGCGCTCCTAATGAATGGTCCAGCTCCAAAAAAAAAATTGTGACGGGTGACCAAAAATGAATGAATGCGTGGGAAACCCTGTCATTCTGAGTCGGCTACAGCCCTAATTCCAATAAATAGTGATGCAATTTATGCACAAAGGGCATTGTGGCTGAGACTAGCAACAATACAAATTTGATGCAACACTTGAACATACATATAAATTAAGCAGCAGAAAGTTGCTCCGTGTTCGATTGCAAGACGAGGAATAGACCTCAGTCATCTTCCTCTCAGCATTCAAGCCCGCTTAACGTTATAGTGCTGGACCTGGCACTGGGAGAGTTTCCTCTTTAGCAACCTGTAGTCTCTTCCTTTGTGGTTGGGTAAACGCGCAATAAAATGCCCAGCTATCTGGAGCTCTGAGGCCATTGCAGGGTAAAGAGGACGGCTGGTGGGTTGTCATACTGGGAAACTAAGATCAACAGCCAAGGAGCTGGAAAATGTCAGGTTTGTGCCATAATGTGTAACGTATTTTTCTCTTTGTTAAAATGGATTTCATAGAATTGAATAAAAATTGAAAAAGTACTGTTAAGGAGCCGGTATAAAAGTATTAGTGACAAATTTTGTTTCTAACTATACCCAGCCCTAGCCTCCATCTTTTATTTTTTTGGAATCATATTTTATACTCACTATATACTGTAGCACATCTACAGGAAGACTTCCAAAAACACATAAAGTATTCACAGACAAACACCTCTCAACTGTTTGCATCAAACTGACAAATACAGATGGAGGCTGAGAGAAGATCAATCTCACTGATCTATTTTAAGCTTCATCATCTGTCATCAGCAGCGGAGGTATCATCATAAAAGGTTAAGCAAATATTACCAGGAGTCCTCTGACTCTATAGTGGTTTTAATGATGCTGTTTGGAGGTGTAAGAATATTGATGTTAAACCAGGGTTAAACATTAACAAATCTCAGCATTAGTGGCTTAAAGCTGATGTATGGGGCGATGCAAGTTAACATAGACACACATCAGTTTCGAAACAGTAAGTTGAGAGGATACCATAAATCCAACAATGTGCTCAGACATTCAGAAATATACAACACAGTTACATAAAAAAACAGGACCAAGGCTGAGACAGGTGAAACCTGTTCAAAAGTTAAAAGGCATTAGCAAACGTCTTCCCCTCAGAGCAAATGTTGCTGGAGCTGATTCCACGTGTGTGTTGCAACTTTAATACCTGAGAAGTAAAAGTGTTAGTGAGCTGGTCCTCTGTGTGTGCCGGAAGAGTTTACTGAAGTCAAACCAATGAAAACAAGGAACATTCAAGTTACAATGTGGCTTGGGAACATGTCGCCATGCTGCACTTCATATATGGACTAAACTCATGCAGGAAAGAAAACAGGTATCAGTTTGTATATGTTCTTGAGGTTTACAGCTTGTTAAGGTTCACAAAGTTGCGAACTGCTTTAGAAAATCTGGCAGGTTAAATTAGCCTTACTTGAGGTAAACATTACATAACATTACATTCCTAATGCAGCGCAGCATGAAGCCAATTCCCAAGCCTTAAAAGCAGTCCTGCACAGTTAGGGGCTTACTTCCAACTGGAGCTGTCTGTGCCTGAAAATACTACAAGGCATGCTTTATGTTACTCAGACTAAATGGTCCAAGTAGATAATTATTTCCAAAAACTTATTACAAGATCATCCATCTTAATAAAAGGACACATTTTGTGGAACATGATTTGGATTTTAAAGCTATGTGGAAAAACAAATTAATGAAGTTTTAATTAGTAGTTAAAAAACCCTGGCTCCCAAATATTGATATTTGTTTAGATGACTTTAATTAATTCCAACAAATAACTTTTAGCAATTAACTTCACATATAAAATACATAAAAGTAAAATTAATTCCACCACACACTAAAACAGGTATTTTTTAAAACCTGGGTTAAACTGAATTGATAGTTAAAACTTCATAATAATGTAGTGATTCTAATAAGCTTAATAGGGACACTGGTTCTGTTGCTAGGTATCTGAGAGGGAAGGCTAAAAAAAGAAAATTACCCTCAACAGGCTGTTTCATTTCACCTTCATATTTCTCCAGCTCACTTCAGTGCATTAAAGAAGTGAGCTTAAGAACAGAGGCTTTATGTGTTTGTGTCACTGTTGTTTGGTTCAACTGAAGTCATCAATCACTGGAAATACATTTCTTACACTCATCTTTTGAGTTACAAGCTGTACTGTGCAACAATACAGATGAGATAAAATAAAATATTAAAGGGAACATATTATGCTTTTCCTTATTTTCTGTTCGAATGTTCATAATAACTGTGGCTACAATTTCAACAAATAAGGTAAGCATTTGTTAAAGTAATCCCTGAGAGGAAAATTCTGAATACTCCAAGATGACATCAGATCATGACTTTCTTTCTATGGTCATCTGCTCCAGGCACGCTACTGCAGAACACATTCTTACTCCAAACTTGTCAATCACCGGTGCTTGGTCAGTGGCCCTGCATGTCAATGTGCAGTACCTCTCCTGCATCACTTTTGGACAATCAGGGATGGCATGTCAATTTATGCTTGTTACAGGCACTGTGTCTTTTCAAAATAAACTTCAGCCTCCACAGGAAATGTACAATTTCTGCTTGTTAAATGCATACAGTCTCTTTTCAAACTTAGACTGTATATAAAATCTTCATTTTTACTTTACTGCTGTAGGTTTAGGCAACAAAAGCACATGGTTAGATTGAGAAAAAAACATCATGGTTTGGCTTAAAAAAGTACATTTGTTACTGATGTAATGTGATGTCATGTGACATATGTGATATACGTCACTAGCGCAGTATGCCACACAAACTAGCACACTACGTTATTAAAATTAACTGCTGACTTTTGGTTTCACACAGGAAAGGAACAGAGGTCTCCCTGGTGAAAGTCCAGTATTTGGACTCTCGCATTCTTAACCTACGACAGTTGCTTAGAGTGTCAAAAAAATGCAGCTGCTCTGTGCATCGATATTTGATGCCGAGGACCACTGACCAAGCATCAGTATTTGATGAGTTGGGAGTGGGACTGTGTTGTATTGCAAGTGTTTACATTACATACACTGCTACATTTAGCTGGGCGCACACGTCGGGGAAACCTGGAATCTTGGTTGCCAATGTTTCTGTCAGATTTCAGATCATAATTCTTCTGGAACATGTCTGGTTGTGAAGATCTGGGTTTTAGATGCTTTTATTTCTGATTTCTCATGACACAAAGTGCCACTGCATTCTCTTACAGTCATTCCCCCGGCTGCAATGAGATGATGAAAGACGCAAAAAATGCTAACCAATCAGAGCAGACTGGGCTTTTCTGGATGGGGGGGTGCTTAAAGAGACAGGCGTAAAACAGAGCGTTTTAGACAAATTGTGGATACAGGTGTTCCAGTGCAGACAGTAATGTGATGACAATACAGTGTCCTTTGACCATTACAGCATTTAAATATGTGAAAACCAAAAATCCAAGTATGAGCCTGAAAATGAACATAATAGGTTCCCTTTAAACTATTATTTGGCTATTGATTGTGTTCAAGGACTTTCCACTAACCCTGCTGTAGCAGAGGGGAGCATTCCCATCTGTTACTGTTTAAATAGCTGATGCACCAGGAAGTTCAAAGACTGGACCAATAAACCAACACAGCTACATAGCAATAACAGCAGGGCAACAGGGGAGCAGTGAGATTAAAAACCACATGATGCTGTCCACTCATCAGGTTTTAAATCCATGATATGGTGATTATCATCTGGAGGAAATTCAATAGGGATTAGGAATATACAGTTCAACATCAGCATCAGTATTTGACAATTGTATTCATTGGCTTTAAGTAATTAGCATTAACATGTAGATTTGTACATTTATCTGAATAAATGTTCTACTGTAAGCGACTGAAAGCAGAAGATACCATTTCCTATGCTGCTCTACTCTACTGTACTCTGCTGTTTTAGAATGTTATTTTACCTACCCTGGGTTTGAAGGCGATCAGTTTAAGGATCATCTCCACAGTGAAGAGTCCAGTGAAGAGCATGTTGAGGATGTTCATGGCATCATTGAAATTTTTGGTCTGCCCATGATGCTGCAAAGACACATAAATGACTCATTAATGTCCATAAAGAGAGGGGGTTTTAAGGATGTTGTCTAAAGCCCTGACTGTCATGTTTCTCCAGTTTTATGAGTGTGTACTTGCCTCTGTGTCTGAGTGTGTGAGACTCACCTGCATGGCCAGACAGATGGTGTTGAGAAGGATGAGTGTGAACATCAGGTACTCAAAGTAGGTGGAGTTGACCACATACCACACCTTGTACTGGTAGGGGTTCTTGGGGATGTAGCGACGCAACGGACGTGCCTTCAAAGCATACTCCACACACTGACGCTGTGACGCACACACACAAACACGTGAGCATCCACAAACGAACATTTGCCGATGACTTTCGTCTGGTAATGTAGTTCCCCAACCCCTCATCACTGTGTCTCTCTGTACTCAGACCATCATGGAGAAAAAGCTGTACAATTGTCTTTTGGCAGTCTAAAAAAAGCCTTTTCCACCCCAGACTACTCTCCCATCCTCTCTGTGCATCACAGAAAACACAGCTGCAGGGACTTTCGCCTGGCTCCTTCTTTAAGCTTTAGTCTCATCTTCTGTCTGAACTGCTGCAGCTCCCTCCTGGCTGCTCTCCTCAAGTAGTTCAGCCACTAAAACTCATGTTCAGCCTCTCCAGATTCTCCCATGTCTCACCCCCACTGCTTGGCCTCCATTCCCTCTCGCTTGTGCCTTCTAAATGACAAAATGACTTTCCCACTTCAGTCAGAACAGCAGAGTCCCTCTCTATCTACTGTAACGTGAAAACTCTACGTCCATCTTGCTGCCGAACAAAAGCATAAAAACTGTTACACACACATATCAAGGCATAAAATAGCCTCAGAGCGTACCTGGTTCTTGTCCAGCTCACAGTTCTTATATTCTTGCTCTCCTTGCTCCTGGAATGTGACAATGACGAAACCGACGAAGATGTTCATCATGAAGAAGGCAATGATGATGATGTAGATGATGAAGAAGATGGAGATGACCACACGGTAGTTGTAGACGGGCCCGACGTCCTCAGCGTGAGAGTCTATGGCCCGGTACAGTAACCTGAGGGAAGGCAGAAGAGGAGGGACGATTCATTGAAGGAAAGGAGGGAGGTGGAGATTGTAGGACAGAAAGAGAGGGAGAGCAAAGGCACTTAAGCAGGCTTGACACCCAATAATGTTTAAATGATTTCAATATCACAAACAAATTTCAAATAACAGAATAAAATCATGAGAGTTTTGCTAGAGATGTTGCCACGCTCTTGTGATCTCAATTGTTTGGTGTAAGGTGGTTGAGCTGTCTTAGGTCAGTCTTTTTTTTTTCATCTTGATGCTCCTACAAAATCAAACATGTTTACTATTGTACAGGAGTCAAGGAGTAACTGCGCTTGAGTATACCTGTCTTTTATATTTCAGCTCTGTACATGAATGCACTGCTGTCAGGCTAACGTTAGCCAACTTTAGCTACAATTTTCTACCTGCTACGTCAACCATTCTAAGAGGTCTGCTGAAGCACCGTTTAAAATCTGGGTCATGGTTAAAAACACAGAGAGTTGTCAAAGCACATTGTAATTGCATCCAACGCAAGGCATGTTTACAGGAGTGCTTTAATGTTAACATTTGAGAAAGATGGAAGTTTTTGATCGACATCTACTTATGTTTCTCAGTGAGTTTTTATTTTTTTTACTTCTCCCCTTAACATCCCAGTACTTTCAGGACTTAAAGGGGTCCTTGCTTTTTCCCAATTTGATCAATTGGAACAGCCGTAAACAGCACAGATTATAAGCATTTGTGGTGTTGATAGTCTCAAATCAATATACATGTGCATTGTATTTGTGTGTAGACACATACCCTGGCCAGCCCTCAAACGTAGACACAGCGAACAGAGCCATCATGCCTTGCAGGACATCGTCAAAGTTAAAGTCACTGTTTTCCCAATTTCTCGGGGCTCTTTCCGGCTTCCCCACATCACCATCCTTATACATAATGTAGGAACCCCTGTGAATGCAAATACACATATTCATATTTTATCCAGTAAGTTATGCTATAAGAGAGACTTCAACAAGCTTGCGTGCAGGAGGGATCACTTACCTGCACTCTGCCTGAGTTTGTTTAGAGCTGTCGGTACAGAAGAAGAACTTGCCCTGATGGAAACACGTAGAAATTTAGTACACAGCATTGCAAACAATTACGACATTATCACTGACAATATTTCATGAGGCCCCTCCGCTTCTCTTTACCTTAAAGAGTTGTACTCCAATACAGGCGAACATGAACTGGAGCAACGTGGTGACGATGACAATGTTGCCGATGGTCCTGATGGCCACAAACACGCACTGCACTACGTGCTGGAAAACACACCAAAAATGATAGTGAGTATAGAGGTGTCTCTTTTGTTAAGAAGAGAGTATGTGTATATTATGTGTTTTTATACGTGTGAGTGTTCTAACCTTTAGTCCTTTGGCTCTGTTGATGGCCCTCAGTGGTCTGAGCACTCGCAGAACTCTCAGGATCTTCACCACATTAATTGCACTGGACCTGTAACACACATACAATGAAACTACTGACCAGTCACACTGACTAACTAACTACTAACTATTAAGACATACTGTGTTTGCAAGGTTGAGACAACACAGACTTTGCATAGCAGTTTGTCAACACAAACTGTAGCATGAGTTTAAGAAGCTGTAGAGACAACACACAAGCTATAGAAATTAAAATGATCTAGATACAACTAAACTGCACAACTGAAGCTAAATCACATCTGAAACTCAACAAGAAGTATAAAAGAACATAATACTAAGAACATTTAAACATATAGCAACTGAAAATGGCCATGATTTTCTTTCAAGATTGCTAAAATTGGGCTTAAAGGAATACTTCACCCCAAAATGACCATTTGTATATCATTTACCACCACTTGTTACATTGAATTCACGAAGAAAACTCTTAAATTCTTAACCCTGTATAAAAACATCCATCTACAAACTCCAACACAACTTGTGCAGTATAATCCAAGTCTCATTATCCAGTTCTATACTCAGTACTTCTCAAACAGACACACATTTCTGATGGGGAACTAAACTAAAAGTGAAACTTATCTATGCTCTCCTCAAAGCCAGACTCCAGTGAAAAAAACATTGCTGAACGAAGCTAACTATAAAACACCACAGTCACACAATAACAAGAACAACCTCATTGGTTGAGACAGTGGTAGACCAGCAGCTTGTGTTTTTGTCAGTGGAGTCTGGCTTGAAGAGAGCATTAACAAGTTTCACTTCTAGTTTAGTTCCCTATCGGAAAGAGCTGCCTGTTTGGGAAGCACCGAGCCCACGACTGGAAAAGTAAGACTTGGATTACACTGCACGAGTTGTGTGAAAGTTTGTCAACAGATGTTTTTTAATGTTTATTTTAATTTTGTATTTTTTCGACAGCAGTTTACAAAGCAAAACATAAAATATGTGAACAAAGTCATTTCTTTGTAGAACATTTTGGGAGACATTAAGTGTATGTATAAGTACCATATGTCGGGGAGACTTGAGGAGGGATTAAAGAGACAAGAAAATAATAAAATAAAATAAAATTAAATAAAATAGAATAGCAGTTAATGAGGTTTGCTTGTCTAAACGTCATAGGGGCTTTTGTACGATACCTCCACAAAATCAGATCGTAAGGGTCTTACGTATTTCACCCACTTCGCCCAGAATTTAATGAAGACATTTTTCTGAAGACGAAGAGAAAAAAATAATCTTTTCCGACAACATAAATAACAGTTACAATATCTATCACATCTCTCTGATGTGGGAGGTTCAGGAAGCAACCAGCGCCTTGTAATGGCTTTCTTGCAAGCATATATCAAAATACCAAACACATATTTGTCAGAACACTTTGTCTCAAAATCCATACATGTAAACGGATGTTTTGATCTACTTTTGCTGTTGAAGGCAGACCCCTTCAACTCCAATTCATCAAGAACAAAAAATGCAAAAAATATACGTTTTCCTTACAAATTCAGTGCAACATGGGGCAAGTATTTGATGTACAAATGGTCATTTAGGAGGGGAAGTCTTCCTTTAAAGTAGGCAAAGACAAGAAAATATGTTTACATAAAATGCCACCTTTACAGAATGTTTGCTGAAAAACTACCCTCACCACTACGCTAAATAATATCTCAGATTTTTAACAGAGGATTGGAAGACGTATTATTTTTATTTAGCTAAACGTTGCTAAAAAAAAAATAATGGATTAATAAATCAATTAACTAATACTGATTATCTATCACAACCAGGTTTTGGAGAGTGTCAGGGACCATTACTCATAAATACTGTCATTACTGATCAGTTTTTACAAACAGGTAACGAACAGCATGGTTTCCCTTTTAACATCAATTGTCTACAACAATAAGAGCAATACAGTAAAAGTGTTTATGTAACACAACACACATAAATACACGTGATTCACGGACGAACACGCACAAGTACAACACAGACAGACCAACACAAAGACACAGACAGACATTTACAGGCAAACAGAGGGTTATTGTGCTGTAAGAGAGTGTCAGGTCAAGCCAAAGGTCAGACACTGTGACCTTTTAAAGGAAAAGGAAAAAGTTCTAATATACTAATCAAAAGGATCAAACGAATACCTTGACATTTCGAGTTTTACAATAAATGTTTGGGACAAAGCTTGAACATTGGTCCTTCTGTAATCTGAACCTGGCCTCCCAAGTGTAATTATTACTACTGGATGTCAGCGGGTGTCAAACATGTTAACAATCTAGCTCGCTGACATCTATTAACCTTAATTTCTGTGTAAAAAGCTAATAAGCCAGGTATTCAGTTAACTGAAGAACGAATACTAAAACTTTTTCCCATAGTGTCACAAAGGTAGAAGAAAAGGTACTTTTCAAAATGTCAATGTATCCTTTGAAGGGAGTGACTTTTTGGATGGTTAAAGGAGTGATTTAAAGGGAGTGACATTACTCTGTGCCGACTCTTCAACAGAAAGTAAAGGAAAGACCCGTTGTGCAACATTTTACACAGGAAGGTAAAGTTTAAAGGTAGTTAAAGGTAGTTCACGTGCAGTGGGATTTCATCGGCAACATATCACAGTCAAACCAGCTGTGAGGGTAACTTCTAGTGATCCATACAAATGTCAACTGAATTTTAACATACACCTTTATCAATGTAGCAATAATAAACACAGCTGTGCAAAGATTAACCTGTTAAACACTATTTTGTAGATGACCTGATTCTAACTAGTTGTTAGACTGTATCATATCAGCCACACTGCGATAGTTCTTTCATGTGATGTAATCAGTGGTGGAATAAGTATTCAGATCCGTTACTTGAAGGGGAACGCTGGTATTTTTTAACCTGGACCCTATTTCCCATGTTTTTGTGTCAAAATGAATCGTGGGAACAGTCACTTTTGAAACTGGTCAAGTACTGAGCAAGAGGGCGAAGCAGAGAAAGAGGCTGCAATATAACCATGTGTGGCAGGTATGCAACATTCATTAATGTTATTTTTAAGTACAGATTTTGCAACAAACAGGCTCAGCTTATTATTATGAGTATCTTAAAACATTACGGAAAAGATCCAACAGAAAAATTGAAGGTTATTCTGTACCTTTCATTTGCTCCAGTCTGCTTTGTGTCAAAGTCTTGCTGACAAGAACTCTTGTTCTGAAATCTTATGAGAGGTGACTTGTTGCAAGTAAGAGTTGGAGAGAGTAGTGATGGTAATCTTTTGTTGAGTAAAGAAAGTGTAGTGTCATGGCTGAATATTTAGCTGATTTTGACAATGAAAAAAATCTACTGGATTTCAGAGTGAGACTTCTCGTTAGCAAGACTTGGACACAAAACAGACCGTAACACACGAAAGGTCCTGACAAACGTTACATTTTTCTGCCGGGTCCTTGTTGTAGTGTTGTCAGACACTCCTAATAAAAATCCAAGTCTGCTAGTAGCAAAAACAAACACTCTCAATGGATGCAACATGACTGGGTACACTTGCCCTGAGCAGTCACATTACAGCCTGTTTTGCCGCTGCCGGCTGCAGTGCTCTCTCTCAATCCCGAACCTTTTTCAAAAATTTTGGTCTTCATCAGTCACTTGGACACAAAAACACGGGCCCAGGTTGGAAAAACTAGCAAAGTTCCCCTTTAAGTAAAAGTACCGATATCATACTGTGAAAACACTCCACTACAAAATCTTACCTAAGTAAAAGTATGCAAGTATTATCAGCAAAATGTACTTAAAGTAAGTACTTACTATGCAATGAAATGTTACTATTATACATGATGTTTTTGGATTAATATTACTGCTGCATTAATGTGTATGTTGCAATTTAATGCGGTAGATACTTAAGCTAATTTTAACTCTTTTATAAACTCTTAAGAAGTTTAATCTACAGCAGTGCATCATATTCTATAAGAACACAATATGTTCACTGTCACTGTCCTGTGAGAACCACGTCTCTTTAAAAAGTCAACTTTTCATAGTGTGAGAAAAGCAGCCCTGTTTTTAGCTTTGTGAGATGCATTTTCCAGCTGATCCAACAGGGTTTTTCAGACTTTATTTAGCTTAAGACGTAGGAGAGTTTTCTCACCTCATAAAGGAACATTTCATCCTTCAGTTTATCACAAACATTTAAAATCAACACATCTGTAGGGATGTGGTTTTCACAGGAAAGGACAGGGATGAAAAACTGTAACCTGGAAAGTAATTTAAGCTCTCAGGCAAATGTAGGGGAGTTGAAAGTACAATATTTGCCCCTGAGATGTAGTGGAGTACAAGTATAAAGTTGCAAAAAGAGGAAGTAGTCAAGTAAAGTATGAATACCTTCAAATTGTACAGTGCTTAAGCAAACTATACTTTGTTAAATTCCACCACTGGAAGTAAAAAAAACCATGTTAATGCTGTCTGCACACATTCTTATGAGACTATACGATGAGAGCAGAAACATCTGATGTTGTCTGGTTTTCATTTCCATACCGACTTGTAAAACTTTCGCCATTTCTATTCTGCTTTTCTACAGCTTTACTTCAATGTGCACAAACACTTAAATGGAAACATGGCATAAGATAGGTATATTTACAGTATATCCTCAGAGACATACTTGAATGTAATTATAGCAAACCAGTATTAAAGGAAATGTACAGCAAATAATAACACTATAGTAAAAGCAGTTTATAGCCACGACTAAATGCAGCACCGTCACAAATAATTTGGCTGTGATATATTCAAGAAAAAATCCCACACACTCACTACTTTTAACGGGCAAAAACCACCGAGGTTTAGCTTTGAGGTGTCATTTCTAGAGCCCAGGAGAGTTCAGCTGATCCACAAATATGAGAACTGAGTTGGAGCTGCCCCCAAATATATGTCAAAGAACAGATAAACAAATACATTAACATTTCCTGGGTGTGACAGGTGACTTAAGTATTACAGGACCCAGGAGTCCCCCTTGTAAAAAAGACAATCTCTGGTTCAAAACAAATTACGCTGACGCCTGTAAAGAGGCATTTTGGTATGCATCAAGGGGAAAAGCATATTATGTGTTCATAACAGCAAATCACCCATTTATCATCAATACCGTTTTTTTTCTTTGTCGGAGGCTTCAACTAAAACTCTCCAAGACCGTAGAAATACCAAATTAAAAGAGTGACAGTTTTACACAGTTAAGGTGAAGGTCTGCTAAGGGGGTTACTAATGCGGACTAATGTGGACTTACGTCGAGAAGTCTAGTCTATTAAGCATTAGAGACAGAGAGTGTAGCATAGCATATTAAACATCAGAAATATCACAGCATTTCAAGGAGTTATTTGCTACAAGAAGCAGAGAACATATTTAATAAACAACACAAAGACAGAAAAGGATTGGGAGTAATGAAGTGTAAAGTTGTTAGAGAACAGAGAGAAGTGTGAAGCATGGAGCAATTTACAAACAAAAACCGTTTTTTCCCCATTTAGCCTCTTTACAACTTGATTAGTGTATTCCTGACTGGACTAGTGTCTCATGCACTTGTCATTATCTGGCTGACTAATTCAGTCTTTTTAACATGTAATGACACAAATGTATGTTTGATGATGTTGTGAGCTTCACTGATGATGTTGCTTGGAATTACTGCCAAATTGGTAATATCAGTGCACAAAATTCTGATTAAAATGCTAAAGCAGTGAATGATTAAAGTGACAACAGTAGAAAACATGCATCAGGAAACATTATAGTGCACTCACTGTATTCCAGAGGAGATGAGGGACACACTGACCACCACCAGGTCCAGAATATTGAAATAGTTTCTACAGAATGAACCTTTATGGAGGAAGGCCCCATAGGCTGTCATCTGTAGGGGTCAAAGATCATATTTTAGAGTCAACTAAAGAAGAAATCACAGCTTAGTAGTGTTCATGGTCAGCACATATGATGAACCATGCAAAGGGCCTTACCTTACTGTGCAGGGATTAATCAATGTTTATTTAAGGAAGGGTTTTCTGCTGAGGCCACATTTTTTTAACAGTTCCTCCAGGATTTCACGGGCTGTTTGTGTGTGTTTCGATGTAGCCTGAAATGCCTGTCTCAGATTTAGAGCTTTTTTTATAATGAGCATTCAGTGTTCCCCACAGAGTTAAGTCTATCTGTGATGGTGGAGGGGGTGAGTGAGAGGGGGGCAGCATCACCACTTATGTTGCTGCTGTTTGATGCAGCACTGAGGGACCATCGCTGTGAGCCGCTCTCCTCCTGCTCTCCGAGTCCGGTTAGCACAAGCTTACACAGCAGCAGCGGCTAACAACTAACAGCTTGTCATTAACCTGCCCGAACAAACTCACACCAACACTGAAATGGCTCACCTCTGTTGTTAAACCCGTTCATACCAGTACGGGCAACGTTAGCCATGTGATGCTAACAGTTAGCCCTGTCACTGTGTGTGTATGACTCTGTCTCAGGCACAGAGCTCACACTCCCGCAGCAGTCGGTGTCATGATAAACAGAGAGAGAGCAGGGCAAGGAGGGGCAGAGAGAATTAATTCGCTGCACCCAGCTCTAAAATGAAATGGCATTTATACCATTTTAAACCAAATTTGACGTAAGGTTGTGGTGATTGCACAAAATAGCAAGGTTGCACAGAATTCATGGGACTAGTGGGATTTGTTTAAATTGATGTGATCGCAACATTGCAACATCTTGTAGGACTGCTTAAAAAGAGTCAGCTCTCTACGCATATTTTTGTAGTGCTGATGCAGTGAAGCATCCCAAGGGACATCAGCCAAGTTGTACCAAACATAAACCGATAGGCATTTTTAGACCAAACAGTTCTGGGGACTTCCTGAGAGGAACTGTCCACTTAGGAGTTTCATTAGTTTGTTTCATTAGTAATCTGTCTCTGTTCTCACGTTCTGTTATTTGTGTTCTAGCTTTTGGGTTTTTCTGTGTTGCATTTATTCAGTCAGGCATGTTTCTTGTTTTATTTTGCCATACTCCTCCTTTGTGTCATGTCTGGTTTTACCTCCTGCCTTTGTGTGTTTTCCCGCCTGTGTGACTGTCTACCCCGCCCTGATGTGTTTCACCTGCTCCTCATCAGCCCTGCTGTCTCCAGTCCCTCGTTATCACCTTCCTCCCTGGTGTATTTAGTGTGTGTGCCCCGCTTTTGTCTGTGCCAGTTTGAGTCTCTGTTTCAGAAGCATTCCAGCTGCAAGTCCTCGTGTTTCCCCAGTGTTTATCAGACCGTTCTTCAGTTTCTTTATGCAGACCTTTTTTTTTGTGTTTACGAATTCTTTTGCCTGCTTTTTAGACTGCTTACCTGTGTATTGAACCCTGCCTCTAAGTAAAGACTCTTTGATGTGTTGAGTCGTGCGATTGAGTCCTCTTTTTTAGCTGGAACTAGTGTTTCATTAAACATTAATTGGCCCATTTATCATATATCATTTACATAACATACTACCTTAAGAATGATCTCTATGGTGAAGAGTCCAGTAAAGACGTGGTCTGCATAGCCGAGAATCTGAAAAAGAACAACAAAGAGAATCATTGTTTTCATCTTAATGATACTGCTGCTACAATACAATAGCATTCCTGGAACTGAAAACAATACTCAATGGTTTTCTGATTCGAGTGGGAAACAGGGGCAATAGTTGTATTTGCCATTACAGTAAACTATGACAAATTGTGACTGAGCCAAGGTTGTGCAACAAGTCAGAGGCTCAATGAATTCAGTAACCTTCAAAACCAAACTCAATGAAAACCGGCTTGGCATTCTTGTCACTTTTTAGGGTCCAACAGAAAACATAACTCTTTATAGGTCTTGCCTTCCATGGATTGTTTCACTGTTAAATTAAAGAGAGAAACAAGAGGAAGTACAATTCTTCAGGGGTTAAGGCTGAACTTATGGTCAACTGTAGCATACCAACGTCCTGAATGACTTCACCACACACTGAAATAATAATGCTGAGGTTCAGGTCTAAGGATAATGAGTTCCGATTGGACTAAAATAGACTTTGAAAACAGAGCGGAATCTGAAAAACAGGATGTATTATTTCATTAGGGTTTCAGATGAAGGTTAATTGAGGTAGGCTAATATACAGCAGCCTATACCATAGCCAAGGAGAATACAATGAAATAGATCTTTATTAGCCCCCAGGGGATTTATCTTGCTCACTGAGAGAATAAACAATGTACAAAAATAGATACAGCACACACAGAGCTCAATCTTTACATTAGACTATAGCTCACAAATTACACCCACAAACACTGAACATTATTGTATAAACAACGTGATGATGCTCTAATCATGTACACAACAACAACACAGATATATCCTCAGTTAATACAATCAGTATGTTTTGAAGTTTTAGAGTTTGGCTGAAGCGGATAGTTTGGATTTTTTGAAGTGGGGTTGTATGAGGCACTTATCAAAGGTCAGTGTATTATATACAGTACATGGCGGTCAGCACGTCCCCAGTTTGGAGAAGAGGGCAGGAGCTAAGCAATGTACTGCTGCTGACAGGGGCAGCAGCAAAATGTTTGAGTCCCCTAAAAAAATCAATATCAATTTAGGTGTACCATATATTTAAAGTATTTTCACCACCTTAACTTTCCATCAAACAGCCCTTTCCAACTGGGAACTGAGGCCATTACCGATGCTCTTATCAAAGCCACCAGACTCCTTTGCCATAAACATTAACTGTACCATGAAGAACAAGGGAGTTGCTGGTGTACTGCTGCCTCGATCAGTTACTTTGTTTCTGTTATTGTGTGACTTTGGTGTTTTAAACAGTTAGGTCAGATTTGCCAGAGTTACACAATAACACAAACTAATGCCTAGTTCAGACCAGTGATCCGCAATGAGACAAAACCGTTTTAGAAATAAAAGTTGCTACAACCACAAGCAAGTTCTACCACAAGTTCTAATTTCCACAAGCTGGAAATTAGAGCAGATGTACAGAGAGTTGTCACATAGAGATGATACACTGTCTCATCTAGTTGCATTAGTGTGAACTAGCAGGTTTTTAGAACACTGCAGAACAGCGCATTACAAGTAGTTGCCCGTTTCAACTCGTCTTGCCGCTAATCTTTAGTCTAAACCGGGCTTAAATGATCAAGGCAGAAGAGGACCAGCAACTCTCGTATTCTGCACAGTAAAATTACTGTTTTTGCCAAAGCAGTCTTGGTGGCTTTGAAGAGAACATAGATAATGGCTTCAGTTCCCCATTGGAAAGGGCTGTGTGACAGCAAGGTAAGGCAGTGAAAAAACTATATGTGGCGCATACTTAAACTGATATTGATGTTTTTAAGTGGGGTCTTTCTAGGTGGCTAAAATATACTTTGCTGCTGCCCCAATCCACAGCAGTACACTCCTGCCTGCTTCTCCAGACTGGGGGCATGCTGACTGACATCTACTGACTATAGATGAGCACCTCTTACAACTCCAGTTCAAAAAATTTGCTTGCAAAATAATAGATTACATTTCCTATTAATAAACTTTCTTGGGTTTAGCAAAAAGAAAATCTGAGGGTTATAATTTTTACGATATTTCTTTGCTGTATGTACATTACAAATAATCTTAAATTGCCAGCCTGGCTCAAGAAAAAAAAGAGGTCAAAAGACAAAACAAAGCTTAACAAGCGTTTCACATCTTCCTAACATTAACTTAATCACAGTTACCGTACTTTGGAAGAGATCTAATTAAGTGTAACAGACCAGTCACAATAAGCTTTGGTTCCTTTATATGTTGCTGTCGACTATAATCCATTTAGTACAGAATGAATGTGTGTGGGCAACTAATGATGACTACAACCTTTGCTAATGTCTGTGCCTTAATGTATATTTACATGTTTTTTTTAAATTGTGTGTGTTACCTGGTTTCTGAAAGAGTCATTCTTGACCGGGTCCTCTGCTGCCAGACTGATGCTGCTGAGCAGGATGAAGAAGAGGATGAGGTTTGTGAAGATGTTGTGGTTGACGATCTTATGGCACAGAACCCTGAATCTGAAAAGAGCAAAGCGAGAGAAACATATTTGAGTCTCTTGTTACAAAAACGATGAGAAATTTTGAGGGATCAGAACATGTATAGACGGGGATAAAGAGGATTGAAAAATACAGAGAGAAACAGATCATGATCGGGACAAACAGAAGACAGGAGTGAAGAAAAGGAAGGTAAGCAGAACGACAGTGCTCTCTTACTGGTTGGTGTGGCTGAAAACGAAGAAAGCACGGGCCTCAGGCATGGGAATGGCTTTCTCCTTCAGCTGAATGTCGGAGAGTGGCCGTGGCCTTGGACCCACTGGCATCTCTGGCTCTTCGTCATCATCGTCTCCTGATAAGAGGGAAGAAAACAAAAATTGTGAGAAAAAGGGTACAAGGAGAAAAGCTGCAAGTGTAAGAGAGGAGACAAAATGATAACAGAAAGTTATAGTAGAGCTTGAAGTTATAATCTCAATGTTCTTATTTTCATTCTCTTCGGCAGCATTCTCTTACGCCTTTGTGACAACTGTAGTCCTTGCTTTTTTCTTTGTTTGTTCAGCTGTAATAAACAACACTAACATTGCTGCTTCACACACAAGTGAGTTGAAGGGTCAGTCTGTTGCCTTAGCTCCGCCTGCCCTGTCTGGTGGACCAACCATTGCTAGGTGATGGAAAACATGTCATAAACTGTGCTCTGCTTGTGATTTTTCCTGGCAATGTTGCCACAGATACCCAGTTTGTAACAGTGCAAGTACAATGGCTTTCTTCTGTGGGCCACAGACTCCTGTCACCATTGCGTTACCTCATTTGGCAATAGATAATGCAGGGTGTCAATGTACAAAGTAAAAAGACAGTATTGGGTTCTACAGTAGGTTGAAAGATTTGTAACATAACATATGTGGACCCTCTTGCAGCAGAGCTCAACTAATTTTGACAAGAACAAATTAAACAACAGATAAATGAAGTCAGGTAAAATGTTTGTGGCAATTGAGACCTCACGCAATCAAATTTAAGACTGTTTCATGACTTTAAAAGCCTAATATTTAAGGACCTGCAGACACCCTGTAGTGACTTAATGTTTATGTAAATGTATGTTTATTTTCATTATTACTTTAAAGTCTTAAAGTATGGGTACCTTAGCAGAAGGTCACAGAAAGGAACAATTGCACCCTGATGACATTAAAAATAAATAATAAATTAAAATACAGTTATTAAGCAGCTACAGTTTGTGTATTTACATGTTGGTAATTCCCAGTTTTGAACATATCTACCCAAAAGAAAAGCGAAAAAATGGTATGCCATAAAAAACGTGGTGGTGTTCACACTACGAGCAACAAAGCTATGGTGTGGCCAGCTACATTGTTACTCGGGTTGCCATTGAGGTGTTGCTCAAGCATGTGTTGATGTCTGAAAACATCTTCAGAGGATGTGAAAATGGCCTTAAATATCAAAATGACACGGCCAGAACAAGTTTTTCTCCTTTTTTTTAGGCTGAACGCAACATGAGTTGTGCAAGAGAGAAGAGAACTGGATTTGGTGAAACAAAAACATGCAACTGGTAGATGCTTCACCATGTCATTGCAGCACTAAAAAAAGTTAAGGCCAGCTCAGCTTTGATTTGTATCATGTCATGACAGTCTACAGTGACATGTGTCGGTGTCTATTTGTAGCTTCCTGTCACTGGCTTCCACTGAAAATGACTTGAAGCCTGTTGCTTTGTCGCAGATAATCTGAACACAGCATTACTTCTGTGGTATACCAGATGAGAACTACTTCATCAGATAAAACTGTATATTGCTGGCAAAGCACAAGTTCATTCATGAAATAATTTCTCTGTAAACACAGTACACACATCTGGTTTGAGTGTTACCTATGTAATCATTGGCAGGATATGGGTTCTTCTCTTCACTCTCATCTCCACAGTAGTCATCCATGTTAATCTGCAGAGGGAGAGCATTACATTTATTTACCACTTCATTCATTTCTCTGACACATGCGTGCACTTACTGAAGATTGCAGCCACTTGACGCTTCATTGAAACGTGTGTTTTTGTGTACCTTAGTAGCAGTGTTGGTCTCTCCATCAGAAGTGATGGACTTCAGCTCTATCTTCTCCTTCTTCTCCTCCTCCAGAGGCGGCTTCTCGTTGTCATGGCGCTTCTCTGGACTGGCCAACCTGGACAAAAGGGAGAGAAAAAAAACACATCCTCACCTTTAGCATCTTCTCCCTTCTCCTCCACCGTGTTAGCCCCATGTTAATCCACTGATGTGTATCGAATCACATTTAATTTAACACCAGAGGGAGAAAATAAACACTCAGATTTTCAATGATGGGGAGTATTTCAATCACAAGGGGTGGCTGTGCTGTTATAATCAAACCAAAAGGATAGTGAGCAGGCAAATGGTTGTTTTCCATCACACTTTTCCTCAGATCAATACCGGCTGCAACCAAAAAGGAGACATTTAATGATTTGTGCCACTGAGGGGGACGCTATCTTCCTCAGCTGCACTAAAATCTCACATTACCATTGCTGACAAATTACCTTTGTAGGCAATGAGACACTAAAATTACCCAATAAAATTGGTTCAGACAGAAAAGCAAAGCAGGCAAATGTCAGCCTGTCTTAAAAACATAATAATAGGTTTATGTTCTAATTGTTAAGCATTCTTAGTACATTGATTTCTTTTTCTTCTCTTTCTTTTCCTCGGCTAACAGTCTACCTGTCTTTCTGTTTTCTTGCTGCTTTACCTGGCCAGTTTTTTCCTCTCCTTCTCCTCCTCCTCTTCTTTCTGGGCGGAAGTCAGGCTCTCAGCGTCTGCCAGATTGTCCACAGCGATGGCCAAGAAGACATTCAGTAGGATATCTGTTCAGAGGGGGTGAAGCTAAGGATGTTGCTGACCCATCAGATCATTAGTGTGGTCGTACGCAAACAATCCTGGAAGGCTAAGTAAATAATTAGCAACCTTTCTGCATCTGAAAGACACTGAACTCCCGACTGCTTGAGTAGAGATACTCAGTGACCTCCAGCAAAGTGTTTCAGCTTCGTGAATGCATCCCCATGCAAAACACACCGTTCCCTCCTGTTACTGCATCCTAAATAGGGGCTAGATTTTATTCAAATCACAATCAGTCACACTGTTATCCGGTTGATAGGATGCAATTTAACAGAATCAGAGAACAAGTTTGGCTGTCAGTCTTTACTCTGGACCTGCTGATTTTTCAGTGCTTGTCATCACTCATCACCCCTCCACCTCTCCTCAGATCCACATTATATGTAGCTGCTTTCAGGGTCTTCACACATTTTTATGAATGAATTTTCATAATATTTCTGTAATATTTTACCCCATATCCATTACTGTATTGAAGTTGTTTGAAATAGACAGGCCTATATATAGACATAGCCATACATTATTAAAGATAAGCAAACTGCTAGTGTGTGCTAACTTTACTCGCTTATTAAACATTATTGCAGCCAACGTTTTGCATATGCCAATAGACTAACTGGCACATATGGGTACTTTGCAAAATGTCAAGGCCCCCCCCCCCCTTTCAGGGATAGAAAACCACAGATTCAGTGCATCTAATTTGATGCATTTGGATTATAATTTTGACACGTCTGTTTGCATTTACTTCTTTTTAAAAAAATGTTTGTTTCATAGACATGTCTGATAAGTGTTGTATGGCCTTGCATGAACCTGAGCATAGTGGATACCTCAATAAATTAAGGGTGATCACTGTCATGTTCCTTCAGTCTTCCGCGGTCCAGCTGGATCAATGACCCAAGACAGTGATCAGACATGGCTTATCCTCCAAACATCTATACATGTGTAGATGTCAGGATCATGATACTTTGTGATTCATTCAAATTTGTATTTTACTCAATCATACACTTATATTTGACTGTTAGGATGTGTTTTGTCTGTAAATAACCCACCTTTTAATACCAACTGTTTGATCCATAAGCTGAGACTTAGTTGGAGACGACAGTCTGAAGCTGCTTTACTGTATGACTCCAACCTCCCACTCAAGCTAGCTATCCAACAGTAGTAATTGTCCCCAGCATCATTTAGCTTTTTGGCATTTTCCTGTTTCTCTCCTCTCTGTTTCTTTGGCCCAAAAGGGTGTGCGGACTGTGCTATGAGGCGATGCTGGTCTGTGTATCATGTGATACTGGTGATGTTTCAAGGGAAACGCAGCGCGACAGTAGATTTTAAATTAGTAATACAGGAAATGCGGAAATTTTGCGAACTTTTTCTATGAACATATTTTAAACAACAGCCACGACAATGTATGTAAAAAAAACTTTTCTAAAAACATTCTGTTAATTTCAAACCATTTCCAGACCTGGAAAACAGTTTAATAACGTTTCCAGGTGTTTAATGACTCTGGGAACCCTGTACTTTACATAGGGCTCTGTTGAGGAAGGATACAGTTTCCGCAGATGAAGAGGATGATGAAGTAGATGCAGACCAGCATGCCGGGAAAGGATGGTCCACCGTACGCCATGATACCATCATACATCACAGAGTTCCAGTCCTCTCCTGTAAGGATCTGCAGTGAAAGAAAACATGTAATAAAAATCTCATTTGCATTAACAACATCTTATAAAAGTAAAATTTCCATTGGAAAGAAGTGCCACTCTTGTGACAATGATATATTACATTTAATTTCATTGTTAGACTCACACTAGATTAAATGACTTTTTGTACTGTACAAATGGAGGAGACAAAGATCGTTATTTTATGGACACAAGCGGAGAATAGGAGACAGGCGGAGATGGAAGAGAGAACACAGGAGGAACACAAGCTGTAGAGCAGAAACATTTACAGTGTCTTTACCTGAAACACAGTGAGCAGAGACTGAGGGAAGTTGTCAAAGGTGCTGCGTCGGGTCTCGTCGAAGTTGAATTTCCCCCCGAAGAGCTGCATGCCGAGTAGGGAGAAGATGATGATGAAGAGGAAGAGCAGGAGCAAGAGGGAAGCAATGGAGCGAACAGAGTTTAGCAGGGAGGCCACCAGGTTGGACAGGGAGTTCCAGTATCTGTGGGAGAGATGTCTAGTCAATATATGTGCATGTGCCAAAACAAAAGTACATACATAGAACTTTATCTCTCACAAACACAAACTATACTTGAATATGTTTCCCATTTTATTTGTTTCCTTTCTATTGGAAGCATCAATGTCAATATTAAAACTGTCTATACCAACCTGGTAATTTTGAAGATTCGCAGCAAGCGTACACAACGTAACACAGAGATGCCGAGAGGAGACATGATCTTGGTTTCCACCAGAATGGTCTCAAGAATACCTCCACATACAACGAAGCTGTCGAAGCGATTGAAGAGCGAAACAAAGTATGCCTGTGGAGAGTTAAGAGAGAAGCATAATCAAAGGTAGCAAGTAGAGGAGATGGGAGTTTCTTAGGATTCCTATACAACTAATTTTGAGAAAAATAACTGTTAGCGACCTACCTGCAGACCCAGACTGTACATCTTTAACAACATCTCGCCAGTGAAGAGTGCTAGCAACACCTTGTTGGCTATGTCTGAGGAGGAGGAGGGGAGAAAGGAGGGAAAAGTAAATAATGGTGGAATAAAAACAGATGGCAAAAGAAAAGGTACAGGAGGGACACTAGCCGCTGTAACACATGCACTGGAAACCTGAAACTATCTAGATTTTACCCGTTAGACCTGTACGTGAGAACGCAAATGTCTGAATCAGTTGGATCGGACATTAAACAGACTGTACTAAGCTCCCTGATACAAAGTCCGATTGAGCTCACGTTTGTATAGAGCTGGTAATTGTCCGGAGAAGTCACAGTGGGTATGTTGATGACGTTTCTATCATGCAGCTCACACGAAATCGAGAGACAACTAACAACCGAGGGCAAACAGGAAGGGTCATTTACAAGAAGATGGTAGCAAAAATGTCTAACTGGAGAGAGATTCCAAGACTCCTAAACTTCATTCAGTAAGGGTCGTAGCCGAAATCGTCAGACAAATTCAAGGAACAGCAAGAGACTATTGTTTATGACCAAATTACAAACTGACTACGTAATTGCGGCGTAATCTACGTCATGTCCTGCCTCCTGCATGCTCTACCCTGATGCCACTCCCCATGTAAACCAGAGTATTTTTGTATGCTTCTGACATGGACAGTATCCTGTTGTGTGCTACGTGTGTGACAGGGGAAGTCCGAACATTGTCAAAGGTGAATAATTTGGATCAGAATGAATAGAGGTGTGTCGTCAGCGTTTGTGTGTATGTAAATATGTGTGTATGGGTGTGCTTACGTACCTTGTACATCAGTTAACCACTGAGGCTGCTTGTGATGTTCAGAGGCGATGGTCAGAGTGTTGAGGAAAACCAGGAAGATGACCAGCCAATAGAAAACCTGTGATTTGACCGCCGCCCGGCACTTCCTCCTACACAGCCTGTTCCACCTCCGAGAGTATCGACTGAGAACGAAGAAGCAGAGATTGAGAGAGAAATGGGGAGGTGAGGAAAGATGGTAGAGGGAAAAGGTGGGTAAAAGAAGGGATGTGGGAATGAAAGTGGAGAGGCAGACAAGGGAGAAAAGACAGCGGAAGAGTGAGAGAAGAAATAAGAGAAAACAATGAATGATCAAAAGAAACAAGTGAAGAAGAGAGTGAGAAACAAACAGCGGAGGAGAGAGAAGAAAAAGAAAGAGTCAATTAGTCTGTCTACAGAGTAGTGATGACATCACCCCTTGGCTGGTGGTTGTCTGTTGTTTGAGAGCAGAGCTGTGGAACAGTTAGTCATCCTCAAAGACGTTTCACACCAAGAAAAAGCCAGTATGAAGAGCTTTGTTGCAGAATGAGATATGCACCATTTGAGGAAAAAAAAAAAAAGGAACGCTTATTCTAACGCAATGATTGAAGGCACAAATTTAAACTGACATGTGTTATATTGTGATTCACACTTCAAGGGAAATTTGTGATCAAAAGAAGAAGTGGTTCATTTTAGTATAATTTTTTTCTTTTTTTTCTTATAACAATTCAACACGTTGTTCAGTGATGTTACGTACACAATGTCTTTTGAACTTCTCCTGCCCTCTACTGTTAGAAAAACAAAAGTTATTGTTTCTGGTAATTGCCAGCTTCACACCTCGCAGTCACATCTATGCGAACAAGTCCACTCAAATGGTCATACAATTTTTTCACCTCCACCCATATACCAATGATTGAACAACTGAAATATCATAATTGTCTTTTTGAAACAAAATCTGTCAGAGAAAAAAAAAAAACAGAATGCAGTCAACATTTTTTGTTCTAATCATTATAAAGCAGAGAAGCACGCATCTCCCTTTAGACTTTTACATGTTTTAAAGGGGACTGCCCATTGTTGTTGCCCATGACACAAAATTTCGAAGGCGCATTAGTCCCTTTGGAATGAAAGCCCACCTTTCCGACAGCCTGTTATCCCAAAACCAAACAGTCATTGCTACACTGTCCTGTTTCTCAGAAAATACACACTCTCTGCAGTAAGACATCCCATTTACCAGATAAAATGTTCACACTGGAAACCATTTGTAAACCATGTTACATTTTTGAACAACCCTGTGGTGAATGTGTGGTTAGGTTTAGGCACAAAAAACACTTGGTTATGGTTGGGAAAAATCCTGTTTTGGCTTAAAACATCCATGTTTGGTGACACAAAAGAAGTCAGTGAAAATCACCCAGGTTTGGTGGCTTAAATGCAACTGGGAAACGCCATGAAAGGTAGGTAAAAACACCTGGGATCAGTGGCTCAAACTCTGCTGGGAAATGCTGTGAAGGGTCAGTAAATGCACCTGTGATCTGTGGCTCAAATGCTGCTGGGAAACTGAAACCAACTGCAGGGAGTGTGTATTTTCAGAAAAATGGGACTTCGGAGCAATCTGCGTTTGTTTTTGGGATACCGAACAGTTGGACAAATGGGCTTTCAGTCTAATGGGACATTTTTTTGACTGATGGGGCCTCAGAGTTTTGGGCCATCAGAACAATGGCATGGCACTGTTATATATGCATCCCCATGGGCACTTCAAGGGATGAATCCATTTTGAAAACACACTTGTGGAACTGTTTTAACATATACAAAAATGGAGGCATCTCAGCCACTACTGCAGTAATTGTGCAGTGGCACAATGGCAGCATGTAGTTACAAGAATGTGCTCCAAATTACTGTAAAAGTTAGTGTAGGGACAATAATTTGTCAATGACAGACTTTCTTTAAACAAAGTGAAAAAAAAGATAACTGTTCACATAAATTCTGATACTGCAAAGATAAACATTGTACCACACGCCTTTACAGAAACTTACGTTAGGAAATCTATCCAACCAGCTTTTATTTATTACACTAGTCAAGTCAGGTTTATTTATAGAGCACATTTAAGAACAACTAATGTTGACCAAAGTGTTAAATGAATCTAGACCAGAAGTGCCCTAAAGTATCTCTCTTTCTCTGTTGAGGGTTTCTATCAATTATTTGTACTTACGGTGACCAGACGCAACCCAGTTACCAGAGGAAATGTTGGCATTGTACTTTTCTGTAAACCATGGATATGTCACCTTTGTACATGATGTTTCAACAATGCTGTGGCTAATATGTGGTCATGTTTAGGCACAAAATAGGCTTGGTTATGGTTAGGAAAAGATCATGTTTTGGCTTAAAATACCTGCTTTAGGGGCATAATCCCTGCTAGAAAGCAATGATGTCTCAGTTAAAAACAACTGTTTTTTGTGGCAATATCCCCAGTGGAAAAACAGAATGGATTACCAAAACACCCAACGCTTGGTTGCTATAAAGCTGCTGGAAACACAGCAATGACAATGTTGTTTGTTGGTCTCAAATAGTGTCCTGCAGCTTCCATCCCCTCCACATTACACTGGCAAAGTCAGCTCATATACTGCATCACTTTATGAACATTGATATGATATGTATGTAATGTAGAAACGTAACATATTTGTGGTTTGCAGAAACCTACAATGGCAACATTTTCTTCTGCTGACTGGGCTGCGAGACATCCTGAAAAATCTGAGACATTCCTGGATTACAAGCAGGTGTCCTGAATCCCTAATGCAGTCCTGTTTGTCCAAAAAATTAAACAAAACCTAAATTTTGATTAGTTTCAGCCTAATAAAACATTAAATACTGATCATTGTGAAACATTCTGGTGTTGCCCACAGATGGAACACTGTAATGTCCGTAGGCCAACATGAGTTATTGCAGTTGTAGCTTTTCTTAGCCGTGTATAGAGGTGCCACAAATTGATAAATAACTGCACATAGTGGCGATGCACAGCTACTACGACAGCTTGAATTAAAACTTTTACAGAGGGAAACTGGCTTAAACCATCTGAGAAGAGCTGACATGCATGTCACAGACACAGATGTGACAGGTACTGCACAGATAAAATGAATAAAATAAAATGAATTGTATGTATATTTTATGTTTCTTTCTCCTAATGACAGACAGTTGACTTATTTTTTACAAACAAAAATAATAAATTTAAACACTGAGTTTTGACTTTTAAGTGTTTACTGTTCATTGACTCTGAATGTAACATACTTAAGGCCATTCCCATCCCTAAATCCCCTGTCCAGAATTTAACCCATTCTCATCTGGTTGTCCAATTTGTACTTGACCCCTTTCTCCACCGTTACCCCACAATACCAGACGTGGCTGCAAAGATCATGTAACTGTAACTGCAAGGCCTCTTTTCAAACAGATCAACGCAGCTCACCGGGAACTGTTATTCTTCTCTGCCTATACAAAATTCATGTTTCGCCAGTCTTCTGTTTGAGTGTGTGGGAGCTATTTAGAGTCAGTTATGGCACACAGCGGCTTTTGCCATGATGCACACACTGAATGTTACATGAGACACAACTCACAACACAACACAAGCGGACATGCATTCTTACAAAAAAGGACGTGTTGTTTTTTTAATGTCGGTGACTGTAATTTGTGAAAACATTATTTTCGTGGCCTGCGTTACAATAACTTGTTAACATTAACATGTACAGGATGAAAGCATGTCTTCAAAGGTAACACAATATTTTTCTGTCCCTAATAAAGGCAATACATGCCAATGTTTAGAATATGGCCAGTTCTATAACTATAACTGTACCAGGGAATAGTTCAACATGTTGGGAAAGACACTCACTTGATCTCTTGCTGAGAGTTAGATGAGAAAATCAAATTCACCCTCATATCTATTTGTTTTATATGAAGCTATAGCCAGTTAGCTCTCTGTCCAAAAATAACAAAACTAGTTACTGTGCTCAGCCAAGAAATAGTCTGGCACATAACTTAACATAATGTACAGTGTAAACAAACAAGAAAAACATGGTAATTAGTTAGCTCCGAAGTGCTGGTAGCTGGGTCTTGTTACCTTTGGATGGAGCCAGGCTAGCTACTTCCCCCTGTTTCCAGTCTTTGTGCTAAGCTAAGCTAACCAGCTGCAGATTTATATTCACTGTCCAGACTTCAGTGCTATATTGATCTTCTCATCTAACTCTATGCAAGAAAGAAAGTCAGCGTATTTTCCAAAAAAGTTAAACTATTCCTTTAAAGTCCCGGTGAAATGGAAATTAGAGTGTCTTTAGCTTCTGTACTGTGACATATTTTCCATTGAAACGCAATATTTGAGCAGTGTAAGTCACAGGAGGGATTTAAATCAAATTCTCCACATTTGATTGGACCACTAAAAAGTAGGTGGATTTAGCGCTTCGCACTATATGGAGCTATAGTGGAGTCCTCTGCTAAGCAGACTGTCAGCTCCACAGACACCTGCCTCGCTGTTAGATCAGGAGGAGGATGAGAGAGACATGAATGAATTAGACATCCGCCACATTGTTTTAGAAATAAAAACAAAGGTTTTGCCCACTAAATTCCAAACACACATCTCTTCCTAACTCTCCCCATATTGCTCTGTTAGCTTGCAGCTACTACAACCCACAAACGGTGATGTTCTGTTTTATATGACCGCTGTGGCTAGCTAGTCGCCCTTTGTTTGATTGGATGAACTTTTGTAAACACCCATGAGTGCATGATGAGTCATCACATATTTGAAACCGTTTTATCTGGTTTTACAGAAAGAGAGAAGACAAGGATTTTGATGTAAAAATACAGATTTTTCAACATATATTTGGCATATAACGTGATAAACTATCAATTTACACAGGGACACAAGATTAAAACTGGGAAAATGTATTTTCCATTTCACTGGGTCTTTAAAGAGCAAGACTTTCTCTTTCTATGTCAGTTTGTCTGTGTGTCCTGTGCACTAATGTAGACAAGAACACACACACATCCAGCGACCATACAAATACCACAGCAGTAGAGACATTAGAGCAGGTGAATTAAAAGACTAATGGTAAACAACATGTACTAACCTGAACTTGGATTTGGAGATCCTATTTCTGGAACACAGAAAACAGAATGGATTATACACACACACATAACACACATATAGACAGGTACACAACATGAAAGGGGTGATTTGAGAGGGATATTTGCCTTAGCAAATATGTTCATAGGACAGCTTGGTCGTGTGGGTCTAGTATTTCCTGCCTTTCTGAGATGCAATTACCTTCCATCACCAAGTAAACATTTGCTAGTTTAGAGACTGAGGTGAACTACACTAGCACAAAAACTGACAGTCTTGTCTTTTCTCTGCAGAAGTGACTGAACATTATTAAGATCGCCCACTTTTCTCTTGAGCAAATCACCCCAAGCAAACATGTATACAGTGGCACCCAGTCAAAAGAAAAAAACATGCTTTAAGTTTGGATTTCCTCCAATCAGCCCTGGTGTGAAAAAACACAGTGTATTAATAGAAAAATGTCTGTTGATTGTTCACCACTGTAACAGCAAAGGTACATACATAAAGAACTGAGGACAAGAGATTATGGAAGACATTGTCTCTGGAAAGAGAAGAGAAGAGAAGAGAAGAGAAGAGAAGAGAAGAGAAGAGAAGAGAAGAGAAGAGAAGAGAAGAGAAGAGAAACCCCCACTGTGGAAATTGGAATTGACAACATATCACATTATTATCTGTAATGTTGGAATTAAATGATTTGACTACGTGCTGAATCTATAACTGTAACGTGCCACATGCTGGTAAGATTGTAAGCTGACGTTCTTCTCTCAGCCAAGGGTTGTTTAATTAATAATCACAACCAAATCTGATGCACAGTATCGTACAAATGTTTGATGAATTGGTGAATCTGTCTGGACCTGTGCCCAGTAGACTCGTTCAGTAATCCATCCATGCTGTGACCACATTCAATGATGTACTGGTTAGAGTCTTTACAGCTAAGTTTGTTACATTTAAATTTCATTTTATTGCATTTACGTTATTTCTTGGCAACTAAATCAATCAAAATACAACTCCTGTAATGTATGGAGTAATTGTGAGTAACTATGTACTGATTTTATCTATAAAAACATATGAATTGACTGACCCGCTGACTGACTGGCTGGCTGACCGTCTGACTGAAGCAATAAAATGAGTCACTGACTGACTGAACGATAGAATAAAATGACTGACTGGCTGGATATGGAGGCTGACAGTACACACGTCTCTTCTCTCTATGTGTCCATCTCGATTATGGAGATCAGCGGGCGTCGAAGTAGCTCCTACCCCGAGGTCTATCTCCATAGCAATGTGAAGAAGAACTGACAAACACTGAGAGTCTCATGCTTTATCTCCATATTAGTGTGAGCAAATGCTCCTGGCCAAACTTGTTGCAGTCTCTCAGAGGAACCATGAGGGCTCACATATCTAGTCTTGGCAAGGCTTACAAGGGCAGTCTGATTATTGTGAAAGTCAATCTTTTAAGTGAGATTTAAAATTGCAGGTGTAAATTCTGGAGCTCCTTCATGGTTAATAAAAGGCTAAAATCAACGTTGTTGACCAACACACGTTTATGTGAATTTTCAAACCAAATGAGGATTATCCTACAGTCGTTTTAGAAGCTATAAATCAGCATAAATCAACAATTCTTATTGTTACACAAGTCGATAACATGTAATTGAGAATCATCTTTTATCATGTGTTTGCTTAATATTCAATCTTTGATGCACATAATGATACAGTGAGGTTTTGAGCTGGAACAATTTGTTCGACTGTCAGAAAATTAACTACTAACTAACTATCTGCAACTATTTGATAATCAAATGATCATTTTAGTCATTTTTTTACTAAAGCTGAACACAGCCTTGCTTGGAGCTATTTTCTTTTAATGTTGTTTCTTAAGATCACGAGTTAACAAAAGCAATAATGGGTGAATTTATGTTGATTCTCGAGAAAACAAAAAGCTAATTTCTCATATTAATTCATCATAAGAAAACAATTTTTGCAGCCCGTGAAGTAGAAAAAGAAAGGCACTGCAATTTCCTGTCTGTGTTAGAACTTGATTAAAGTACAGTCTGATGTGTTGATAAATAAAGGCTACTGATCTGATCTGACATTTTCAGCTTACATCAGTTGCTACAGCTGCCATCTAGCCATGCTGGCATGCCATTCCTGATCTCTGACAAACACTATAATGAGTAATAGGTGAAAACAACCTTTACTGACAATGTGAAAGATTTTCTGTGCACACCCACTTGATCATAGACCCGATACCATTATTGTTATCTTAATTTTATTATTATTATTGTATTTATTTATTTTTATTATTTATGTTATTATTATAATATTATTGTTATTTTAATTTGATTATTTTTAAATTATTATTATTTTATTTTATTGTATTTTTTTCTTTTTTTTCCCTCTCATGAATTCCTAATTTTCTTTCTAAGTTTGAGCCAACTGGCCAGTCGTAATGTGACTGCTGCCAGGAGTGGGCGTAGATTGTTGTGTATTGTGTGTGTATGTTGTTTGTTATCTATGTTAAACTGTATTAAAAAAGCTGATAACACACCCACACACACACACATAAACCAAAGAAACAACCTTTTGTACCCTCATGATAACTGGTTGATTATCTCATTTTCTTGAGATAACAAAGTAATTAACTTGTGATCTTAAGATAATGGCATTAAAAAAATTGCAGCAGGGACAGTCTCTACTTCCATAATTTTTTAAAGCAAACGGCAAAAACATTTACACGGGCCAGCTTCTCGAATGTGAGGATTTGATGTTTTTCTTTGTCGTATATGATATTAAAGTGATTATCTTTGGGTTTTGAACTGCTGGTTGGATTAAACAAGACATAAGAATATGCCGACTTGGACTATGGGAAATTATAACAGGCATTTTTCACTGTTTTCTGAACTTTTATAGACAAAATGGTCAATCGGTAAAACAAGAAAGTAATTGGCAGATTAATCATCAGTGAAAAGAATCCTAAATTGCATGTGAATCACATGGACTGATACAAATAATTAATATGTAGGCAGCAGAATGGTCGCTTTCCTTTAACTTCTATATGGCATCATGTGTTGGATTTGTGGCACTTCCTAAAGACTCAGATTTGTTTTGATTTGTGTTTGTCTGATGGGACAAATAAACACAAACAACATAACAGAGACAGAGTAACAGATGGACAGCGAGAATACAAATAAACAACAGTGTGCCATCCAAGTGTGCCTACTGGCCTTACTGTTTCTCTGGTCAAGGGTGCTCTTGATTCAGTTTGATTTCATCTCTGAATTGTCTGTTTCACACTGCACAGTAACTAAATGTATTCTCTTCTGCTACATTCACAGTGATGCACAGTTTTGTATGTAGGTGTCTTTGCTCGTGTGTACTGAAGTGGGCCCGCTGGGGTCACGGCTCCTGCGTGGCCTTGTGTCTAAGAAAGAAAGCAATGCACTTGTTTGAATAATGTAAAGAAATGAAAGGAGCTGGGGGAGCAGGAGCAGGTGAGTCAGCTGTTCGTGAGCTCCCACAGGGGAGGAGGAGAGCACTTCACCAGCAAACACACAAAGGTGAGAGAGAGAGTAGAAACAGACAGAGAGAAGAGGGGAAAAAATGGATTACTACTGGATGAGATGTAGCAATAATAAACCGAGTCCTGCTTGTTTGATAGTCAAGCTTTCTTTGTACTACAAGTCAACTTTGACCTCACAGAATGGGCTTCTTCTCTCATGTCTACCTCTGTTAATGAATTGATATATAACGCCTTGAGTAGAGAACAACCTATTCTGTGACAAGTAAAACTGAAAACAAGATATTTTTTGTGATGTGAAAAATCAGTTACATCGTGACACTGTTAGGCATGAAACCTTTTCATAACTCAGTTGGATAACACACACAGTGTACACTTATGTATTTTTAAATTATAAATGAGCCTATAAGTGAGATTAAAAACATTTTTAAATCCTGGTAAAGTAAAAAAATAAAAATAAAATAATAAGTTTGTTGCACCTCAGAAAAATACGTCAATAACCACCCAGCCACATTGGAATGGTTTTAAAAAATTGCCAAGTAAATGAAATTAGGTTCAAAATTGAGAAAAAATAAGCAGTGTTCAATGCTCTGAGATACTGGGAGTGGAGCGTTTATGATTAGGATGACTCCAGTGCGTCATCAAGCCATGACTTCTGGCCTGCTAAAAAAAAAATCCCTGGCACGAAAACGCTGACAAAAGCTGTACTCCACAATGCAGCACTGTATAGTTCATAGTCTTTTCACACGTTTTCAACAAGTAGTTTCTGACCTGTATAATGCGTTTAGAAAGAAATCTTAGATTTTACTTTACCACAGGACTTTAATTTTAAACTAAAAAAAAGGAAAGAAAAAAGATCCCGCAACTTGTCTTCAAACCAACTTTAGACTTCAATGTTGTTTAGCTGTAGTGTGCTAGAAAAAAGAATAAGGCACTGTGGTTCAGTGTAGGATTTATTCTTCTTAGCCCGACCTAAGTTTCATCAAGGTCAGAGATTTATTTGGGAAAAGGAGCCTTTTAATTGGCTGTGAAAAGAGAAAAAAATACCTCTGCAAACAGCATCTCTGTTTAGTTGTCTCTTTAAATCTCAAAAGTTTTATCAGTTTAGAGTACGATGACAACACACTGTCTCTCTGCTCTCCTTTGACCAGCGTCAGTGCGTGAATTCTTTCAAACCTCTGTGAGACTTGATGAGAAAGAGGTCTGGCTTTGTGAGATCAGCGAAGGATAGAGGCGGGCTAAAGTGCTAATACAGGAAAGATGCAGGATAGAGTTCATCCTTGGGATTGACAGAAGGTGACTGAGAGAGAGCGGAGGGATAGGAGGAGGAGAAGAGGTGTGTATGAGGTACTTACGCTAGCCGGGTACAGCAGGTCTCCCCCTCCACGTCTCCCCCAGGGGCATTGTCTGTGTTGACTGATTCATTTTCGCTGGCTGGCATGCTCACTGAGAGACAGAGAGGAGCAGAGCCCAAGAAAAAGAGGTGACAGATGTAGAAAGAAAGAGAAAAAGAAAGAAAGAGAAGGATGAATTAACAGGACAAGGGACAGTGTTGCACATCCTCACTTACATCATTTTTACGCTGTTTTTACTGTATTACTTGCTCTAAAGCTGTAATTTAAGACATGGTAGACTCAAAAACTTTACAAATGTACTACTACACATACACCTGCACTGGATTCTGTCTCAAACACATAAAAAAACAAATTTCTATAAGACAGTAATAGAATTATACAGTATATATTTGCACTAATAGCCTAAGCTAATTACACATTTCCATACAAGCAATATTTACCAGTTAGGGATCCTGGGACACAACCTCTGCATCAGCTATTAGGAAGGATTTCAACTTCTAAGCTGAAGGATTGCTTAACTCCGGGTGAGCTAAATCTTAGCAAAACCCTTTTGTGATTTCATAGCTCATGGAGATTGAAAGAGAAAACATGCTGTAGATTTTAGTCTTTGGTCTGCAAACGTTGTGGGGGATGTTGGAGCTTAATTGCAGCCAAGGTTTTGAAAAAAATAAAACCTTGTGATGCTTTTTATTCAGTCCTCTAAACTTTAATCGAGCTGTGAGAGCTTTGGCAGGATTTATGTCAACGCAAACATCTGAGTATTAATTAATTAAGTGCGTGCTCCAACTGTTTTTTTTTTTTTTTTTGCAGGTGTGTAAGCAGGGAGGAAGCTCACTGAGCCCAGTATGTCTTTGTTTATAAAGCCACAAGGAGGCCGCAAATGTGTCAATTTGTCCTTATTTAAAGACAAGTGAAATGGCGTGTTAAGATGGAAGGATGAGTACCGGGAAGATGGAGGCAGAGGCTGCTGTCGAGGAAGGACGAGTGTAATACGAATTGACAGTTACTGATGGAAAAGTGTTAAAAAGGAAAAAGAGGGAGAATGGAGAGAAAAAAAAATAAAGAGGCTGATGGGAGGGAGTGATGGAAGCATTGAGGGAGGTATGGATGGAGGGAGAGGATGAATGTGGGGACGGCTGGTTGAGAGACTGATATGAAGTGATACATTGCTTTTTATTGCTTCTGTCAGTCTTTGCCTGCCTCCGGGAATGAGCTGCACTCCCCTCACTGTCACCTCAAACACTTATTGTAACACCCTCTGGGTACTGGAGTCAGATGCTGATATGAATCTCAATGCATCTTGTGTTAAAGTAAGATATCCAGTGTTAAATGACGCAAAACCTACTCTTGCGGAACGGACTGAGCACGAAACCAGGGGACATGATCACCACTTAAAGGGACAGTCCACCCAAAAATCAAAAACACATACTTCCCTCTTACCCGTAGTGCTATTTATCAGTCTAGATTGTTTTGGTGTGAGTTGCTGAGTGTTATAAATATCAGCTGTAGAGATGTCAGCCTTCTTCTGAATGTAATGGAACTAGATGGCACTCCACAGACCTTGTTGTGAGCATTTTTCTGTGGGAAGTGTTTTCTTTTTCACCGAGCACACCTGTCAACCTTATCAATACGCAGACAGAAGCGGGCATTTACGAACAGACAACGGGCTTGTGCTGTATGATGGTGTGAGATGTAAACATTAATGGCGCCCTCATTGGCTGAGCTGTAATGTTAGCTAGCTCAGTGGTGCAAGCTGATCTAGCAGTAGATGCACACTTCCTTCTGGCGCAGTACGTTTGGCGGGTGTAGTTGGTTACAATCTGTGGATTATCTTGAGTAACTGGGTCATGATGTCATTGCTGCTGCTTGAGCACCAAAAGCTGAGTGCCAACTACTGCATTTGTATTCAAGAGCAGACAGACATCTCTATGGCCGATATCTAGAGGACAAATGTTAAGAGGACAAATATGTATTTTTGATTTGGGGGTGAACTGTCCCTTTAAGAGGAGAGGACATTTTAGAAAATGAAAAATCATAACCATCACTTTTTTTTTAAAACATTGGTTCTGATCTTTATTTTATCATTATTTAAATATTCCTTCAAAATAATGACAAACACAGAGTTTGTCATACAATACTGCTCTATCATCTCAGCTCCAGTAATACACTTTACTTATAGTGTATGTTAGAGAAAGCTCTCCAAACACAATTTTAAACCCTGACACTGGCTCTTCTGCGTTCCCACTGAGATTTTAAGCAGTGTTTCATGCACATTTGCTGATGGAAAATGTACTTTAAATTCCATATAAAGCCAGTGTATGGGTTATATGACCTCGAATAAAGACAAGTAAATAATTCTGTGCCAAACAAACAGGCAATCAAGTAAAGTAAAGCAAAGAAACAAGCAAGCAAAGTCTCTCTGTACTGTCCATGCATCCCAAGCTAAAGAGGGCTGAAGTCACTATGACATTCCTTATTCAACGTCCTGAGTATAAATGCACAATTGTAATTATTTTACAGTGGATTTAAAATAATATCATTTGCAGAATCTGTATATATTTTTTGTTGTGTTTTATATCAGGAGCTTTCTTGTAAGCACTTAGCTAAAACACTGTAGTACATCAAAGTAAGCTAAAGTGAGTGAATGGTGTACTTTGCCACATGGTTGGTGATGGATGAATTCTGTACTGCAGAGATCAGGATTGTCTCTCTGAACATTAAGGCCTCTGCTGTGAGCACGCTGTATGTTCCCTCACTTCGACACGTGCCACCTGCTGCTATGCTACTTAGTTAAAAGCACTCGGGGCCCTCCAGTCTCTCCCGAGGCTACAGCCTTTCAAATATAAAACCAGCCTGGTGCCTTCTCCTCAATGGAGCTCTGAACTAGTTTAATACCTATTGTTAGAGTAAACCCCAAAGACTTGAGACACTGAGAGACGGAAGGAGATGAAGAAGGGAAATGAAGGAGATGGAGGGAGAGAACTGGAAGTAGGGAGGGGATGAGAAACTCAGGAAAGGGTCACACTTTTTCAACACAACAGAGAGTTTCATTCATTCTTACCAATGTGTGAATGAATTTAAGTGGAAACAGACAACAAAATATACCTTACTCTAGTCTCTAGAAAACAGTCGCGTTCATTTGATCATAAAGTGTTGCATATCTACAGGAACTGTTGCAAAACACAAGCAGCTTACAGAGTTAAACACAAGAGGATGTCTACAGAAGAAAAAGAGAAGAAATGTCACAAAAGAAGCTTAGTAGTATGTTTTATTTTGTCTATTTCTTTTCTTTTTTTTTTTATTAATCGATTAATCAGTAATCATTTATTTATTTTCTCTATGGTTATGAAAAGTTATGAAAGTTCCTCTTTCTGCCACTGAGAGGGAAGTTTGTCCCAAAGCTCGCCACTGTATTTTTTCCCTGCGTATTTTACCTTATGGGTGCTTTATTCAGCTGTGAAGGCGTCTACATATTACAGTTACACTCCCTGATGGATTGAGAGTGAGTAGGGTTCAGTTTCGGAGAGGCCCTGCATTTTGTTTTCCACAGTTACTCCAGTTGTTGAAGTGGCTGCTAGATTTACTTCACTAACCAGCAACAATGGTTATCTATTGCATGGCTGGTAGATTTTGGAATCCACCAGCCACTGTGGCTGGAGAAAACGTTTATTTCCAACCCTAACTGATACTCTTCAGTAACTGGGGATAGCTACCAACAGCCATCAGGGAAAATAAAAGCACTATCTGCTTCTCATTTGGTTGCGCAATGGTTGATGCACTTCCTTTGTGATGTAAATTAAGCCTTAATTTTCCCAGGAGCTCGTACTCGGTGGCAGACAATATTATATAGCAAAAGCGAGGCTTATAGAGAACCAATATGAACGCTGATGGTGTCATAATTAGTCATTACTTTATAATGATAAGTTAAATCAAAATACTTGTCTATTTCCACTTAAAAGTATTGAATAATAGCAATAAAAATATGCAAACTTAACCATAATGTACTGAGCTGATTAATGAAAAAATGATTCACTATAGTAGTCACTGTTGAAAAAAATGTGTGTGTGTGTACTCTTGTGCAGATCTGTTTTGTGTCTGTGTCAGCAGAAAGATATTAATCGCCCATGCCATCATCTCCTTTAGTCATTTTCTTTAATTTCAAGCAGTCTAAATTTCCATTACCAAACCCCAAACTGCCCAAAAATGACTGAATTCACAGAGTAAATCCTGGCCAAAATATTCTGAACATGAGGTTTTTCATGCACTTCAATTTAATACAATAATATAATCTTTTGAATTTTAGTCTCTCTGTTTTGCTTACTAGGCATTTGTCACATCTTTGGGATTAAAAATAACCCCTGAACAGCTTGTTAGTATTTCAGCACTCTACACTGAAGTCAATAAAAAGACTGACCAGTATTTTACATTTCTACTCAACAACATGACAAATGCTGGGTGAAATTTATTAAAGGCTAAAATTCAAATTTTGAAACTGTTGTTCTATTGTCTTTTACTACCAGAGCTAGCATGGCCAGCAACAGTGCAGGGGGATCTTAGGGAAAGGAATCTGAAACAACAAGGAGAGGACTGTGACATCACAAATATCACAAATGTTTTTGGTCTTCACGTATAGCCCGTTAACCGCACTCCAATTGTTTTATGTGATGACACTGTCCTCTTGTTTTTAATTTTTCAGACAAGTCAGGCAGAAGCGAACGGTTTCCTTTCCTACAAACCTATAAAGGATCAGTGGCTACATCTCAACACAGATATGATGGTTCCTCTCCTTATGCCCTTGTTGACTGTACTGAAAGTTCTTTTGGATTAAACTGAATTAAAAGCTATAGGCCATAAAACATGTTCAAGGTTTTAATGCAGTGAAGACATGCAATATTGCCAGCAGCAGGGATAGGTATTGGTGGCAAAAGTCCAAGTCTACGCTGCAAGATATTATTAATATATATGGCCTTGAGATTTGATTATTATTCGATGGAAGGTGGACAAAAGGGGTGAGGAAGACAATGAGAATAAAACACTTTACTACCACAGTGTTGAGAGGCAGCCACTGAAAAAAGGTGCTTACTACAATGCAGGAAGAGAGGAATAGGAGAGGAAGAGGAAGAACAAAGAAGAGGAATAGGAGGAGGAGGTGCAGCTCGCTTGCGTGTCTACAAACACGTTTCCAGTAAATCTTTTACTAGTGTTGGACCATGCAGACAGACGCACACGCCTTACGAAGGAAAGCCGCATTTTTCTTCACGGCTCCGCGCAGAGACGGATAACGCCGGCTCTTACCTGGGGATAGAGAGCACGGCTCAGCAACACAAACACACACACGCATGATACACACAAACAGGCACTGGCAATCAGTACAAATGTGGAAATGCACACAAACTGTAAATTCAAACACAAACAATCACATGTACTCATACTGGCTCTGATGACTAGGGCTGGGTATAGTTTAAAGAATTATGATACCAGTATCCTCAAAGTGATACCAGTAAAAAGTACTTCATTTCTTACCTTTGTTTACTACTTCATTTGATACCCATTATGTGAATGGAAGCATTCAGTTGCATAAAATGCCACCAGACGCCACAGGTGTGTAGTACAGCCATACTGTTTGGTGGCATCTTGCTCGACTTGACCACACCACAGATTATATGGGTTGTAACTGCTGAAGTAGTAAGCCAATCACATCGACTGATGTCTGCAGTGACTTGCTGCGAGCAAAACCATACAAACAGTCATTGCTTTCTAGATCTGCGTACAAAAACAACTGCAGGTATTGTTTGACTGGAGAGGTAACAACACTTCTTGGTACTGGGTTATTCTGGTCAATACCTTTAAAGGCGCTGAATACTGCAATGTATCCTGTGATATCTTACAAAAACGTAGGCACACAGTTCGTACGATATTTTGTGAATTAGTGCCCCTAACTAGGCCTGTCATGATAATTACGTTAGTGACTTATCATACAATGTGTAGACACGACCTCAATCATTTTGCCAACCTCAATGTTGCCTATTGTGTTTAGGGTACATGTGTTTTGTTTACCTGAGAATGTCCCCACCACCGTGGGTGGAGCAATTCTCCATTTTTTTTCTCTCCTCCCCGCCTACTTGGATGAGTCCGAAGAAAAAAAATAAAATAAGTAACACTTCTACGACGACACAGTGTAGCGTACTGGTAGCCTGCAGCTGCACTTTTGGAGTGGAAGACACACAGTCCTGATCGTTTAAGCTTGCTGACTTCTGGCAATGAACCACAAAGTCTTGCATTTGTAATTTATCCTCCCAACAGCTTCATCCTTCACTCCATAAATCTATCCCTGTCCATCCCAGGGAGCGACTGCAGGACACCAGCTGGATTATGGAGGTAACTGTGTGTTCCAGGAGCTTTGCTAAGCTTGTCTATTTGTCCCAAGAGCCATCACTTGGTTTTGTGTTTTGTTGGATAAGTCTGTATTAAGTCTCAAATGGAGTAATTTTGAGCTACTCCTATGACGGTACTATAATTTTATATATACTTTATTGTGTCTATTAAGAAGTGTTAATTACTTAAAAAAATGTTAAATATTTTTTTCATATTCAAATTCCAATGTCTGAATATTCTTAAGAATTTAACGTTTATTGCTCTTTAAAAAGGTGTTTCGCCTCTCATCCAAGAGGCTTCTTCAGTTCTAACGGTCTGGTGCAGAGTCGCAGGCTTTAAACTCTGTGTGGAGTTTGTGTGGACTCTGTGTCTAACAGAGTAGCTTAGGTCACATGTGAGCTCTGAGTTTCAGTGTCGTTAAGGTCACATGTGAGTCGTTGACCCACCTGGCTATCCTGTGTGTTGTTAGGGTCAGATTGGTCCAGGTGTGAATGGGTGTTAAGTCGTCTGGAAAGGGATCCCAAGACTGCTTTATAGGTGGGTGATAAGTGGTGTCGTAGCCCACCAGAAAAGGCTACTGGGAGAGGATGTCGGTGCTGGTAGTAGACATAGCACTTAAGATTGTCTGACCCTTCCACCATCCCAACCATACTGCCTCTTTTACTGCGTGACCTCACTTCCTTTTTTGCTCACATCATATGACAGAGGACAGCCTTCACAACCTCCTGGATCACAATTACGTGGGTTATACGCAAGTTAAAAATTGCATTTATTGTCGTTGATATAAGTACGAACAGTGAATAATAACGGCCTGAGTACTGATACCCAGCCCTACTGATGACAAACACAACCTTCTGCAAAGGAATATGATTGCTTCTGTAAAAATGACATTCCCTCTTTACAGTCACACCTCATTGCATTACTCCAGCTATTATAATAATCTGAGATGTATTACTAGCAAAACTGGCTTCCCTTTTCTCCCTTGTACCGTTTAATCTTTCAGTCTCTGTTTTATTGACACACTTTGCCAGCATCTCTGAACTAAACGATTCTTGTTCTCTACAGTAAAAAGAAATTACAGAACAGAAAGAGGGATAGAAAGGGGAAGAATCCATATTCTAGAGAGTGTGAAGTCAACAGTCAAAAACAGGTTGCTAAGTTGTTTTCACCGAGCACTACACAGTACAATATATTTGTCCATCCTATTCTCGTTCCTCTTGGCCAACACAACAGCTATTGTCTTCTGTCCACTTCACCCCATCCCCTCGCACTATTTGCATCATTGTGAGCCTGTACATTCATCAGCGTGCTCCTCCATACTGGGATCATCTTATTGTTGGATTCTGTTCATTCTTTCCCAGTTGTTCACACATGATTGTCCGAGCATACTGCAGAATAATACTAGCAATATTCTTTGAGCGAGGCAATTTGCATACAAAGATATGAAGCATGACATCTAGAAACATTTTGTGTGCAAATATATATGCAAATACACAGCTAGGCACACACATGCACTCATATAGAAGATAATCATACAGTTAAATAAACCAATCACTGCACAAGGATCATTTAAGCTTTGACTAAATAGCAGAGAATAATGATGACTGAAAACCAGCTTCTTTGCTACCACCATATTCAAAAGCACACACACACACTGGTGCTCACACGCTCACAAACAAGTTTCATCATTGAGATGAAAAACACATAGCAGGACATTAAAAGAGAAATATAACAAATATATACACATGTAGGCTGCACATGCAAAAAACAGAGATGAGCCAGCAACCAGATATTTACATATATTTTGATAAAATTATTGAAGTATAATACAGTTGTATGACCACCATTATCACAATGACCAACGGCAAACACAAGAGGCAGCCAATCCAACTCCACACACTAGTGCCATGCTGTTATTACATATTTTATACATCCTTATTTTAAATTTACTCTCAATTGGAGTGATTTGATGACCTTGTCGAAGGCCAGTGGCTATTAGGTTGTTCAACTAATGTCATCAGAAAAACAGACAGCAGAACTTTTTCTTCCATCAAAGAGAACGGTCCAAAGTACACTTCTAACTTTTGTACCATCACCATGAAATAGACAGTGGAGTGGTCTTCATATAAATGTGTTTAAGACTTAAATCTTATTGATCCACACATGAGGAAGCTAAAAGAAAGCCCCTTTTACACTTCCTGTTCAAGGCAGGAATATCTCGCCGTTATACTGCCTTGCCTTTTGTACAAAAGGTACAATTTTGTAATAGATTTGTCTCGCCAATGAGCTGGGAATGGAAGCAGTAACAGCACTGAAATGATGTCTGTATAAACGGGCCAGCTGGCAGGACGGGATCATGGGTGGCACAGGTGTGACATTTTGATGACATGTTATGCGTTGAACCCGCCACAGGAGATTTAAAAAGTAGCTGGTAGCAGATAGTAGATAACTTAAACAAGTTGGCAAATTGGGAAAACAATGCGCTTGGGGAGCTCCTCATCCTCCATGCAGAGGATGAGATCAGTTGCCATGTAACAGGAACAGTAAATGATTGTTATTGCCATGTTATGCCATTGCTATTGTTTTAAAAGTGCTGCTGATGTGCATATTATATGTCACACTAGAGGCCGACACTGTTGTGTTACATATCACACCCGTCACGCCTATTTTGATTCAGGGATGCCGGCATGCAGTGTAAAATCACACACTGGAGTGGCATGATGACGCCGTCATTTGGTTCTGTGTGAAAATGCAAGGGCAGCGAAAAGAGGGGACTTTGTAGCAGCCCTATAGCCCAAACACTGTTCTCCGCAGCTGCATCAACCAGATTCTTAAGGGGGGCCCTGAGGTGTGCTCTTAAAGCTAGGGTGCAGAAGGTTTGTCTCCCACCTCTGGCATTGAGAGTAGCTATTCTTATGCCCAGCCCATGTCGCCTACTTCTACCTGTGGCACAAGCACTGCCTACACCAGCTGTGTGGCCTGGGCCTTAGGATTTTCCACCACACAGTAGCTTCGACCATACTCCTAGCTGCTGCTCTGTCCCTATGGTCCCTCCCCTCTTCCCACCCCCTTTGACTCTGAGTGGTTGTCGTAAAACACATCACAGAAAGTTGCCACAGACACCAGACACTAGAATTCTGGTATGGTGGGAAATACAGGGAGCTTTCCCTTGCGGCAATAGACTTAATCAGCATTGATTGAACTTATCTGGCAGGGGCCTGAATGTCCATTTCGTTCATTATGCAAAAGTCCTGCACTCCAGCTTTAAGGAGGCATCGTGACCACAAACCCTTCGAATGTTAGTTTTTATTCATTGAGGTTTAAGAATTTTCAACCAAAGCAATCACGCTATGAACTTTTAATAACAACACAAGCCTGATTGCAACCGAATACACACAAAGACACACGTCACGAACACCCATGGCACGGAGACGCACACATACCGTCCTGAGAGTCAGCAGAGTGACTGAACCAGGCAACCTTACAGGTCTTCTTACCCAGGTGGGCTGGAGACACTCCTACCACAGACAGCAGTGGCAGGATACCAAAACAAGACGACAGCATGCAAGAACAAGATGGCAGAGGGTGAGAGAGAGCATGCAAGACACATGTAGTGTACACACGCATAAAGTATGCCCCTGAGATGACAGGAAACACACACAAATGTGCAGAGGAAAACACAACATGTGATACCTATACATAAATAAGTAAAGAGCTTACACACCATTCATATCACGCCATATATAAGTCATCACATTTGAGTGTGTGTGTGTGCGTGTGTATGTGCTGATCATGAGTTCAGCCTCACAAATGATAACCGATATATTATAAAGGCTTTCGCATGTACGCTCGCTCATGCTGTTACTATAAAAGGTGAAAATCAATATAGTAAATAACATCTACTACTCTCTCTTTGTCTTCATATGAACAGGCTATTCACGTCATACATCACTGTTAGGCCCCTGTAGGTCTTCACGTAAAGATGGGTGATGATAGATAGCCACGTGGAAAGGTGTGTGGTCTCTGTATGAGTGTGTGGTCACTAGCATGACTTGTTCATGATGTGAAATCCCATCTGCTCTGTGTCCCAGATACCCTTTCAGTCACTCACACTCTCTCTTTATTTCTATCCCTCCTTTGTATCTCAGCATCTATTTTCCCCTCCATCTCTCTCTCTGCTATCTTCTCTTCTATTCTCTAAGTCTCCTATCCCTTCTTGGGACATGTGTATGTGTGTGTGTGTGTGTGTGTGCACTGGTCTATGCAAAATGTCCTGGGCAGCAGGGACAAACTGCCCTCATTCATCTTCCCAGAGGAGGATCCATCCATCGAAGAGAGAGGGAGACAGAGCAATAAGAGAGCATGCAACTTGATTTTCCACCTTCACGAACAGAGGGATCATTGATCTTTCTGACGGAGAACTTCTGATCATACGTATCAATCATTTGTCATCTAAATCTAAAAGCCTAAAGCCCAGTTCAGACCAAAGATTCACGATGAGACGAGTTGAAACTTGCGACTACTTGCAATGTGTGGTCTGCAACGCTCTGAAAACCTGAAGTGAGATCCTTGCAATAGCTGCATTTCTAGTAGTGATGAAACAGTTAAACAAAAGCAAGATTACCTGAGCTTCAGGTGGATTGTAGTCATAATAAATACGCCACAATAATTTAAATAACCAGCTGATTGATCAGTCAATCAGTATGTGTGTGTGACAAGCGGCAGCAGCAACCCACCGTCCACGCACTGTGAGGACAGAGACCAACATTCGTGTCAGCAGTCGCAGGGATGTAAATGAAACAGACTCCTCACTCGTGGGGGACAGAGGGCTGTTGTCAGAGAATGCCACAGCAAGTGAACACGCTGTCTGCTAACAGTTTGTGGCCAGCTGTCTTCGCTACAAGCGGACTGGGTGTTGACACAGGTGAAGTGTTTTACATCCTAAAACCAGCCACTGGTGACTTGACAAGCTGAGTCGCAGGTGACACCATCATGAGCTGAGCTGCAACTTTTCTCTGCAGCGTACTAAAATGATTTCATCTTGTTGCAAATCTTTGGTCTGAACTGTGCCCTAGTTATGCCACTTAACGGAGCGACGCCAGCGAGCTAGTTCAGGCAGTCAACTCGAGCTGCACTGATTCATACACACACATCATACGTCACTCTCCATGTCATCTACAAAACACACCTTCCCAATTTAGCGGTCTATTTAAGCTGCAAAATCTTCCCAGCTCTCCCCTTGCCTCATCTATTCTGCTGCTGCTCTGCATCAGTACTGCTGCTCGCTCGTTCAGCCAAACCTCCACCCCAGTATCCACCAGCAGGCTTCACCCTGACTCCCCAATATCTCATGTAAACATATGTGCAGGGGGGCGATGACGCTGGTGTCTAGACGCCAAACTCTAGCTATGTTCTGCTGTTGAAATAAACATTAAAACGTGAGTTGTCTACTGAAATAAAAGTAATGGACTGAATCTTGCACATGACTTTTAATGCTTAAATCGTTATTTATATGGCAAATTTGTGTGATTTTCGTAAGAACCGTCTGTGAATGTTTACGTTGGACTACCCTGGATCAAGCACTTTCACATTCTGTCTTGTTTTCTCTACAAATAACTGGAGCTTGTTTAGACCTGGTACAAAATATCAGTGATGCAGAACTTGGAGGAAAGAAGCATCTCAATATTGTGATGTGACATTTTACAAAATTGGCCCAACTGGGGGCCACATACTGTATCTGTTTGTTAATGTGCCAGCCACTGCTGATGTGTTTTTGCCACACTGATTGGCCCAGGGGAGCACAACGCTAACAGGTGAAAACAAGTAGATTTGTTACGGATTAGCCACAGGGGTTTTGTGCCTTATTTTCATGTAAATTGGGTCATTGCTCATTTGACCATGGTAATTCCTTGAGCTCCACTGAAAGATTAGATCATCATTTTTTTCCTTTCTCTCGTCTTGGCAGTCATCAGTGTTTCTCTGAATGAGCCACAGCGCTTTGTAGAAGATGAGCACAGTGTGTGCAGAATGCATGCTCTGCCTCTGCATATTTAGTCCTCATCATTCATTCATTCATCATCAATGTGAGCAAGCTGAGCTCCAAGCATTTACAAAATAGTGCATATAGTACATACTGTAGTGCAGACACACTTTCTGTCCTGTGTGTCCTGCCTCTTTCTCACCATCCCTCTCTCTATCTTCTCTAAGATCAAACTTCCAGGTCAAAAGAGGCCAGGACTGTACTCTCCCACCCCAGGAAATGTAGTTCAGTCCTGGGGAGACATGTACCATGGGTGGCTGTCTCTCTCTGGAGGGTGTTAATCTGTGTGTGTACACTTCTGTCAGAGCACAAATACACGCAATCCTAGGGGTGTATACCTACAATATGTGTGTAAGACTTTGCATGAGTGAGTGTGTGTGTTTGTTGTGTGTGTGTGAGTGTGTGCCCAGAGGCTATTAGCTGCAGTCTGACACATTCCACTAATATCTAAACAGGTTTTAAACCTCAGGAGGGTTCTCAGCCAAAGCAAGCAGACAATATTAACATCCTCTCAGTCTGTCAGTCAGTCACTCTGTCAGTATGTCAGCTGTTCATTCACTGACTGTGAGACACGTGATGGAGACTGCGGTGAGCTCACTATTTACAGACTGAACCCTAGATTTGCCACAAACATATGCATAGTTAACCTCACAACTTGTTGTCTGCACTGAGAATGAAATATCTTCAGATAAAAACACAATCAATCCAACCACACTGAGTTCTTACTGTACCCTTAACACAGGAAATCCTAACTGCCAATATCAACACAACAATTCATACAAATCACACACACACACACGCGCAGTCATCCTCAAGGCAAACTGGGGTAAGTAAATAGATCATCACTGTCTTTTGATATATTTTACTGTCAAAAGGCACACACACATACACACACACACACACTGTAGTACTCACGGTTTCTAGGTTTGTCATCGTCCAAGCCCTCCTCTTCATTCTCTGGGTCGATGTCTTCAGCCTGAGTGATCCAGTCTAAATAGCCCTATATTCACACACAAACATATAAATATACACATAAAGAACACACAGGTTGGTTAGCTGTACTGAAAGCAGTCTCCTTATCAACAAAACTGCAGTTGTCCAACATCAGTTTGAAATCTTATGAATAAAATGTTGCAGCATTCATTATGCTTCTCAATGTCCCTGTACCCTGCTCTTGTGTGAAACACTTTTAAATGATGTAAGGACATACAGTAGTTACAACTACAGTATCTTACTGATTTTAAAAAATCCTTTAAAGGAGACATATTTTGCTTATTTTCAGGTTCATACTTGTATTTTGGGTTTCTACTACAACATGTTAACATGCTTTAATGTTCAAAAAACACCTTATTTTCCTCATGCTATCTGTGCTGAAAAACCTGTGTTCTCTGTCTTTCTGAAATGCTCCATTTTAGCGCCTGTCTCTTTGAGGCCCGCTCCCAAAAAAGCCCATTCTGCTCTGATTGCTCAGCGTGTCAGGGTCTTCTGTGTCTATGCTCTTGGCTCCTCTGCACCTCATTGTAGCCAGGAAATGACTGTGACGACTCAAGTTAGCATGTAACTACATGTAGCAGTGTACTTGCAGCCCTTGAATGACTGCAATAGAGTATAGTGTGTGATGCCCCTCCCACTGTCATTGAGGACGTTCCAGCCAACCTCATCAGGCAGCTGGCTGACATGGGAGGGTCGCTGCCGTCATTGAGCTCACCTGGGCCTTCAAAGCTATAAAACCTGCCTCGTGTTTTTACTTGATCTCTCAATCCCTACAGCAGACGTCTACCCTGCATCATTGCTTTTTTGTTTGCACCTTCAACACCTCCACAGCACACCTGACACACATTCATGCATGGCTTTCGTTACTGACTTCGCTGACCTACACAACCCATTGGTTATTTAAGTTAATTTTAGTTTAATAAATTACACTTGTTTTAACAAAATCTTTTGTGTGGACTACTATACCTACTTGTCTGGTCTGAAGCCTGAGGTTTTTGCTCACAGTGATTACTTTTTACATACATTTATCCCTTTATTTGAAACTTTAGCCATGTTTATTATGAGCATCTGATATTGTAACATTATAAATATATGACTGAAAATAATGAAAAACATAATAGGTCCCTTTTTTTTATCCTTTTAACTTTTAAAGTGCTTGTATATATAAATAAAGTTTGCTTTGCTTTCTGCTTTCTGTGCTTACTGCCTTAAACTCGTGGAATTTTGTTTTTACCTCTTAGTGACATCAATCTAAATCTATCAAATATACAGTAAATCTTAGTGGCAGGTGACGACTGTTACATCCTCTTTCAAAGGGGACCTCAGTTAAACACACACACAGCGAGAACAGCCTACCTTGAGGTCCTCCTCCAGTTGCTGTTTTTCTCTGAGTTTCTGGAAGTCACCACGTGCCTTGGCCTTCTCTCTTTCCTTGGAAAACTCTCTGGGAGGAGGGAGCAGGAAGGAGGGATGGGGGGTAGGTCATTGGGGGGGGATAGAGAGAGGGATGGAGAGAAACCAGAAACAGAGGGAAGGAAAACAGAATCTGAAAATCTAGACTGAAAACAAAATGTGTGACAATACTGTGATAACGCAGAATATTATACAGAACAGCTTCAGAGCAGGAAGGAGGGAAAACCAGCTGAAGAGAGAAAAAAATGTAAAGTGAGGAGAGAAAAGCTCTGCCAAGGAGACAAGGTGTTAGTATGTAAATACAGATGAAATAACACACAGGGAGACACGTCAGGGCTGGATTTACATCTCAAACAATCAAATTCATACAGAAATATTTTTAAGCATTTAACAGATACTGAAAGTTCATTTTATATGTCGGTAAACATGGTAACTTCTCCATACACACCCATAAGCCTTCATATCAACATTATGAATTGAGCTGCAACACACTTATTGGATTTTATCAAATCACCGACACCATCGTACTGTTTATTGATCTATTTGTCTGCAGTTTGTTCCCAACATTTCCAAACTGTCTGAATAGATGAAACTGGATCCTAATCATTAAGCCTGATGCGCTGGTGGGAATGTGAACTGAGACACCCCTACTGACTGACCAGTACCCCTTTTCAACAGTCATGGGTTAATTTGGCTTGGCTTTGCTTGGCTTGGTTTGGGCCGTCAGCCCAGCACAGCAGGGATCTGCATCTCTATTACAACAGGGCTACCTTCTTGAAGGTGTGTCTGAAACTGATGATGGCTCGTCTTTTATTGTGAAGCAGCAAAATAAGGAAATGTTGAGTTTTGAGCAGCAACTTCACACAACTTCTAATACAGCAGATAGGGAACATAAAACAGTACAATAAAGCAGATATCTAAAGTAAAAACAGGATGCAGGAGAGGAACGAAATTCCAAACCACAGAGATTCAGTTAGAAGCTACAAAAATACTGAGGGCTGTACACAGATACTTCAAAACGCCTTTCTCTCTGGTCTCATGAAGACAGAAGTGAGTATGGTCTCCCAACACATGTGCTTGGTTGGCTGCGGTCAGCAAGATGACACTGCTGCCCACTTGAGGGCGGGTGGCCTGGCTTTTGGACCTACTCCTGACAAGGTCCAACTCTGCCGAGGCTTGGCGTGGCACTGAGCATCTAAACAAAAATTGGAACTGTTTTTGAACAGTAAATCAGAATCATCAAGGATGTATTTTGATCATAAACTGTATATAAAGACTGTTTATCTTGTATGTAACCGTATATCACTTTGCCTGTTTGCTGGATGTCTTCATTGGGAAAAGCTGAAACAATGTCATGTTTGCATTGCGTCCAGTTAGGAATTGATGTTATGCCAAAAGTGTCACACAAATGCATTGTTTTATACTTCTGTAATGATTAGATAACGAAATGTTTTTGTCTCTAATATACTTACAGACCAAAAGTGATTTAGTCATAATAGGGTCAAGTTTTGTAATTCACGTGGATTAGTTGTCTAATTGTTGCCGTCCCAGGGCAACAGGGCCCCAGGTGCTTCAAAGTCTGCTGGGAGTTGTAGTTTCGTCAGCCCACCCCTGGGTCTTCTCCCAATTGCAGTGTGCTTGGTACAGCCCCAAAGGGAGGGACAGAGAGGGCATCCCTCACCAGCTGTACTGCCTCAGCTTGCTCCTGTCAAATTGGAGGAGAGGCGGCTCTGCACCGAGGTCGTCCCGCATCACTGAGCTCCTCACCTTTTGTCTGCCATCTCATTCTTTCGGTCACCACCCAGAGGTTTTGACCAAAGGTCGTAATAAAGATTTAAAGGTAAACCTGAGAGCTTTCTTTAATGCCTCAGCTTTTCATATAATGTTTTAAATTCTTCATGTAGAGAAAAAAAGGACTGAAGTGTGTAAATGTAGAACTAACGTGTATGTCATAGGGTATGTTTGACTATATTTGTGTGCCGGTGTGGGTCTGGTCCTCTCCTCTTGCTTCCTGTGAGAGTGTTCCTACTGATCGGACACCTGTCCACTCATAAGGAGGAGATCGATGATTGGCACACTGGCGGGCTGGGGGCTCTTTTGCGGGGTTGGTTTCCTTCTTAACAGGTGTGTAAATGAGAGGGGGCGAGAAGTCAAACAAAGAGACGGTGGGCGGCTAGTTGGAGCACTGATAGAGTAACTATGCTGAGGACAGAGCAGCAGAGCAGCAGGGGAGACACCTGATTGAGAGAGCAGCGTGACTGAGTAACGACCCCCAGCAACAGCAGCTCCGCAGCAGATTGTCATGGAGTGCACCTGAGGATGACAGAGACAGACGAGAGAGGATACGCTGCGGGATAAGTGGAGAGGTGAAGCTCTCCTGCCAGCTAAGTACCTCTCATTGTTCTACGTGATTCCAGACATTGCTAGACCTCAAGACAGCCTCAGCCTTGGCTTTGCTGTGGCCAGGTGATCTTCTTTGTTCATACACTTGGAGTGTTTATTTGTCTGATTTATATTATTAATTAACGACCCACTGCATTACGAGAAGAGAACAGGCCTTGCTGTGTATTTAATGCTTATCTGAGGGGCATTAGCAGCCACTTTTAAAGACTATAAAGATCCTGCTTTCAATGTGGCCCCTCTGCATGTAGGTTCTGCACTGCTCCTCATTCCTAGATCTGGTCCAGCCCAAAGTGTACGAAAGGAGGACTGGCTCGCTCATCTTGGAATGTGGATTTGGTCTTGTGGTGGACGGTGATTTTAAAGAGACTCTTTCAATCATTCATTGTTTTTAATAAAGCGCATCTTTACACAGACTGAAATCTTCGTGCTGTTTTGAACAGAGTGTTCCCTGTTGAACAGCAAGATAAAAATACTTAACAGAGTTTCACCCCGTTACATGTACTCTCCATTTAATCTTTAACACTCCTAAAGTCACTTATATGGAGCGATCTATCTTTCTTTACTTTATTCTTATTAATACAGTATGATGCCTGCTTTCTTCAAGGACATAAGCAAAGATGATTTAAGACAACCAAAATCAATGTTAGGAGAGTGTGAAATATTGAAATATTATGATGAAACCTGGTGAAATTACTTCCAGGTGTCAGGACGAAAGAAAGAATTAAGGAACATTTGATTAAACGCTGCACTTGGGGAAGGTCAAAGTCAGGTTGGAGCCAAAGAATTCATTTGGATGAGAGCTGACAGGAGCTTGGAGGCTTGGGAACATCTGCAGCTAAAAAGTGTACAAATCCAGATTTAAAAGGTCCATCGACAAGTAAACTTTGCTGTCATGAATATTCTGAATAAGCCAATATCAGTGCGGCCTGTAGAGTTCCCTGCTTGTCAGTTATCTCGTACCTTGTCATTTCGAGTTTCGAAATTACAGCATTGCCAGCTGCAAGGGGTTTCACAGAACAGTCAACTATCAAAACCACAAGTCAACACTGTGCATCATTGTAGACTAAACGTCGATCTGTGGTTTGAGCACGGTGGAGTAATGAAGCAGTGGGAATGCATTTACAGCAGCTATGTAGCTGGAAGTGCTGTGGGTAGGTGCTGCTGAATGTTATAACTGTGAGTTGAGATGGCCTTCTCATGGCCGAAGGTGGACATAACTTTGGCTGTTGTATGTCTATACAATGCATAGACTCACACAGAAGCAATCCCTCTTAACTCACAACGCACTATCAGTTTGTGGCGGTGTATTTTTCTGTAGAGACTCTGCACTCTGCCTGCATTTTCTTCTGTCGTTCTTATTTTCTGTGTTTGGAACGTTTGTGGGCATATCCCTGCATAGCGCTCAGGTGAGGTTGCAGCTTTATTAAAAGGTAGCGACCAGATGCAGGACTGTGAGCAGCAGGCATCCAAGAGACACAGCACCAAAAAAACACAAATACAGCATAGTGAAATGCCACACAATAAATTTGGGGTTAGTTTTGGGTCAATCCTGCACAGGAACTACCTTTAAATAAAAAGAACTGAAGGTATTTAAAGAAGGAAATACTCCCTCTATATCCGCAAGAAAGCAGTCGAATTGTTTCTGCAGTCTAACAGTATCTCCAGCTTAGTCAAGCCTGCTGGGGTTTTAGTCCAATCAGATTACGGCTCATTTTTAAACAGCATCTCAGAGTCAGTTAAGGATGCTGCTATTCCACCTACCCCCTGGTGGGTCCCACTGACATTAGTTAAACCTCTACAAGTTGTATTAGAGACAATTTTGACGAAAACTGATCATTGATATTGGGTGACAAAAAAAAAAAACAGAAAAAAAAACCCCTCCTGCAATTACTCGACTAGTCGACTGCTTTTTGGAAGTAGTGCGTGGATGGTCAATTTATAGCAATTTACAGCCACATCTAGCCTACAATAGGATGCCGGGTGGGCTGTCAACCATTTTCTCATTCACAGTTTAAAAACAATGATACAAACAATGAATTTTTTGTACTTTGAATGCAAATTGGGGGGAAGGTTGCATAAAAAAGCATCAAAAAAGAGCTTGTGTCCTTGGAGGATCCTCAGGAACCCCAACAGAGGTCCAGACTAAGCCCTGAACGTGCTCAAACCCCTGTGTACACCTGACCTGTGCAGGAATGCTGCTACTAAATCTTTCTTGTTTATTCATTTTATCTGATTAATATCATTAATGTTTGTTTAACTGGCCCCTTGCCTCCTTACATTTTACAAAAGTGGCGCCGCTGCAAAGAAAGTTGAGTATCCCTGGAAACTACTAAAATGCAGCAATATTGAATGCCCTACCAGCTGCATATGCAATCTGTTTTTTAATAATGTTCAATTAAGTGGGATATTTTGCAGCAATGGAAGTCTGAAAAAAGTTTCAGACTTACCTGAAAGTTCACCTGATATTACGCAATCAGTACATGGATTTTAATTAAACAGGTCCCCTGGAGAGGACGACCAGGATCCATGATGAAACTATAGACTGTCATGTGCCATTTCATTGATTTTTACAGTCAGTCTATAGCCTGGAACAGAATTAGAGTGTGGGTGTGTGTGTGTGTGTGTGTGTGTGTGTGTGTGTGTGACACAAAGATAGAGAAAGAGAGCTCTGTGTGAAATTTAGAGGAATGATGGAACAAATCACAAAGTCACACACACACAGGACAGATCAATGAGCATTAGGACAAACTGCTACTGTCTCCCTTGTCAGAACATTAGCAGGAGACCCAATCCTATTGATCTGTGTTTGTGTGTACCATCGTGGTCTGTGTGTGTGTGTGTGTGAGTGCGGTTGTGGGTGCTAAACTCTAAGGCATCACTCTCATTTCCCCCATTCCCATCATCTCATTTTTCTGTCCAAAATCACCATTGAATTCTATTTCTTCCTCACTCTCTGTTCCTCTTTCTTCCCCCCTCCATTCTCTTTCAAGAAACCCTCTGTGCCCATTCTTTCTATTTACATATTACATCAAGTCCAGACAAACACAGTCACACCCGATGTTTCTGTCTCTACATCCGTCACTCTCCTTCTTCCTGTTTAGCCATTAGTTATTATGCCAATCTGAGACCCACACACACTCCATGGAGGAAGCAGTTGGTAAAAGGTCAGGCTGTGTAGTGTGTTGACAGCATCATTAGTCAGAAGTCAGACAAAGAGTCAGACAGCCAAACCCCCCAAGCTGTTTGGAACAGATAGACCTCTATTATTTTTCCCACAATGCTGCTGTCACATCGCTGCGGGTATCGAGAGTCAGATTCAGGGTCAGTCAGTCAGGGGTGACGCACCTCACTCCCCCTAAACCTGATCCCTACCCAAGTTCACCATAACCTACGGCATGTGAAGAAACCAGCAGAACAAGTAGAGGATAATGCGCAACTTTTCTCACATGAGCTGTGACGTTTTATACAACAAAAACAAAGCTGCAGCTGATTGATAAAGAATGATTCCAGGAACTTTTAAAATAGAGGTTGGTGGGTGGAAAATAACCATATGCTTAAAGACAAGGTTACAGTTAAATGAGCCGTATGTAACATTCAGAGCATATCTATGATTCAGAGTCTGGGGCTGGATTGCCTGCACATGGCCCTCATCATTGAGGTGGCTGAGCTGGCTAGCAGCTAACAGTGCTAAAGCAACAATGCTGACAGAGCTAACAGACAATTAGCTAGCCTAATGTTGTCAAAAATATCAATTTATCGGTACATATTGATTTTGTATTTTCAAAATGGTTTCAATACTCATTTTTAGCTATATCAATACTACTTTCTCCCTCTTTCTTCTCTCTGACAGCGAGGTGACAAACACATTGTTGCAGCGCCCCTACAGCTGCGCCACCTCTCACTCACTCACAGTGCTGTCTTCTCTTCACTCGTCTCATTCGCTGTGGTTGCATATACGTTTTTGTGGCACAGTTTTGTTACCCTTCGTGCTTTTTATTGCCTTTTGAATGTGTGACAGTCTCAGAGGCTTTTGAATCCAGTGCACTACCACAAGAACAATATTTTTCATTAATGTAATTAAGTTTTAACTACTGTTAATGTTTACAGTCATTCTGCTGTTCTGTGCTACAAACCAAGAAAAGAAAAGCTGCCAATGTCATGTTATTGCCTTGTAATACTTTTCTTTTTATACAAATGTTACATTGTATGCCCTCAATTTGAATTTTTTCCCCTTGTGGTACGGAAAATGGTATCGAATATTGATTATTACAATGTATTTTAAGTCAGCCACAGGTATAAACTAATAGGGACTTGCATACACTAACATGCATGTGTGGCAGAGCTCAAACTACAACACATACAGGGGGAGCGTGACTTCATTCACTGCTCAGAACACCTATTACTACACTGTATCTTTACAAAGCAAATAGCTATAATAATGTTCTGAATGTCACATACAGTGACTTTAACTTTTTAACCTGTTCCCAAAAGCTGAAACCCGACTGCAAGCTGCAAAGTATTTATCAATATCCTCACAGTTGCCCACAAACACAGCTTTCATTTGGTTACATTAGGCTGTGCCCACTGGGAGCCTGAAGTTATGCTGCTGGCTGCTTATGGTTCGCTTTACTTTAAATTGAGGTGACAGTGCCTGGTGCCATCCCAGCAGCAACAGAACGAAGCATATTACGGCAGTGACAGTGCTATTCTATAGAAGCAACACTATAGATTGTAGAGAGTGTAAAGTTGTGTAGAGTGAGATCTTTTTAATGTTGTCGCACAGCGAGGCAATATCCAAAAGGTCTTAATGGCAGAGAACACCCATCTGTCCTGATGAAGTGTCCTCGAGCCAGATGCTGCAGTACAGTTTCACTAAAGTTAGATGCAATGGTAATGACCAAAAAAGCAAGTGCAGTTAGTCAAGTTCAGATCTGCAAATCCGCCTACACTTATATTACTGAAAAACATTTTGGACACAAGAGTCTATGGATGGTATATCAATTTGAATGTCACTGTCTTCAGACTGTTGCAGCACCAGAAGAGGACGTAGCCTCTGGGTCCGATCTTTCTAATAGCCAGCAGGGGGCGACTCCACTGGTTTGCAAAAAGAAGTCTGATTGTATCCAAATCTTTGTAAAAAGACCCTATTTCTCACTTGATTTATTTCCTCAGTAAACATCTTCCTAATGAGTTTATGGTCTCAATTGCTAGTTTCAAGTCTTCTTCGATAAAGCATGATGTCAACTTTGTAAATTATAATTATTATATTATATTATTATATTAATGGCGACGGCCAAAACGCCAAACTTGAGGCTTTAAAACATAGTCTCCAATAGGTCACGTCACTGTCAAAGTTCTTTCAGGGGCCGTAGCCATGCTGCATTTCTTGTGCCCTCAAATGTACTGTTTTTAATGTAGACGCACGGCAGATAGGCTTAAATGCTGGAGCCATGCCGTTGCAGCCCTCAGACACACAACCTCAGACACAAGGTGCCGCTGCACTCTTGAAAGCTGTCACAGAAAAGGCACAAGAGTAGCACCCAGCGCCCAACCTCCTGTTTTCCAGGTAGTTAAAGATGCGGCATATGTACGGCCCCTTATTCAGTCTATGTTTGAACAGTACTTGTTAAAACTAAACACCATCCACTGTCAAAAGCAAGAAGTTGACAGGAATAAATAGATCCTATTTGCAAAAACAAACAGTAAAGTTCTCTCAGAACAACAGCATGAAGGCATGAAGGCATGAAGGAGAAAGAGGGAGAAGTTAGTCTCAAGTGACCTTTAACCTTGCCCTTACCCGCTCAATACCCCCAGAACCAAGTTTAGCACAAAGAAGGATCCGATGATGATTAAGGTGACAAAATACACCCAGGGCCACCTGTACCCTACTGCATCATTCACCTAGGTGGAGAGATGGAGGCATGGAGGAGTGGGACCAAGCAGAGGTGGGTGGAAGGTAAAAGACGGAAAGGGGGAAAGGAAGACGAGTAGAGAGGGCAGACAGGAAAGCAAGAAAGGAGCAGTAAGGAATGTTAGGAGGGAAGGGAGGAGGGGAGGAGGGAAGGAGTTAGATCCTGAGTGAATGTTCCCAACAGATGGAACTGCTTGTTCCTGCAGGATCCCTGCTGAGATTATGGTGCATTCATAGTATTTGTCAGTGTCACTCAGTGGGTTACATGGCAACATATCTGACCAGCTCTATTTATTGTGGATTGAAAATTCAGAGCTAAATCGTTTGATTTGGAAGACATATTATAAGTTGGCCATGTAAAACTGTGACAATGGCAGAAGGCTATGAATGAGCCACATAATACACACACATACAAAAAACCCTCCTCTTAGAGCTGGCTGTTAGTGTGAAGAAGCTGAGCGCATGTAAGGGAAGGTTTCAAGTCTAAAAACAGTTTGATTCACTTTAGTTCCACTCAAACCAGCTCATTTCAGGCTTAATCACTGTGGAGAGAAAGCATTTTAGTTAGACACTTCAACAGACTGTGCAGCACGACTCCCATGGATTGGACATTATGACCGTCCTCATGACAACTTATTCTCTATCTTTCAAAATAAATGCAGTTTAATTATATAAAGCTGATTTATTTTTAGTTTTACTCTTGCTTTAATTGAAATGTTTTGATGTGTAACTCATTATTATCCGTATTATTGTCATTTTTGTTGTTATGGTAGTTATAATTCTCATGCTGTTCTTAAATCTGATGATCAAATTATTTATATCTGGTAACTGTAATGCTTTTATGCACACTCACAAAAACCGATGTTCCCTATCCAGTGCAGCCTTTCATCCTATAATTTCCATTTTTAATGCCATGCTTCCTCCAGACTTCACTCTGTCCTCAGAATAACCTTTTTTTGCCTGTTGTGTTTTCCCTGTTGTGCAAGTTTTTTTAGGTTCCACCTCCACAGCTGACCTGAGGGGTGAATTATTAATACCCCAGTGTGTCCCTACAGGCCGGGTGGTGCTTGTACTAAAACAGCGTGACTTGGCAGAGCGGGGTAAAACAGCACCCAGCTCGCCTGCCCAAGCAGCATTTATTGAAACAAAATATACACACACAGACACGGGCAACACGTGCCTCTATGCAAACATGCACATGCTGTCAAAAGCAAACAGTGTAAGCAGATGCATGCTTATCTGCACACGAGACAATCGTGTATGTAAACCAAGACACATGTATACAGACAAGACGGATCTTTAAATGCAGTCCCTTGAGCCTGGACTGAACAAAAACAACAAGCTTCGCTAAAGGAAAACCAGAAACACAAAAGATGTGTTGTGAGGGATGCACCGATTTTGAAATTCATGACACCTACTGATGTTTAAAACAATTTGACCAACAGCTGATACCATTTTTTTTTTTTTGTTGTTGTTGTTTGCTTTGTTTTTGGTGTTGTTCATTCCCCCTTTCGTGCCACGGAAACAAAAAAATCTTTATTATAAAAAAATAAATAAATAACTGCACTACTTAAAAGTCAGTCAGCCCTTCATTACACTATCTTTGAGCATACATTCAATTATACACATTTATGAAACAACCTTTAAAATAACCTTTTTCACATGAAAAACTGTTTTTAAATAACTGCATCTTTATTCCCTCTCTAATATCTATTTTCTATTGCTGTAAAAAAATCAACAAATTTTTCCTTCAAACAACTGCATTTATTCAAGTTTCTGGCCAAAAAATACATTTTTTTAAGATTACACTGGAACACATCACGACATTGTTACTATTTACCTTTGCCTAATACTCGTTTTGACTGAATAGAGCTTGAATGCATCATAATGTAACTCAGTAAAACCTCCGTCAGCAATTAGTTATAGCCACCGGCTGCTATCTTAAGTTAACTAGATCTCCTCCTGCTGATGTCAACATGGATTTGTTGTTTACAGTGGATCATTATCAGAGAAACAATAGGGTGCATTCATCCCAAACACATCTCCTATTGTCCCTGGGACGATGGGAGACCATTAGTCCCGAGCCCTGCTTTTTAGCCTGTACATAATTGATGTGATCTAACAACAACAAACAAAATCGGCCTCTTCCATTGGTGAATGTCATCCTATTTGCTGACAGACAAGTCAACAAGGTGAATATCTGCTGATACCAATGTCTGACCAATAAACTGGTGCATCCCTCATTGTTGGTGTATATAATTAAACCTGAACCTGTCTAAAAAAGAGACTCCAGGAAGTCTGGATTGGCTTGTGTATGTGTGTGTCCGCCTGTCCATCACAGACGGGTTGTGACACCATGTGGCCCCTTGAGGTCAGCTGACATGAGCATAACAGATAGACAGTGGGGTCAACACTGCTTCTCCTGTATGCATATGTGCGTGTATGAGAGAGAGAGTGCATGTGTGTGTTTCTCTCAGGCTTGTGACAAAGGATTGATTGAGTGGAACAGAAAGGAGAGAGAGCGGGAGATTTTCCTCAGTTCAGTGATCGCCAAGTTCATCTTTCCTCGACTGTAGAGGACTATGAACCTCAAAAGAAGTCTAGCTCTACACTGCCATGTGAAGTGAACTTGCCCTAAAAATAACAATAGAAATGACAGCAATAATACTAATAATAACGGTAATAATCCTGTGGTTTTTATAGTGGCAAACCATGGATTATTTCCATCACATTCCACTATTCAGTGGTTCACTGGATCCTTAAAAATTAACCATGAGTTTCACTGTAAACGTCCAGTCTGGGGAGTCTTGTTGCATGGTCATTCATCACATCTAAAAACATGACAAACTGTACAGTCACATCACAGACAACACACGTACATACAGACATTTGTACACGCATGACGACAGCACAACCTCTTACCCGCTCAACACCCCCAGAACGAGATTGAGAACGAAAAAGGAGCCGAAGATGACGAGAGAGACAAAATAGACCCATGGCAGCTCATAGCCCATAGCATCCTGCATCTGAGAGAGAGAAAAGACATAGAAGAGAGGGAGAATAAGAGGACATAGAGAGGGTAAGAGGGGTGAGGACAATGGGGAAGGAAGAAGGAATGTGGGAGAACACGGTTTTGACAAGGTTGACATAGGATGAAGAAATGAATGAGAGGGGGCAGCAGAGGTCAAGGACAGAGAGTGTGTTAGAGAGAAGGTGACAGGAAGGAAACAAGAAAAGAGCAGTGCATGTTAAAAAGAGCAGCTGAAAGACCTGGCAAAGCAAGAGTGGCAGTACTGTATGATTAAGTGTGTGTGTGTACATTCACTTTAGTCTGCCTAATTGAGAGCAGGTGCTTGACACTCCACAATTAAAGCCCCTCTCCAGACATGTTTAAAAGCATGTAAAAATACTCTGCTATAATAATATTTTCTTTAATATAGTTTTCCCCACTTAAAAAGAAACTCTGAAAAGCGGTTGGATGCAGATCTACTCTTCTCCAATACTGAGAAATTCTGGATTTAGCCTCCGCCTTGTTTGCGCAAGGTTAACTGGTGAAAGAGCAGTGCACATCAAGGGGTGGGCGATACCAAAAAAGTTGGTTTGGATCAATACCAAGTAGTAACAGGGCAGAATAACTGATATTGATACTGATACTTTTTATCATTAAAAGTGGCTTATGTACTTTAGTGTAGGGAAGAGCTGTGTGTCGTGATTAACAAGGTGAATAATCAATCTGCTAACATAACAGATAATGAGGAACTAATTGAAAATGTAGCATTAACCAATACTGAAGATCCAATTTGACCAAAATATTTATTTTACTACTATGTACCTGGGTATTCCTTGTCTGTGCCTCTCTGAAAAAAGCCCAGTGAACCCTGTCTCTGTGTAGGACGTCTGCATACTGAGGCAAATCCCTCCGCTCTGCTTTCCTGTTGCAGCTTCAGGTTCTCTTTGTCATGTTTTTTCCTCTTTCATTCAGCCATCACTGCAATTATGTGTCAGATTATACTATTTAGGGTGCGTGATGTGGTGCACTGTGCATGTGTGACTTGTATGTTGTGTGAATGCACACAACAAAACAGCAGTGGAGAAGCAAAGACACAATATAATAGAACGTTGTTTACACAGAAAGTTTTACCTTTGAAATACTAACGGGTACAACATAGAAGAGAGAACCTGATCCATATTATAGTATCAATCTTAGTGACACTCGAATCAATCTTCAAAATGAAAACATAGTATCTGTAGTACCGATATTATTGGTATTGACCTGCCCACCTCCTCTAGTGTTAGCATTAGAGGAAACATCGGAGAGATTCAGCCACACACTTGAGCCTCGGTCAGACCCAGACTCAGGTGAGGAGTCTGTTGTACAGCAAAGTCGGCAACTAGCAGATGTATCAGAATGATAAGAGTAGTTAGCATCTTTTATTAGTTTATGTTGTTTATTAGCTTGTTAGCTTGCAGACTAAAGGGCTGACACAGTGTTCATGGTTGTGAAACATCCAATCATACCTCCTTCAATTAAGTTTTTAGAAGATAGTTGAAGGAGGCTCCAGGCTCCGGTTTGCATCCAAAAATGGCTGTTGTATTAGTGACATATCTAATCTAGCCTGCCCAGTGTACGTTTGAATCCTCGATTTTAGGGTAGTGCACAGACATCGCCCCCTTCAGTTGAGGAATGTGAAAACACCTCTCTGGTGACAAACTGCACAGATACAAGTCAATGTAGTCAAGGTCAGACATTTTAGAGGACATAAACATAAGAAATTACATTTTGGGAGGAGAGGGACTTTAAGAACACACGAAACAACACTTAACTGCCTCTGTAACTCAATGACAAACTTAGCTCTTATTCAAAGCATGTTTACCCAGTTACACATCCCTTGAGAAAACTTTTCTTGGAAAGGTGGATGTGCCTTTGCGGGAAACACATTTAGATGCTGACTCTACATTTGTCCATATAAACCAATTATATTCTGTTATAGAGGATTTACGGCATGTGACACTAAAAAATCTGAGTGAAATCAATAAAGATGACTTGTTTCAGGAAATTCAGTTGCAGGGAAATGTGCCACACACTCATCTGGATATTATATTAAGGATTGCTTGAACAGAGACAGATCTTTTTTTAGGGCTGATGTAAATGGGAGATGATGTGGACAAGGTGACGTCTGCGCAGTTTGGTATCCGAGGATTCGATGCGAACAGAAATGTCAGATTAATTATCTGCATGTAAATTCAACCGATGAGCCTTTAAAAGACAATATTAAAGAAAAATTAAGTGTGAAGTTGAATACTCCCAGTTCTGTCAATTAAAGAGCTGTCACTGTAACATGGAGACATGTTGGACAGAGAGAGACAAAAAGGGAGATAAAGGAGAGGAGGAGAGACAGAGGGTTTGTTCGCTACGACAGCAGCAGATGTTGATGTCATTAATCTATATTCACAAAAATCTGAGACAATGAAACTATGGAAATGCATGGCTGAAACCTAATGAAAGGCTCAGTCCTGTCTGAATGTTTTTCTATAATCATTTGTACTCCAAACAAATAGGTCCCATTCATTATAAAGAAAGCCGACTACACAAGCGCTCTCATAGTAAGAGCACAGTACGATGTAACTGTTGTTGTGTTTGCGTGTGTGCAGGAAGTTGCAGCGGACAGGGTAGTTGCAGGAGGGGTGTAGAGCTAGTAAGCTCTCTGCTCCATGTGTATACATGCACTCAGAGACAAACAACTTGCACACACACACAGCCACACACACACATATGCCAGCTTGAATGTACAGTAAGATCCCACACCCACACAAAATTGACCAATTTACTGTAGACAGTACATTTTGTCACCTAATGGAGATAAGGTTAGATAAAATGTCAAACTCCCAATAAACTTGTTCACCAGTGTAACACTTCATTTCATTACGTTTGTATTTCCTAAAGGTCCAGTGTGTAGGATATAGAGGCATTTAGCCCAAGTGTGTTTGAGAACTTCTATGGCCAGCGCGAAAACGTTCTAGTGTTTGATTTGTTCATTGTGGGCTACTGTGGAACAACATGACAAACTCCGTGGAAGAGCAAGCACTCTGTATGTAGATATAAACAACTCACTTTAAGGTCACAACAAAACAATGATTCATATTTTCAGGTGATTATAAACTAATCTAACTTGAATATTATATCGATTTCTGCAAATAGATGCCCTAATATCCTACATACTGGACCTTTAAGATGGTTACTAATCTGATACAGTGGAAACCTCTTGTCGTGATCACATCTGTCTGGGTCAAACTGATTACTGTAAACAGACGATTATTGTAACAGCTTTTTTCTTTTTCTTTACTTCTCATGCAGATTACCATCTAACTGACATTTGTATTTTTACTACATGAATATAAAGTGAGACAACAGACAGCTTTGCTATTTACTGAGTTTTATGACTGTTTTAAAATACAGCACAGCTGTTTCATTACTTGACTGGACATTATCAATCTACTTGACGAGGGCAGCTTCAAAAACAGGTGCTTTCCCCGTGTGCATTTGTTCTCTGTCTCCATCACTCGTAGCCATTAGCTTTGATAAGACTATGTTTCTCATTGACAGAAAATCACTTTCTCTTTCTTGTCATAATTTCGGTGTGCACGCAGCACCAGCCTTAGGTAGCCAGCTGGCAAAGTATCATGAGAGTTAAGTTAAAAATTACAATAGTTTTAAATAGCTATCCATATGTTCTCATGTGAAAAAGTCCCAAAATTAACAATGTAAGCAAACTTATTTAAACAGAATTTGTATAGAGATGATTCTAACAAAAAGCATGTTGATCCATGAAAGTGGTTGATCACTGTAACCTGTGATCACTATAAGCTGTGTCCACTGTATTTCATTCATTCATTACTTTAATATCCTGATAGCTAGCCGCGATGTGTGCCTCTCATGTACTATTCTAGTCACAGAGCTCAAAATCCGTTTCTCTAAAGTTAAATCACAGGCAATCTTTTAAAAACCTAGAACGTCATTTACGACTACTTAACACTGTTTTGAAGGTGTTTACAAACTCCTCTTTCAATCTGAATTAAAACAAATCTGTCCGCTGCATTAATATTTCTTTCAAACAAAAGTTGTTGTTGAAAGTGACATATTTTGTTTTAGATTTGAATCATCAGTTAGCGGCCCCTCAGTCGACAGATTCCGTCAAGCTGAGCGGTCGGCAGCTGCATAGATGGACGCAGCTGCCCGAAGGATAACAGACTTGCTCCGAGTCATGCTCCGAGATAACCTTATCTTCTGCCTTTTGCGTAGAAGTGGTGAATTTAGAGCTCACAGCAACTCTCACCAATTCATCGCTATTGAAGTTAGCTTGTCTATTATATTACGTGAATTCTGCTGCCAGACTGAACGTCCCGCTGAACCCAGTTCAAATTTTCAAGCTCTACATAGAAAAAAATATAGTCTTATATTCATATTGGACAACAAAATCAGATCTGACTGGCATAATTCTGAGTTGAGTACAACCCATACGTATACTTATTTTTTATTTATTTGATTTTCCTACATAACAACAAGCACGTAACAAGGAAGGACATATGCTACTTCTGGCTGCCGTCCTCCTTTGGATTAGAAAATATAGTCAATACTCTCGATAGAGGACAAAAATATCTATTGTGCAGTGGACTGAATCTTTCATCGAGATAGACAGAGGAGTCTTTTAGGATCCTGGAAAATAAATACTGTCATAAATGCATTAAGTGTTGTTCAACAACCTTCTGAGATCACATCATCGCTTAAATCTCAGAGAAATGGCTGCTTAGCTCTGTGACCTGAATATAATGAAGGTACATTAGAAGCGCAAATCGGGGCTATCATGTTCCATCAGGTAAATGGGAAATGGCACAATTTCATTAAATTGTAGCAGTTAATGCAGAAATGCTGTTAAAAAGTCGTGTTTTGAAAAATCCAAGAACCTGTACTCATCTGTGCCACACGAGTGCTCCGCAGCGGTCAAACAAACTGCAGAGTGCAGGCATTTAGAAGACCTTTCAGTAACTGTAATGTGCCCTGCTCCCTGAGTTAAACAGGGCAGTGCAGTAGAGGCAACATCACAGAACAACTCTAATCACAGTTTGAGAAAACACACAGGTACATGGTAATGTAATTTAAGGTGGAGCTTCATGACATTTTAGCCCTTACTATCCATGATCAATAATATCATAATCTGTGTGTTAAGCCATACCTCCAGAGGTATTGATCAAATGCTTTCTCGGGGGAGTTTGATTGAAGCTTTCCTATCACTGATTGACATCACAGACTAATCTATCAGTTTATTTAGTTAAACATGGCTGCTGCATGCTGTTGACCATTTATTGTGTGTTGATATGCCTCAGTGGCTGTAAGCGTAGTATGTGTGTGTGTGTGTGTGTGTGTATGTGTGTGTGTGTGTTTTTCACTTGACACTTGAATCAAGCATCAAGATTCCACACACGTTCCAAATGAATTGGCCTACAATTACACAGTGTATTGTCTGCATCGATTTAGCCTCAGATATGAGCCAACACACTCACACATGCACACACAACCTGTGTGTGTGTGTTTGTCTCTCTTTGAACAATCTTTGTGTGCATACCTGCCTTTCTGAGAGAAGTGTTTGTTTTATTGCTTTATATTCTTTCTTTTTTAAAAGCACTCATGTGGCACTGATGTTACAGATACGGAGCAGTGGCTACACACACCGAGCAGTATGGCACTCACTCCACACACTCTCACATACACACACACTTAACAACACTGTTGTGGTGTCCGGCTCACCCAGTACAGCACGTCCGTCCAGCCCTCCATGGTTATACACTGGAACACCGTCAACATGGCGAAGGCAAAGTTGTCAAAGTTGGTGATGCCGTCGTTTGGGCCCTCCCATCCCATTCTGCACTCTGTTTCGTTTTGGTTACAGTGTCGACCATAGGCTAAATCAGGTGCACATGGTGCCGGCTTTTCCTCCACAATGGCGCCTGTGACAAATGTGACAGGAGGAGGAGAGAGGTTATCCTGTGTCCTTCCTGGATCAGAGAGTGAAGTGATACAAACTGACATCACATAAGTACAGTAAAACGATAGCTCCAGTCCTTGATCAACTGGGCTGCACTCAAGGCTGTTGTAAATACTCTTTTAATACACAGCTGTGACCACATTACATTTTCAGTATTACTGCACCAGTTAGTCGCCTGTTGCCATATAGGAGGCAGAGCTAAAGTGGGCAACCGCTAACTGAAGCCCAAATCATTTATCATCCACCAGCATGAAAACATTCAGAAGTAAGAACATCTGTCATTCAATGAAGGCTGCACTGTTGCATTTATTTGTCGCCTATTATGCTCATTTTTCTCTAGCTACGTTCCTAACTGCTAGTGATGTAATTCGTTTAAGTGTAGCTTGGTTACTCAGTAAGTAACTGGGCTACACTGGAACAAAAATGATATCCTGGTAAGTGACAACAGCTCAAGGCAAGTGAGCATAATAGTTGCAGATGGTAGATACATAGTGGTTATAATGTAACTGCAACATGATGAGAGCTTTTACGAAAGCCCATGGGGGAGGATTTCTTTGAAGTCATGTTGCCACAGATTTGTAAACAGGCCAGCACTATATGCCATAAAAAATGAGTGTGGTTATTTTGAACAATACTGTGATTATGAGTTGGGATGCTGATGGGGATGGTAATTTTTGCATTTTATCTTCACTGAAAAAAAAAAATAGAAATGATGATAATTTTATTTTGCTGGGGTCTGTACTAAAAGCATGCTCCTTTCCATCTGGAATATGATTTGTAGGCTGGGGCATCTCTAGTACCACAGTGTTTCGATTATAAAGGTATGCTGTGACACATTTTACCTTGATCAAAAAATTGTAGCTTCTGCGATTTGGATACTGCACTTGGCCATCTGTGATTTCGATAATATTTTAATAAATTGTGAAGCACTGTTTTTAAAGCAGCTGGCACTTTCCACTGCATCTGTGTGTTGCTTGGCCATTATTCTTTTTTTTTTCCCCCAACAGTATCTTAATAAATTTTAACAACAATAAACAAAGACATACACATACAAACATACCAGTATGTGTATATACAGAAATACACAAAAAACTGGACACCTGGGCAAAATGTCCATATGATAACCAAAGATTTAACATGTATATAAAAAATGTAAATAAATAAAAATAAAATAAAAAAAATGACTGATTGAAATAAGTAAGTAAAAATAAATACATTAAAAATGGTGACCATATCAATGTACAAATGCTGACAATAATTTAAAAAAAACCCTTGACAGACTCAGACACCGCTTGACAGAAGAATGATTATTTGCTATCAATATATTATTGCATTTTATGTTGATCTGTGTTTTTCTCCACTCTGTGTCATGCCTAACAACGCCCCTATAGCTGTTCTCAAATTACTGTAAACCACAGCCTCTTGTGGTTTATTGCTTAGATTTGTTTTCTGGTTTGCATTTTGTCTTTTTCCAGTCATTACAGGCTGATACAGCAGAATTTGATCTTAGTGATAGGATGTATCATGTTGATGTTCCTTTAGAGTTATTGTTCACATAAACTGTTGTGTTTTTATGCACACAGGCTTGTACCTTTGACTTTCTATAAGAGGTATCTTCTAACATGGTCATCCCAACAATTCCACCATGACAGTTTTACGCTCATTCGACCATCTAAAGTGGTCTAACTGTAAATCACCTTGTGCTGTCTATGCAGAAAATGACATGGACTCCTACTTCAGGAAGAAGTGTAAAATAACTCCCATTTTATTGCTCTAAAAAATCATTTATCTTACAGAAAAAAAAAAACTGCATCTACAAAGATGGTTAAAAAGGACAAATTGAAATAAAAGCAAACTGAGCAGCCAAACAAAAAATCAATGTGAAAAAGTGTTTTACTAATTATACAAAACAAGCTCTTGAGGGTGATGTATGGAATAACAGGGTATTCCAACAGCACTTACCCAGTGCAAAGCTAATGCTTCCCATGGGACCTATAACATCACCATAACAACACTTAAGTCCATTTATACCTAGGGACCTTTACTGAAAATTGTTTCAATCATTTATGGCGGACTGCTGTTTCAATTACTGCCCAAATTATTCATACTCAGAAACATAAATGAAGGTTTAAATAATAAATGGGGGTTATTTAGAGTGTTTAAGGTTTATGCTCTATTTCCTCCCTGCTTTGTTGGCTGAAAGGTGATGTCTTACTGTCAGAGATTCACGCAGTTTTATTTCAGTTGAAAAGGTTTGTGCGGTATAGTATTCACCTGCGTGTCTATCTGTGGAGTTGAAGTGTGAATATATAGTTACTGAAGCATGCTTTCACACACAGCTGAATACGTGCTTATCTGAGCACTGAAGTGCGGTGTGAGAGTGTATGTGTTTGATCATGCATGTTTGTATTTGCATCTGTCCATCAGTGTACACTCGTCTGGATATTCTCTCCCCCTCTGTCTCTCTCTGTACCTGTGTGTGTGTGTTTGTACCTGTGTGCTTGTGAGTGCAGGTCTTGTGCATCTTGCCCATGAAGAGCTCCAGGCCGATGATGGCATAGATGATGATGACGAAGAGGACCAGCAGGGCGATATGGAGCAGAGGAACCATGGCTTTGATTATGGAGTTCAACACTACCTGTAAACCTGCAGCACACACACAGATAAACTGCTGAGAACACATAAAAATTGGACACGAAATTAGAAAAAATAAAATAGTATTGAAACAAGCAGTTATTATAATGTTAATTATAAAAACCTACTGTCAAATAAAAGCACCGGAAGCGCATCATATAGCAGAACAGTTACAATTAATCACCATGTACGCACTCAAACTGACTCTTATATTTGTTCTATAGCTTTAATATTCTTTGTGCATGTGATCACCCACTTAGAGAGAGCGCCTTCAATGAGTTTCTGAGAAAAAATGCAGAGCATGGTGGTTATAAAACAGAACTTGTTCAATACAACTTTTCAGTTAATTTGCTGAATGCTTTGATGGATAAAGGCTCAGAATACTGCATACTAATAACTCATACAAACGCTTTTAGGAAGACATTCTGGTGAGGAGGCTTATCAGTATGAAAGAAAGTAAAATGTTTCTGGTTTAACTGCATAGGATAAAATGTGGGTTTGTTTGATTTGTTAACTCAACAAATGTATTGACACGTGCTTATATAAATGCACACCCTATCAGATGACTGTATTTCACATTAACAAAACAGGTTTAGCTTGAGTTCTTACTGCTTCAGAATTTACTGTAAATGTTTTTTTTTGCATGCAGCTGTTTCTACTGGGTGTTTACAGATAGAGCTTTTGAAACAAACCAAACTCAGTCATCTTAAAGGCCCAGACACACTGAACCAGACAGTGGCGACTAAGGCTGACCGTTGGCCGCCTCATATCGCCTGTGTCTTTGCCAAAAAGTTGCACCTAAACACACCGCAAAGACGACAGTCAATGGCCAACTGGCATGTCCGTTCTGTGCCTGTGTGAGAGGAAATAACTCTCCACACCAGCAGGTGGCAGTAGTCTGTATTCGTCATTCAAATAGGGAAACTGAACGGCCGAAGGAACAGATTCAAGACTTAATTGAGCTAGTTAGCACATTAACAACATAACTTGACGCTGAAAGAACAAATGATATTTACTGTGTGCTTGCGAACATTAATACAATCAATCAACGAACCATTTTTGCTACAGAGCTCAGTGGCTACAAGCATAATCTTATCTTAAACAATACAAATGTTTTGATGTCACTCTCTGGACTAAAGTGTTTGCTCTCCTAACTTCCGCTTCTCTTTTCGGGCACTGAGCTGAACTGTCAGTTGTGGTGACTTCACTCACAGATGGACTTCACTGAATAAGCGCTCTGAGTTCATTTGGAGGGCTGAAAGGGAATTTTGCATACTATTACACCTTTAACAACCTGATGTCACTCCCAGCTGAAATTGTGACACCCGGTCAGTTGCCCTTGGTGTCTGATAGCAACCCACAAAGGCACCCTTTGGCAAAATGATGAGATGCGCTAGGCGGTGGCATTTTTTGACGCTCAGAGCAACAGCCGTAGTATGAGGGCGAGAAAGTCTACTAAGGTGGGTGGAGGGAAGGTGGATGGGTCACACAAACTCCACCCGAGAGACTGCTATTTAAAACCAAAAGTCAATCAAGTTATTTTAATAACAAGATGTGCTAGTATGTGTAGCATACCACGCTAGTGGCCAATATTCTTCTGTAAACAAAGAACAGCTAAATTATGTATATGATCTAGCTTAAGTGATGATCACAATTCAATTGTTATCAAAAAGACTGTTACGCAAGTATTCATGCATAATTTGGTGAAGTAAATGTAACTACAGAATCACAGTAGGTGGCTATCGATGACTGAAGAATACTTGATCTAGTATCTGTTGATTTAAGAACGTAACAGGTACTTGTTGCCCCTTTCAGCTGTAAAAACTGGTGCGGTTATAAAATCTAGAACATATACCAAATAAACAAAACAAACAGATTCATTACAGATCATTATTTTTGTTAATTCCACAATACATGAGCAGCAATGTCACTGGAAGCCTTTAAAAAGACCAGTGTGTCAGTCAGTGTGTTAATCAGCTAGTAAACATGCAACTGATCAGTTGCCATGATACCAATTCAACACAGCCCAGTGATGCTGGACAGGGTTCAGTCTAAATATTTTGCACTGCAGCACTGGCGCTTTTATACCAGAGGACAAGAGAGTGTGGGATGTGCACTAGCATGATGTGCATTTGTCTGCTGTTGCAATCACAAGAGCTGTCTCACACACACACACACCAGAGGTGCACACACACCTTCTTCCACGATATCTGATTCTTTCCTGTCTTCTGGCCTGTTGGATTATTGATTCTTTAGTCACTAACACAGACAGGCTGACAGACAACTCATCTACTGCTCGTACTGTCTGAGTATCTGACAAGAGGACAAGAGGACTCTTTGTGGGAGCACGTGTGTGTGTGTGCATTTATGTGTCACTGTGTGTATGTGTGGCATCAAGCGGCAATATCAGCTCCAATCTTTGGTTCATTTCTCCCCCATCTCACCCAATCATCATTCACACCTGATCCCCAGAGCGCCGTCTTTGACTCTCTTTCTTTTCCGTCTTTCTTTCATTCTCTGTCTGTCTTTCTTCCACAGCTCTCAGTACTTACTGGGTACTCCAGAGACCAGTCTGAGGGGTCTGAGTACTCTGAATGCCCTCAGAGCCTTGACATCGAAGCCGGCCGCCTTCCCTCCAATAGGAGTGGCCCCGTCCCCCTTGGTGGCCTGCTCCAAGATCGCGCTGAATAACCTGCAAGACAGAAAGTAATGACTTCAATAACCATCATCGTCAGGTTGACATCCCATTTCCACATACTAGAGAATATCTGAGAGAGAGGAAAACAATAAAAGCGATACAGACATTCAGGGATGTATCACAGAGAGATGAATATCTGCAGTTGTTGTCATTACTGCCCTATTTTCTATTTCCTCTGTTGCCGCTGTTGTCAATACTGAACTGAACAATCTACATCATCTTTATCATAATCTATAAAACACCCAAAGTGATGTAAATTTAGACATCAGCCTAGTTTGGGACCAAAAATTTTAAAAGCAAGACACATCTGCGATGTTTCACAATCAAATGTGCTGCCTGGAGAAATCATAACAGTAGAAAATAAAACAGCTTAATTAGTTAGCTCTCCAACACAACAATAGAAAGCGTTTCATCTGTTCCCTCTGTCTTTCGCAGATAAGGAAATGTGAGACGCTCGGCTTTAATGATTTGACAGTCGGCTCAACAGAACACTGAGCATGTCTGTAGTGAAGAGAGGTGTCTCCAAAATGTGTTTATAAGTGAGAGTGTGCTCACAGCACTGTCAGACTGATATAACACACATTTACATTCTGCCATGTGATATCACACAACCTCCCCTGTCTCTCCGCTGTAATATATCTGGTACTTAAAGCAGGTGGAAATACATAATAATGTAAGTTATCAGCCTCTATGAAAGAGCTACATGTGTTTTTGCAGTTTTGCTTTTTGTTAGCTTTTAGCGTACATGAGATTCACTAAATCTCGTCAGGTAGGAGTGGCTCTCAACCTTCACCATACTGTAAGTATGGCCAAAAGTGTGTGGACACTCGTGCTCATGTGCATTTGTGTCTGGTCTGGGGCTGTTTTTCATAGTTTGACCTCCAGTTAAGGAAATATATGAAACTACATTATTATATAGACCAGTGGTTCCTAACCTGGCATTTTGGACCCCCTAATGGGTCACCTGATGACCCATTAGGGTCATGAGACGAATAACTGCAGACAAAAGAAGAAGAAGAAAGAAAAAAAAACACCTGCATTTTGTTTCTGGCTTTCTTTTTTACAAATATTAAAATTGAGGAGTCTAAAAAAGTAAGCCTCTGCACAGTATGTCCAAAGACATGCAGGTTAACTGGTGACTCTAAATTGCCCATAGGTGTGAATGTGAGTGTGAATGGTTGTCTGTCTCTATGTGTAAGCCTGTGACAGTCTGGCGGCCTGTCCAGGGTGTACCCTGCCTCTCGCCCAATGTCAGCTGGGATAGGCTCCAGCCCCCCCGCAACCCTCAAGAGGGTAAGTGGTTAGAAAATGGATGGATGGATGAATGAAAAAGTACGCTCACTTTTTTGCCTCTACTGCTGACAGCTCATTGACATATGCTATCTGTGATAACAGGTTTTGATTTTCATTTTAAGGGTTAACAAGCCGAAAAGGTTGGAGGCCATTGTTTTAGAGAATAGGGTGCTTCCAAATTTCCAAACAGTCTGGGTAAGATTCTTTCCTGTTTAATTTATTTTGGTTTATTTATTCAGACAAAAATAAGAAAATACAAAATATTTACAGTATAAGCAATTTCACTGCCAGAGAGAAAGAAAACCTGAACAGCTTATTCAGAGTCTTCCCCAATTTTAATTACTAAAAAACTGACATTACTCCTCAAAATGAAACAAAATAAGCAACAAGCAAACAAAGAACACATAGCACCAAACACATCTATATACAAACAAGAAAACAAACAGTAGTAAAAGAAAAAAAATAAGAGAGGAAACAAAACACAACAGAAAAACAAACCTAAAATAAGTAGATATGAATAACCAATAAGTGTGACCTAAAAGCTGGCGAGGAAGGTCTCCATTTCAGTGACATATTCAATGAATTCCATGACTTCAGACCTCTAAAGCTGATTAAAGAAATGATGTCTTGATGTACGACAATAAGGTAAACAGAAATATTTTATTTTCCTAGTTTGATATGAGTGAATGTCTGAAGATAAAATGAAAAAATATTAAATGTATCTGTAATGGTCTGACATGATAGAGCCCCTGTGCACAAAGCAAGGTCCAAAAACGTAATTTCTTTTTGGGGTAGAAGACCTCGGGATGAAATAAAATGGCCACTGTGAGCCAGGCCTTATCACTTAACATCAGAGCCCAACCTCACTTACGCTCTTGTGTCTGAATGGGAGCAAATCCCTGCAGCCAGGTTCAATTTTTTTGTGAAAAGGCCTTCCAGAGTCAAAGAAAAGTGGCAGCTGTTATAGAAATTGAGATGTTCAACAATCACACAGGGGTGTAATGTTCAAGTGTCCACACAGTTTTGACCGTACATTACACAATACATAGACAAAGTAAGCAGAAATACAAAATGCTGCAAATATAATCTTCAATAAAAGGGCTAAATGGTGTTTATGCTGTTGCCTTTGTTGGCTATTATCCCCGATGAAATTATTTACAGACATCTCTTTGGATGTCAGCGGCTCACAAGCTTGAATTTATGTACGTCCAGCTGAGCTTATCACTCTCTCTTCTCTCCCTGTCTCTCTGAGATCCTTTAGAAAATCACCATACAATACCATTTTCCAGCTAGCGCGGCTCAAAGGCCAGTCAGCGGCGCGTTAGTCATGGAGAATTATCAATTAGCGCAGATGAAATGGCCACTTGAAAAGACCTCTCAAAACATATCGCCCTCTCTCTCTCTCTCTCTCTCTCTCTCTCTCTCCCTCTCACTCCCTCGGCCTCTCTATTTCGCACCACCTCCCTCTCGATTTGATTCACTCGCTCCCTCCTTTGAAACAGAGTATGAAAAGCACGTCAAGGATCCACAGTTTTGCACCACCAGCATTTCGCCCAGCATGTTTTGCCGTGGTGGGGTGTTAAATGATAATTAGAGCCTTTGAGCGTAGCACCACATAAAGGCTTGTGTACATCCACAGCTGAGGATAGTACAAGCTGTGTACATTCATAAAGATAACAGGGGTTGTGTGGTTTCATAGTCGTATAAACACCGCAATACAACTGAATTCATGTTTGAGTAATTATAAAATCACAATAGGCCTGCAGCTGATTATGTTCACTATCAATTAATGTACTGATTTTTTTACTAACCTATTTTAGTGTAATCTATAAAATATCACTTATAGGGATCATACAGACATTACAAAATTATTTTCAAGGACTTTAAAGCACTTTTTTTAAGCACTATTTTTCATTTTTAAGGATGTTACCCAAAGCAGATAAGTTTATTTTCAAATATAATAAAAAATAAAAAATGATGCGATCAATGTCTCTCTTTTCAGTGAAGGGCTACTTATCACTCTTTTTAGGCATAACTGTGTAAAATCCACAACAAACAGGACCATCTGAGCTCAAGGAAACAATGCCAGCTGGAACTTAAGTTTCACTTTCAGCTATTAGAGCGGCGCACTGCTAAAGAGAGAGGAAAACAAATCACTGTGAAAAGCCGGCTCATTAAGTCATGTTAAGTTTAGCCATGCTAACACAGGCCTGCTGGTTTTGCTAGAGTTTTGAGAGTGGAGTGAAGTAAAAATAAACTATGATGTCGGGCAGGACATCATCAAGGCGAGGAAGAAAAGAGATGAAGAGTGTGCCGTGGTGAAATAAGACACATCCGAATTTAAAAAAAAGAAAAAGCTGAGTGAATTCTGATTCAGAGCAATTTCATTATAAGGACTTGATGAAAAAAACTGTGGTCAAAAGATAAGAGGGTCATGTGGTTCATTTGAACTTAAAGGGCTTTTTAAGCACTTTGAAGGGGCTATTTTCAAGGTATTCCCATACTCTTTTTTCTCCTCTAAAAATTCAAGCACTTCAAGCACCTTGTGTGAACCCTGCAGTAAGTGGTGAAAATGTTCCCATAGCCCAAGGTGATGTCTTTCATTTGCTCTTTTTGCCTGACCAAATCAAAAGCCTAAAGATATTCAATTTACAGTAAAACACAAATGCAGGAAATCCTTAAATTTGAGAGGCTGGAACCAGTAAAAATGTGACTTTTAATTACTGATCATTTTAATAGGGCTGCCTCTTGAAAGTCAGATATTCAAATAATCAGATTGGACACTGCTCAGTCAACTGAGATTGCTTCAAGTCCAGCTGTCGTTTTTTTCCCCGAGTCTGTGTGCTGTGTTTTGGTCCCAAGATTTTGCTACAGAGTGAGGGCTCTTGACTTTAATGCTACTCTTTAATACAGAAAACTGTGGACACTTTGCGCTGTAAGGCTCCGTTTCAACATTATCCTCTCTCCTCTGCATAGAGGTGGTAAATTTAAAGCTCACAGCAACTTAACACAACACAGTCTCTGGCTTTTGTTTGATTTCTAGTGTCAGTGAAAAATGTTGGGGACCCCTCAGTCGACTGAGATTCCGTCAAGCCCAGCAGTCGGTTACCTTCTGCCTTCTGCGTAGAAGTGAATTTACAGCTAACAGCAACTTAACAGGATAGTCTCTGGCTTTTGTGGATAAATAGTGTCAACAAAAAATTGCACATTTATGATCTGTCGTTAGCGCAGTTAGCTCTGCTATATTACATAAATGGCGCTGTCACACTGAAAGTCCCGCTGAGCCCATTCAACACTACAATTTTATAAGGAAAAAACACTAATACTTAATTTTTGTATTTAACAGCAAAATTAGCAAATCAAATCACCTGAATGTTTCAGCGCTTATATTCAATGCTTTACAGGCAAAATGTTTGCTGAAGGTTTCCTCTCTTTGCTGTTCTTTTTTTGTGATGATCCTACAGCTATTTGTGCCGTCAGTGCTTCAAAAGTAGAGCAGTGCGGGGAGAATGAAGAGGAGGGGAAATAAATGAAAACAGCAAAAAAAAAAAAGCTAACAGCACAAGAAGAGAGAATAATATATGTGAGGGTAAAGAGAAGTGATGGAGAGAGGACACAGAGGTGAAGAAGAGGAGCTACTGTATGTAAAGCAGAGCCTAAAGTGAGTCTATATAATACCTATTCACATTGTACACACACACGCGCGCGCACACAGCCTGTTAGCTCACTGAACCTTCACTAATAAACTCTTAGGTACGTGTCAGCAAGAGTGTAGGCTCCAGCATCCGTGTGTACGCGCAAGTGTACATGTGTGCGTCCATGTGTGTGAGTGTGAGAGAGTGTGCCTCCAAGGCTGCTCAGCACCAGGTACAAGCTCTTTCACCCATATGGTGAACATTCCAGAGGGAGCGAACTCTGTCACTTCTCATCTACACACACACAAACACACACACACACACACGCAGAGGCACAGACACACACAGAGAGGCACAGAGCGGCTGGCAGTTTGGCAAAGACAATCACTCATTCATGCACACACACAGATATGGTGCTGTCACAGCTGAACATTTTCTGGATCTGTGTGTCCTCTCCGAGTGTGTGAAATGGAGGGAGTGTTTGTGTGTATTAGTGTTTCACAACTTCACTAACGGATTTTCTTCCCGTTGTGTCACTTCCATGACAAGTTCTTATATCCAAATGACAAAATAGGTCTAAGTCGAAGCCTCCCAAAACGAGAAATTAAAGCTTTCCAGAAACATCTAACATCAACGCCTGCTACCCCTCGAGCTCAGGAATAGTTAGGTGAGTAAAACTGCTTGACTGAGGTTAGGAAAAAGACTGTGATCATGGATTAAGATCAACTTCATGATCATCACTGAGTGTTGGCAGGAAACTGGATGAGAACTCTGGTTTCTGTCTTTCAACAAAGACGTAATTCTGCCTTAAGGACAATATCTGCACAGCAGCAAGAGGTCACCTCCCTCAGCATGTTTTGTTTTAAGCTTTCTGAGCAAATGACCAATGCTGGTGTTTTTCTGGGATACACTCTCTGTTATGGTGTCCTGAAATTTAGCTCATGCCAAAGCTTTTATGGGACCAAATTAATTTCACTGTAACTGTTGGTCGATCAATTTAGGATATACATACATTCACCTGCATCTAATAGGATTTATATGACAGGAAGACTCAAAGCAAACAACACAATGACTAGAAATAAACTCATCTGTATCCCATCAACACCGCTTTTACAACAAACTTTGTCCATAGCAACGGTCTGTTATCCAAAGCAGCAGTCTCCACTCAGAAATAACACACCATAGAATTGATTGAAAACAGGATTTACAGCGCAGATACACTCGATTAAAGCCTAATAAGAGACAAGTTTAAGCACTGGCACCGGCAGTGTTGCTGCTAACTGGCTGACTCTGTTAACTGTCACCACATGAGCTAGCCTAGCACTAGCGGTATCACCTGCTGAGAAGATGGCATGTCATTCATCCTCAGCAGTGGGCATCGACCTCCACTTCTTGCCCCTGGCTTGTTATCGTTACTCCGCCTGTATCAGCCTGTTCGCAGCATCAGCTTTGAGTACTTTACTCTTTTTGTGTCTGCTCCACCTTTTCCTTTTAAGCTCCTTTATTCATCTAATTTGTATTTTCATTCCACCTACTCCACTACTCCTATTGATTTTGCATTTTTCCTGCTTGACCTCTTGCATGACACGATGGATTGACTCATTTGGGTTTGGGGGAGGTGAAACTGCCTGTACCACTGCACCTGCCTTATAGTATAGGTAGGCTATTGACAATTTTGGGAGTGTGTAACCCCTAATCAGATGGGCTGTTCCAACATCAAGTGGGTCCCAGCCAGCAAGTCTTTCATTTTCCTTTTTCCGAACACTTTTTTTCCATTGTTGCTGGTGGCGACCTTGCGGCCAACAAGGTGGGCCAGCCCATCTGGCACTTGCCAGAACTGCCCGATGGCCAGTCCAAGCCTGGACACCGTGTGAAAGGGGAAAGGACAATTTGGTCAATTCAGGAGAAAGAGTATGCTTATTTAGGCCACACGAAAGAGTAGATGGTTTTATATTGTGACAAAGAGAATTAAAAAAGCCCTGGGGAAGTCTAGAGAGGCCGTTGAGGTTTAATCTCCCAAAACAGCAAGCACCAACCCTCATCATGTGTCCTTGAGCAAGAAAGACACTGAACCCTGCCAACTCCAGAGCTGCAGCAGGTATCTGACCTTCTGACCTTACTTTGGCAGGGTTGCAAGGTAAGAGACAATTTCCTTGAAGGGATCAATACAGTATCGCTGCACATTAAATTATGCTGCGTCACAATAAAATCCATAATTGAAATAGAGACAGAGAGAGACAGAGAGGGAGAAAGAGGGAGGCAGACACAGAGAGTAGATAACAGCATAAGAGTGGTAAAGGTTGTGTTTATGCCAGGGGCACTGGCACCATGATGCCAGCCGATGGGGTGTGTGTGTGTGTGTGTGTGTGTGTGTGTGTGTGTGTGTGTGTGTGTGTGTCTTTGGGGTGAAGCCAACCATGTTCAGTTAGTGATGGCTAATGTGAGTGAACACTTGACTGGCGATGAACAAGACTCACTGAGTGTGTATGTGTGTGTGTCGGTGCATTCACAGAACCTTCCTTCAGGCTGCTTTCTTGCGGTCTCTCTCTCTTGTGCACAGACACACACAAACACAGACACACACAAACACAGACACACACACACAAACATAGACACACACACAAACACGGTCAATTAGACCATTTTTATAGCATTAATGTAACTGTCAGGTCCACTGGCTATTGTGGCATTACCCTCACACAACACTGTACACAAAGCACAGCTGGCAGGCAGGGCACACACACACACACACACACACACACACACACACACACACACACACACACACACACACACACACACACATGCACGCACACAGGCACAGAGGGTTTAGCAGATGGGCTATGTTGCTGAGTTGCAGATAAAGAAAAACAGAGCAAAGCTTTGCTATCAGCATCTAACAAGCTAATCAGTTTAGGCCTCACCAATACACTGTAGGCCAAAGTTTACTGTGGCTTTAATACAGATTCACTGTGAAGGAGGATTGTTTTATGGCCATACTTATAAAAGTTCTTATGTATTGCAGTATCAACACCACATATTAATACCACATATAATGAAAGATAAGTATTTTTCCTGTAGGCAAACAAGACCACGTCTTTCCTCAATCAGCTTCTCTAAAATTTGCACTGTCAGGGATAGATGCTAATATATATATTTTTTTTTTTTAAAGATTATTTTTTTGGGCATTTTTGCCTTTAATGGACAGGACAGTCAAGTGTGAAGGGGGAGAGAGAGTGAGGGAGTGACATGCAGCAAAGGGCCACAAGCTGGACTCGAACCCGGGCCGCTGCGGCAATAGCCTTCGTATATGGGGCACCTGCTCTACCGCTAAGCCACCAGCGCCCCAGATGCTAATATTTTTGAGCACAGCTCGAGGTACATTTCAGTTGGCCGAAATCTAAACTAATGTTAGAACAAAGGCCTGTAGAAGAGAAGATTTTAATGCAACTTGACACGGCCCTCCTTAAATATGACACTGTAATACATAAAAATGTGTTAACAGTATAAAAATAGCTTATATAATCTACATAACATATGGTATATTCTCTTACAGTCTGTTAGTTCACAGTTTATTGTTTCTTTACTCTTTACTGTTATTATCATCTACAGTTGTTAGTGGCATAATGAAAACACCATTAAAATGTTGAGGAAATAAATAATTAAATTACCTTGTTATCTCTGAGCCACACTAAAAGACATAGGATTGATTTTACAATAATCCAGATTATATCTGAGTTAACTGTTTCTTGTTGCTTTGTATTTAGTTTATGTGAGGCACTTTGTAATCAATAGCTATAGCTGCAGCTAAACACACTTTTGTTATCAAAGTACACGTACTTCAGCAGACAGCTGACAGATGTTTTGTAAAATGTAAACACAGACGCAAAGTGTCTGTGAGTACTTTTAATGTTACCTCTTAACTATACTCAGCTGAAGTACTTCAGAAATGTTACGCTTATTTACTGTAAGCTTGTTGTGTTGTCACTTTAAACTGCAGTTCCCTGTTTAATGCTTCATGTTCCTCTGAACAGAAACTCTCAGTCCTGCTGAACCAACACACTGCAGAACTAAACTGCTAACAGCTAACTAGCTCTCCTCCCAGTGATAAGACACAGCCCGTTGTAGATGCTCGATTCAGTTTGTCATTTGCTAAGCGACAGTTACACATACATAAAAACTCCTTTACTCTTGGAGGTGGAGGTGTCGCGGGCAAGATCTCTGTTCCTCCCAAACACTTTTTCTATCGTCACTGGGACTATGAGACTCTATTAGTCTTGAGCTCTGGAGCTAGTGACGAGTACTGTTTTCTGTTTTCGTAGAAGCAAATGAATCAGAATGTTTGTGGAATTGCAACGTTGTGTTGGCGAAGGGTCGCAGTGTAAGAATTGTTATTTATTCAACCTTTATTTAGTCAGGTAATCTCATTGAGACATGCAGCCTCATTCTCAAAAGAGAGCTGTTAAAACTTAGCAGCCACAGGAGGTCACCAACTGGGGACATCTGGTGGCCACAGTAACGTTGTGTGGCCCTGGACTGTTGAGCCATGGTTAACGTCAAACTCTGACTGTGTGCCAGCAAATTATATTTTGAAGATGTGAAAAAAATGAACCAATTTAAATTAACAAAGCTTTAGTGAATAAATGTAAGCTAAAAAAAAGGTAGGTGCAGTAGCTTTACTACAGCAATTAAAGGTGTTCATGGGAAATATGATCTTAATTTTGAAAGACAGTAGTACTATGAGTACCTCTGGCATTAGATAGAGGCTGCCAATTGTCTTGGCTGTAGTTTCATTTGTTGACAGTAATTATACCAAGGTACTATGATTAATTTGCCAATGATGTGCTGATGTTTAAAAACGTGTCAGGTAGTGCTTTTACAAACCCTGGAAAGAGACAGTAAATTACAGCCACACAGGACTTGCTACCTTTGTCATTCCCTCCATTAAATGACACAGATCCACTTGTGTCCACTCACCCTACGACTACGATGATGAAGTCGAGCAGATTCCAGCCGTTCCTCAGGTAGGCGTTGGGGTGGAAGAGCAGGCCGTAGGCTATTACCTTCAAGAATGCTTCCACCGTGAAAATGATGAGGAACAGATACTCCACACGCTCCTGTAGAGGCACACAAACAAGACATATGTTTGTCTGAGCAGGAGCATTGCAGATAGACTCAGTATGACAGAGAGCAAGTGTTAGAGATGGATAAAAAAGACAGTAGATGAAAGGGAGAGGAGATTATAGAAAGGCTGCTGGTCCTAAAGTTGCGGTAAGCTGAGTTTCACATGTGAGTTAATACGATTAACACACCAATCAAATGAGAGTACACCAAAACTCCTAATCAAACTATTTGCAGTTCTTTTTGGTAGAAATATTAGCTAGAGCAACTGCACTACGATACACACATTCATTCACAATCATGACATTTATGTACGCCCATGTCAACAGTGAAGGCCGTGCATGTGACTTGTGAGCACCAACAGAGCTGGTTGCTTACTCCTCTGAGTTTATCAACCAGAACATGATGTTCAGTTACTGTTTATGTGGCTTCTGGTGGGGGTGTGTGTGTGTGTGTGTGTGTGTGTGTTTGATTATTTATGCATGAACATGTATTTGTCTAACTTGTAATCGTGTACACAATCAAAGCATTTGGATTATTTAATCAGAGCGGCTCTCTTCCTGTCCTAAGAGGCTACTATCTGAAGACAGGAATGCATGCGTGTGTGCACGCGTACGCACATGCACATATGCACAAGCGACTCTTCTACTACAGAGCTCCTCAGAGATTGCTGTCATAGTGATGACCCCTGCCTGAGGGGGTCCTGGGAAACGTCCTCAAATGGCCTCTAGACAGAAAGAAGAATTATGTAACTTTATGACCATTATAAACTTCCAAACAGTTCATCATCCACCTTATCATCTGTCATATCTGCTTTCTATTTCTTGTAAAGTTTGTAACTAAAATAAGATCAAGGCAAGCTCCTGTGTAATCAAATCAGAAAATATCCCAAAATATTCTCAGTTTGTCCCTTTGATGTAAATATTTTTTTCAAAATATAAATATATTTAGCTGCGTGCATATATCTGTCCATCCATCTCAGTCCCTGCTCCTCCTCCTGTTCCCACTGTTTTCCCATGAACGTACACTCGCAGAGGGCCAGAGGTTTAGGACAGAAGGCCAGCCAGGTCTCTAAAGACTCCAAGCCCCATCCCTGGGAATAAACAGCTGAACCTGAGACTGAAGGGACACTGCTTTTATATGTGTCCAAGTTTACAAAAAAAAATAATCACAAGCTGACAGAGTCAGCAGAATCACCACAAAATCATGCAATCATAGCTGATGCAATGAAGTTAGCAGGCACCTCAATGTCATCAGAAATAGAATATGGTTTGTTGTCAAGTACTTTACAAGGAATTTGCTTTGGTCTAGGGCCTAAATTTTAGTGTGGGACTGTGGATAGTACGCATAATTTCATTGATTCCCGCAAATCTAGCGCTGCTAATGCAGGAAATTCTCACATACATTTACAGCGATGTCTCCTATATTTTAGCTAGTGTTTGCAACGGTGCACAAAGTGAGACAACTGGCCGGAAAGCTCCATCAGACGGTCCCACTTCCGCCCTAAAGAACACACCTGGCATGCTCTCTCTCCCACGCTACACAATGCTACGAGCTGCCTCTGCCATACAGGTTTCAATGATGTGAATTTGAAGGAATGCAAGCATGATAGGCTGCCGGCGGATCCCGAAGTGCCAGTGATGTCAGCGTTAACAAAGTGAATCCTCAAACACTTAACAGTAACATTACTAAGGAGAAGCAGCAGTTTAAAGACACATGTCAGGCTGAGTTGCTTAGAATATATCCCTGGCTTGGACTTAACAACGGTGAAATGAGCCGCTAAACTTGTAAAAGGCATGGTGCTGGTGCCATGGTGCCTTTTCCCAGCCATGTTACAAAACATCAACTTTAAGCCACTCAAATGACGTTTCTCATTCAGCAGGAAAAGGGAAAGAATAAAGCATGGAAACAAAATAGAAGAGTCACCAAAAGAAAGGCTAGGGGCATCAATGCAGCTCAAATAGACGACCACTACAGAGAGAGATGACCCCCTCCCCCTATTTGAAGCATTTTATTGGGAAATTCCCAATAAAACTATGATAAAAACATGACAAAATAACTATAAAAATATGTACAGTGTTGTATAAATTAAGAATAACAACGATAATAACTCCTATCTCATAAATCTCTATGAGTATGTAGCCTATATTTTAAGATGCTGACTTTTAACGCTGAGTTGAATTTATTCAAATGTGATCCACTCAAATGATAGGTCTTCCACAGCTAGTAAAAAGAAGTGCTGTTAAAGTTGAAAGACCATGTTAGTGTTGGATAAGCTCATGTATACAGTGGCTGCATTAAGATTTGCTGTTAAGGCTGCTGTGAGTCAAAAGTGGGTCCAGCTAAACAAACAACCCTCTCAGCATGGAGAAAGACTATGTCAAACTACCATTAGGCCACCCGCATACACACAAACCCTGGGAATCAGTCATCCATGTAGCCACCGTTTTGACACGACAGCTGTGGTTTCACTGTCCCATTGTAACTTCTAAGGACTGAGGGTTCGAAGAGGTGTTTATTTAAGTTGGATTTTCAAAGCGCTATCCTCTCAGCAGCTGACACTGCATTACAACTTCTAGATGTCGATAAAAGAATCATGCTTTGATTTTGTGTTCTTAATGATGTGATTATCATACAAACTGTGATTTGGGAGTGCTTTTTTTCCCACACTTAGAAATGCTCAAGGAGCTTGACAGTGGAGGGAATGACATGAATTATAATACGGAGGATTTGCACAGTTTGAAAGACAGACAACTTGAAAGGCAAGTTGATTTTTAGGCCAAGGATTCTGCACCTGAATGGGCTGCTCAGAAAGCCGTCTTAAACTTGTTTTGCTACTCGTCTCTGTCGCTCTAACCTCCTCTCATTTCCATTCAAGTCCATCCGGTGTGCTTTATTGGCACAAAAGAATCCAGCTTAAAGATAAAGATCAAGGTTTTTCACATTAAATACCTGTCTTCTTTTTCTATCTGTGCGTCAGTTTCAGAGCCTGGATGGAGAATTGATTTTTTTTCTTTTCTTTTTTTTATATTCATCATTCGTACTGCAGACCCTCCACCACACACTGAGCATTAGTAGTCTATGCGGAAGTAATTAATCTCAAAAATGCACACACACATACACACATATCCTCCCTCTCAAATACACAAAAGCTCTCCATCACTCTCTCTCTCAAACACACACACCCGGGCTGTGTATCTGCCGGTGACAGGCAGACAGTGCGGCGCTCAGAAGAATAAAACAGAGAAAAACATCTGGTAGGAACAGCTCAGCCTGACACACACACACAAACACAGATACACTTCTCTGCATCCTTTCCTTCCTTCCGTTCATACAGACCCATAAAGGGCAAAATCCATAAGGGGCAAGACTAATCTGGTTAGTGACTGGAAAGAAATGAGAGAGAAAAGATGAGAGACTGAGAGAGAAGAGGAGGATGGATGAGAGGGAAGGAGAGAAAGAGGAAGAGAGACAGACTAAAGAGACAGAAGAAGGCAGACAGAATGACAGAAAGGTGAGTATGTGGGAGCAATAATTCAGTTAGCTGCGATAGGTCAACCAAACCACCTATCCATCAGCTAGGCCAATCAGATTATGGTATCGACATTCTACCATACAGCGGACAATGTTTCCATCCGCCATGACCTTCTGTGTATGTGTATGTGCTGCAAGACAGGATTAGCCATTAAGCTGTCTTGGAAAAAACCCAGAGACACATCATAGTCCAGAGTTTGTATGTTCTTTTTGTGCAGTTTTCAAGTGATGAAGGAAAAAAGAAAATGACCTTGCACCTCGCAGTCCATGTAATTAAATTTTGTATTTGATGCTAAAATGAAATATCAAAGTTTAACTCTTGTCATGCTGCACATTTGAAGCCACACTGAGAATCTGACTTTTTCCTGCTTAGACAGGAAACATTTCTGTACAACGATACAGTAACACGCTGCCGACATCCGGTAATGATTTATTCAGATGCAGCAACCACAGTGAGACTAAGTACAAGGGTCTGGAGTTGTGCACATTGCCAGTGTACGTCCTATTAGCAGGCTAATGATGCAACTGTGGTAAAGGAGGAGGAAAGACAAACTTAGTACAGTAACTGTTAGACAAACGATTGAGAACACACACAATGGGGAAATTCTGGTTTATATCTACAGCTTAAGACAAGTTAAATTTAAGACTTTTAAAGAGTTTTTTAATGCCACTTGGAAGGAAACTTTTTTTTACACTAACCAAAAAAACATGAACTGACATGAATGTTCATTAAAACATAAAACCTGATGTTTTTGTCTCGTGGCAGATAAAGGTAGAACAGAACTCGGAAATACATGCCGTTTGTCGGCAGGCTTTCTTGGCAATTTTGCCTTCTGCACGTGGGATTCTGCTGCCTTGATTCCCATCGTGCAGGGTTTAAAAAACATTTTGCATAAAATATCCTAAGCCTTGTATGCATTGCTAAATGCTGTTTTCAGGTATGCCACAAAATCTTGGTTAAATAGCCAATGTTTTTTTTTACTAGAGTTGAACTCCCCCCCTGTTGTCCACGTTCCCCATGACAGATAGTGGGCAGACTGCCCTGAGCGTCGAGCCAGAAACAAAATATGAGTGTTGTTGGTTCCGCTTTTCGATCTGTTTGACGTTAATGCAAGAGGCATTCAGTATTTGGTAAAATTAAATCAATAAATAAATGTTACCAATCATTTTCGGGTTTCACAATGCAGTATCACAGAAAAAAAATGATTCATGAAATCTTGCTTCCGATGTCTTCACATTTTAAAGACTTTGGAAGATTGTTCGTAGACACTGTAAGTCCAACTAAGGCCTTATACTGTATTTAGATGAATAAATTCAATGCCTTTTAAGACTTCTAAGGATCCATGGGAACCTGTAATTTTTCCTACCTCATAAAAACCTTGTCCTAACCAAGAAAGTTGCTAGATCTGGGTATACGGCAACTCTCACTAAAAAGCAGTCAGATGGGGCAAAAAGTGAGACAGTAATACAGATTTTTAACTAACTACAAGATTAGCCAAATTTATATGGAGGAGAACAAAGCACTTCTACTGTTCAAAGAGGAATTGCTATGATTATTATGAACAAATAAAGTGGTTTCAATGACTGTTCGCTGGTTTACAATCTGTCCACTTGTCTGATGCTGGTGTTTCTTTACCCTGTGGGAATTTGTTGATGTGCTGTTGCTCACAGATGCTCAGAAATTACTTTGGAGAGTCCAGTGCTTTTAGAACGCCACAAATATTAAAACAAAACTAAAGTTGTAACAAATGGGAATTATTCTAGAAATAATAAATAAGTCTTTTGCTCAACACTCTAGGATTTGAACCAGCAACTCCTCCTCCCTGAACCAAAGCCAACCCAGCAGCCTATGTGAGGCAGTAACTTAATATCAGATGCAAAAACTGAAGACATCAGCAGATCTGTTAGATACATGACAACTCCTCTTTTGACATGTAGTAAAGTTAGGAGGTCTTCAGTTGAACTCCTTGTTCCTCTGTCTCGCCAACTTCTAACTCCTCTCCCAGTTCTTTTTGTCTCTCTCCTTCTCATCCCTCACTTCTACATCTTTACCTCCTCTCTTTCTTCCATCATCTCTCTCTCTCTCTCTCCCTCTCTCTCGCTTTCTCTCTCTCTGTGGGTGCCAACCAGAAGTTACCATAGAGACCAAGATGGGCTCCGATGTTACCATGGAAACTGTGGGCTGCAGCGGCAGCAGCAGACTTTCTCTCTCTCTCACACACACACACACAAACAGATGACACTGATCAGTATGGAGTCAGATCAGTTTCAGTATTAATGAGAGCACACAGAGGGATTCACAAATGTATTATGTGATTTTCATATAAATGACTGTCACAGAAAATATTTTCGAATACACATAAAAATATTAATTGTTGTAAATAAATGTTAAAAGAAAAATCCACATAAAAAGTACACAAATATTTCTATTTTTAAATAAATGTATCAAAAAAATCCACAAATATGTGTGTTTTAAAGTATTTGCACGTTTCACCAAAAACATATTTGGATGTTGATTTGTATACGGACGGTTGAATCTGAGTTTTCTAACTGCTTGTGTGAGACCTGACTGTATAAATAATGGATGAAACTATAGTGACTTCACCCACTGGTTTGTAGACTGCCGTTTTGATGCCTCTAGTTCGGCATTTCAGCTGTCGCTATCTTGGTTTTTTGGAGCCAGAAGTGACCATATTTAGACAAGAGGCTGGAGCCGTGGAGGAGCGAGGTGTGAACCTGTGGTGACGCCTCACAGACAGTCTGTCAATCAATTGGCCCCGCCCTTCAATATATGTGACTTTGGGATTTATTCAAATGTAAACGGGTGAGTTATAACAAAAGTAACAACCAGTACAGTTTTCATGAATGTTGGAATTAGCAATAAAGACCAAAATTATTTTGCGACCAGGCAACAAGTGCAATTTAAATAAATTTGTTGAACAACCAGGCTTGAATGAGCTTATTAAAGCACACATGCAAAGTTAACATAAAAAAATCTGCACACTTTGTGTCACTGTTTGTACATAGGTTAGAAGCAGCACTTAAGAACCATCTCTTGAGTCCGGAGCCGCCCTTCTCCTGGTTAGTTCAACGTCTGCCCAGTTAGCACGAGCTAACATCAGACACATGGACCTTTAATGGGCCCAACAATGTCACACTGTCGCCAAAACAGCTTGACTCTGTCATAAAACCCATAAATATTAATAATATCATAAATATTAGGTAACATTAGTCGTGTGAGACTAACAGTTATCCTTTCTCATGCAGAAACTGTTCCCTGCTGCAGAGGTCACACTCCTGCAGCAGCAGACTCATGATAAACAGAGAAAGTGATGGCAGGGCAAGGAGGCACTGAGTGAGGTAATACAATGTATGCACCTCTACAGTGAAATAAGATTTTACCCATTCAAAATAACATTAGTAAAAAAAAGTTTTTGTAAAAGTCATGTTTGAATGTGGGAAGTTAGGCGGTGACTGCTTTATACATTAAAGGAATTCTGATGTCCAAATTGAGTACTCGAGTACTCATACCCATCCCTAGTGTGTATAACAGTGTGCGCTCCTGTATATGTGTGTAACTGTGTGTTTGTGCCTCCTCTGGTGATCCATGTCACATACTTACTTACCACTTACTAACAGTCGATAGTATTGAACTGACTCTTATGTGAAACTCTAGAGTGGCATTCTGTCACTCTGAACAGGCCTTTGTCCAATAAAACTTTCACTGCTATCAACAACAACATACCACAATGTTTACGATACGAGATCTACAGTATAATGCAATAGCTGCTCTATAAAACATATGCAGTTTGGCAGTGGATTAACCATCGTACAGTTTCAGTGAGTGTTACTGTGTCTCTTTTATTTCCCTGAATTAATCTGTTTCAGTCTAAAAGTAGAAATATAATGGAAAGAGACAGATTTAAGAGCTTTGTACAGACTTTGAGACAAGTGAGATGTACTGGACAGTAGATACAAAAGGGTCAACAATTCATCATAATTATGGTCTATGTATTGTTTTCCTTCCATGTGGGTTTAATAGAATTTCGGGGTTAAGTCTTGGGTCAGTGAGCAAAAATTGGTCTGTTTTTTCTACTGTTGTAATTGCTACAGCATGGAAATGAATAAAGATTTATAATCAAAGCTGACTATGCTCAAGAGAACAACTGCAGATTAACATGTCATATTATCTTTTGACATAAAAGCCCCAACAGTGAAAAAACAGCGGCTCTTAGTTCACTGTCTCAGTGCTTAGGACAATCTTCTTCTCTTCTTCAATCTTCAGCTGTCAGCCGTAAAGAGAGGGAATTTCCACCTAAAACTCTCCATCTTCTGCCCTGCACTTAGGACATCAAGCCATCAGTTTTTTATAGTCACTTAGAGAGGCAGAGAGGAGAGGAGAGGCAGCAGCCTACAGGTTAAAGAGTGTACTTACACTTCTAATGTGGGTGGGAGAAATGAATGAGCACCACTCTTTTCTCAACACCTACTACTGAGGCTCTGCTGAGAAAGATTCTTAAAGCAATGCTAAACTTTGATATCACCTTGGGTTGTAAAGCCTGATATAGTGTCAATCATATTTGTCAGTTGCCCTGTGCTGTGAGAGTAGTAAAAGGAAGAGTCCTCTCTCCACTCACTCTCACTGCATGGTGAAACAGGCCTCGAAGGATAAATAAAGCATAAATATACAGGGAGAAACAAGTAAAAAGTTTTGTTGCTGTTTTATAACAAGAGCCAGGGTCAAACTTTATTTCTACTTTAAATTACGGCCAAAAAGTTAAAACCAGGTAGTTTTACCAAACGCTCAATACTGCTTTAAAATCCACCTAGGTCAATGAAACTCACAGATGCTGCGGTTGTACTGGGACTCTCACAGATGCTGTGAATTTGAGTTACTGAATAGGGCTGCACATTTAATCCAAATATTTTCAAAATTACAATATGGCCAAGTGCGATATCCAAATTGCAGCAGCTGTAATTTTTTGATAAAGGTAAAATAACTCACAACACACTAATACAATAAAGCAATGAGGTGCTACAAATCAGATTACAGATGTAAAGGAACATACTGTCTAGGAACACATTGTCATCATTTTTTATATTTTTAAAAATTACCATTCCCATTAAAATCAGAATTGCAATATCTGTCAAAATAATTGCAATATGATCTGTTTTGCATTCCATGCAGCCCTATTACTGAATATAGGAGGAGACTGCTAAAATCTAACGTCCTGAATAATTAAAGGATGGCACAAGGGAAGAGGACAACACCAGATTACAAAACCTAAAAAGGTTCTTCACGATTTCTGCTTCAAACATACACATAACAAGAGAGTCTCTCTGAATGACACTGCTATGCTGAGAGGCAACAATTCTGAACACACTGGAAACATGCTATCAACATGCCAGCAGCACATGTTCAACATGAGTCTCATTAACAGACCTAAGATCCAATCTGTGGGCCTCTGGACTAGGATTATGTTTGATTAAGGATTACACATGTGTGAGTTTGTGTACGTGTGTGAGCGAGAGAGAGACAGACAGATAGATTGTACTTTGGTCTTCAGTAACCTCTGACCCGTGACAGGAACATAGATCAACTAAAACAATAAATTAAGATTAACGCGAACACCACAGCCAACTGTGTACTTTTACACCCAGCACATCCACATGCTGCATATTTGTTGTGCCTCAGAGTTTTACTGCTGTGTATGTGTGTAAATGTTGCTGATGAACTTTTGTTAAATGACTGTAAAATGTTTTTTCTGCATTAATACAGACACAGTCTTATTAAATCCATTTCTTTTCTTCTGTTTGTCTCTTGTTTCCTACAGCAGTGTGAATATCAAAGTTTACAGAAAGACAAAAACTCCTGTTTCCAGGCAACAGGCACTGTAACTACCAGAAGAGAAGGAAGGAAGGAAGAAAGAAAGAAAGGAAGGAAGGAAGGAAGGAAGGAAGGCATCAAGACAGACACAAAGAAAGAAAGAAAGAAAGAAAGAAAAACAAAGAAACAAAGAAACAAAGAAAGAGCTTGACATTTAGTTCAGAAAGGTATTGTGAAGTGAGCATGTGACAAAAGCCCTGACACACAATCTGTCTGTGGCTGTTCATCATCACCTGTAGTTCTGGTGATGAGTCTGCTTTGTCCGATGTGAAAAATGGCTCACAAGTTTTACAAATACAGATGGATGACTTGCTATTTCCTCTCACGCTGGTGCATAAAATATGCATGTTGGCTGCAGTCTGTTATTTTTTCAGAGGCAACTTTTTTGGGAAGATGTGACTTAATGTGAAGCGATGCAAAATGTTTGATTAGCTGGCCTTTTTCAGAATTAATGTCTTGGGATTGGCTCGGTGCGCTGGGACCCAGAGACAGAGAAAAAGCAAGACAGAAGGCTAATTGTTTAGTGGCAGAACTTAGAGCACCCCACTGGGACTCACAATGCAGATCAACAAATCACACTGACAGACTGTCACATGCTAACTATGCTAACTCTCTCTCTATACACACACACACACCTCACACGCTATCTCAATTTGTCTCTTTATCTCAGACAGAAAATGCCACGTTATTTCTCTCCTCCATTATCAATTTCTGTCACTTTCACACACAGAAACATGTAATCTGTCCACTTCCAGGTTCAGCCTACCTGTCAACAAATATCGTTCCTGCTGAAATGTCTCTGTGGAAACAGAAACCGGGCTGCCATCAAGCTTTCATTTCTATAAATTAATAAGTCATACATTCACTTTCTTCATCTGCAGCCCTCAGGGATGTTAATAATAAACTGTTTAACCACGTTTCAGTATTAAAATATATAATAAATATAACATACGGGTGCTACAGGCCTGAGACGGTGAGACAGGGATCTCATCTCACAATCTGCTGCCCAGGCTGCAGATGTATGATGCTGCCAGGGCGATGCCATGATCTTGCTTCTGGGAAATGATCAGCAAACTTTCTGCTGTTGCAATTACACAGAACAGTCAGTTAAACGTCTGCCCGGTTAGCATGAGCTAACACAGCAGCAGTGGCAAACATCCAACACCAAGCTCTTAAATGGTCCCAACGAACTCGCAGAACACTGAGATGGCTCAACTCTATCGTTAGGTAATGTAAGATGTTTGATGCCATCTGTTTGCCCTGTCATTGTGTGTGTGTGTGTGTGTGTGTGCGTGTGTGTGTGCGGTGTGGACTAGCTCTTAACATCTCCAGTGCCAAGCACTCGGCAACAGTAGTGCATTCTCCCGCAACAGTTGTGTTACGAAAGACAGAAAGAGGGAGCGCAACATGGAAAGAAGGCACTAAGCAAAGCAATATGCTACAAGCAGCTCTACACACACACACACACACACACACCAGTACTGGTATCAATTCAAATGTGAACAGTGCCTAACCCTAACTGGGAGGAAGGCTCCACCAGTCCATCTCACATCCCACAAACAAACCCAGTCTTCCATCCGTATAGCCAAGTTAAAGTCAACCTGACCTACGTGTCCCTTGGGCAAACAGAGGACACCCATACTGAAGATAAAATAAACATTTAGAAGTGTCTGCAAATACTGACTGAGGTGTTAAAAATACGAGAGACAATATTTAGAGAGGAACAGTGAAATAGGGAGAACAGGGAATTGAAAGAGAGAGTAAGAAGGATATAGACAGAAGAAAAGGAGAGAGATAGAAACAGAGTAATTGGTCTAAAAATAATAGAACACAGGAGCATAAATCATCTCATATAGACAGCCAGTGTGTGTTAGTGAGGGTGTGCATAAATGTGTGAATGTGTGTTTATGCGAGTTGGCGTCTAAGGGGAAGGTAACTGGTACCCTTGAGAGAGGAGAAGGGGAGAGAGAAAGCAGGAGATGGCAGGAAGAAAAAGAGAGCAAGATAGTGTATGTAACGAGAGGGAAAATGAAAAAGCCAAGGTGAAAGGGTAAAGAAATATCACTTTCTTCCTCCATTTTCACTCATCCCTTCATCCCAGCTAACAACACACTCTACCTTCCTTCATCTCCCTCTCAAGTGTAAAATGCTACCTCTTCAGTTCTGCATTCTGATGTGTGTGTGTCTGTGTGTGTGTGTGTGTGTGTGTGTGTGTGTGTGTGTGTGCTGACTTATCACGACTTCTCCTGCCTCACCGCGCAGGAAGACAGATGCCGGATGGCCACCCCACACACACACAACACATGGACACACACACACACGCTGTGACAGCCATGCATTCAACACATTCACACACTCCACACATTTGCACATGCAGTCAGACACACAAACTGAGGTACAAATGAAGACAAAGTGAAGTGACACACAAACGCACAGATCACTGTAGTGCATCAAGATCAGAGTAGCTGCTCGCTAAACTGACAGGACAAGATAGATTACTATACTCTGTAACTCATTGCATGACTCATGGTACAGAGCGTGTGTCTGTGTGTGTGTGTGTGTGTGTGTGTCTGTGAGTCATCTAATATGCCTCTTGGATTGATCGTGCTCTTGTGACTTACAAGTAAGAGAGAGAGAGACTGGAAGGGTGGTATAGAATGGCAAGAATACACAGTAGTATATTAGTAATAGTAGCATATTAAAAATAACATAATTAGTCACCAGTTGTTTACAAATGTCTTCCAGTTACAGCTGCACTTGAAATGTCTTGACGTCACTTTTGTTCAGTCATCCACAGGAATCACAATACAGCACTCCTACAAATTCCATTCAACACTGGGCACTGGGAAATTATTCTGTCTATGTTACAGAGTGCCCCAGGAATGAGTCATAAAACCTGGAAATGAGTTAGTGTTTACCACTAACAGTTCCCTTGTCTCAAAGTTGATGGGTTTTTTTGAATGGGTCCTTGGTTAGATGCCTGACATAAGGTCTGTGGTTACCACAAGCTTAAGAGACTTTCACATTTTGTTCTACAGCATAAAATGCATCAGTACATATCCAACTTGTGAATTTTGAAGCTTCTGCGTGTCTTAAAAGAGGTGGTTGCTAACAAGTGGCTATATGAGACTATGAAACATCATCACGCTGCACTGCACCTTGTAATGGTAGTGACGCTGGGTCATGCAACCGTAGTGTAGTTCGTTTTTGCCTAATATGAGCTTTTTAACTTCTGGTGATTGCATTTAGGCTTCAATAATCAAGAAAGTGGTGCTCATTTGTGAAGATTTTTGTGTTGGACAAAAGGTTTAAGTATAATGAATGTTTGGTTGCCACAGAGCTTATTTTCTGCAATAATCCAAAATCCAATCACAAAATCCCAAAGCCTTTTTGAGGAAGTAACTTGGCCTACAGAAAAATGTCATTCCTGGGGAACTCTACTGTGAGTATGTTTAATTTCTGACATCACAGCGAGGGTCCATCTGCGTTCTTTCCTGTGTTTTCCAAATAGAAACTTGCACGTAGCGGCTATCAAAAAGTGCTTATGTAGGTTACAGCGCTGACCCCACCCTCCTACACACGCCATTCACCGACAGTGTGAGCATGGAGAGTGAGAAAAGTGTTAGCTTGGAAGATGTGAGCGTGGAGGTGGAACATGGTGCTATTAAACCCTATACTTAACCAAGTGAAGACACATTGAGATTAAATATAATACTGCATTTGTACTGTAAAAACCCATTTATAGATCCACAGTCAGTGTATTACCTAGAGTTAGATAGTGGTTTTATATGTGGGTTTATATGTAACGATACTGTGCAGAAACTGATGTCAGGTCATGCAGGATAAGACTTTTAGCAGAGCTTGGGAAAATAGCATTTTGGGGCTAAAACATACCTCGACCAAAATTTGAATTTTTGGATTTGAATAAATGAAGAACTTCACTGAGAAGCTACAGAATGGTAAAAAAAACCTCAACAAAATAATATTAATAATAACAATTATGATAATGGAGGCGCGCTTTAAGAACCAGAAGTTTAACCATCCAGTTAGCCGACAGCCAAGTGTCTTTAAATGGTCATACTGTATTTAAAGGAGAAAAAGTAATAACTGTGTTATTCAGTTGTACATTTCTTTATCTCTCTCTTTGTCATCCCATCCTTTCCTGTAAACACAGACACATAAGCGAAGCCGTGCTTGTTAGCAGACTCTTTCAGTTGCTGCCCTTCCCTCCTCTCACTCATCCTCGTCCCCTTCTCTGTCCATATCCACCTCTCTCCTTGCTCTCTTTCTTCTCCTTTTTTGTCCATTTGTTTTTCTCCTGCGGCCTCCCCATGTCTCTCCCTGTGTTCCCTGTGCTCCCCATCAATTATCCTGTCTTCATAACAGGAAGATACTGAAAGATTGCGATGGACAAAAGGGATGAAGTAATAGAGAAATCACGGAGACAAATAAATAAAGAGAGCAGTGCTGGTGTCATTGTGCTAGGGGCATCAGCTGAATCAACCCATCAGAAAAAGACTGTAATCATCCACTTCCTCAGAGGCAACCTAAATGTGCCCAGAATGATAAACTGGAGACTTTTCACTCAGTGGTTAGCCAAATGAGACACCAGAAATTCCAATTAGAGCGTTTCCAGGATTCCCTGACTTCCATATATCAAGATATGACACTGCGGCTACATCACAGATGTAACAGATACAAACCATTTGGCAGAGCTGCTGCAACACTACACTTCCACCATAATCTGTAAAACAACTGGCCACACCAGGCATGAGAGCAGGCTAGTCTTTTATTTATATTTTTTACATGAGGTGTACGGGATCATCTACATAGAAATGGGTCATAAAGTGTCAAATTTTTTTATATAACTACTGATGTACAGGAAATTACTTAAAATAATGGCAACAAGTTCAAATACAATCAGTATTTCCTGTCAATTTATAATTATCTTTGATATTTCCTGTCAAACAGGGCTTCCATTTTGGGCTCTTGATCACCCTGTCACATTCATTATTTCAGTACGAGCTGGCTGTTGCTTATTAACTTCACAACCTACTGTATTCTGTGGATGTTAGTTTATTCATAACAAAAAAACTCGGTAAAAAAGTTACGAGTTTCACAGGGCTGTGCTTCATCGAAAAACTAAGGAAACAATCCCACACAATCCCAAAACAAAAGCTCACCTTCTTGTTTTGGCTGTGAATCACACAACCCTCTGCAGTTTGTGCGCTGCAGGTGTAGCTAGTAAATAAAAACATTCCCAAGCACACCTGCTCCGCAAACAGTCTGCATCAGTTACATCTTCAATGTAGCCAAAGCACGAGGCTGTAGTTCATATCTAGTTTGGGTCATTCCAAATAATTTTTCGTGCATCAAACCTGGATTATCAGAGAGATTATCAGATGTCTTGAATTTGCAATAACACAAAGTGTGGAAAAATCATTAACATCAGTGCATGAAAACAGAAAAAGCCAAAGTCTTCTCCTTCTCTAAGGCTTGGCTAGAGTGGTTGCTACACATGATGGTTGCAGATTGTATGTTCAGTGCACACATGCAGGCATGCACACAAACGCTCGCAAACACGTGAGAGCAACTTCAAGGACAAATAAACACAGAATATAAAAGCCACTCATGAACAAACACAAACAGCCATTCCCAATAAAATGTCATTTCTCTCACACGAAATCCTTCCTGGAAAAGTGACTTAATAAAAACAGTTTTAACCAGCGACCGACAGCAATATGAGAACACACAAACCACACACACACACACATACAGTGACAATGAGGGATATGTGCTGTGTGTGTGAGGGGACCAAGCTCTGCCCTCTAGCTCTTTACCTACTGAGATCAAACACTGCATGAGTGTGTATGTGCCCACAGATGTGCATGTGTGTGAATCCCACTGTGATGACATATGGTCTCCTCAGATATGACGCAGGATGGGCCAACAGCCATGGAAGTGTGGGAAATGTAGTAGAATAAAGCTGAAGGACATTTTAAAACTTTAAATCATGGACAGAATGTTTTAACAGAGTTAAAATAAACTCCTCAGACTGAAATACACCCTGATTACACACATAATATATACAGTATATATCTATAGATTTTACAGGTATGTTTTGGGCTGGACTGCAGCATGTGAAGCCAGCGCTATTAACAGAAAGGTCTGTGAGTGAGATATGAAGTTACACTGCTGACTGAAGGAGGTGATGACGTTGGTGTTCGTTTCTCTGTTCTTCTTCATTTTAACATGTATTTACATTAATTTTTGGGCTGGTGTCTGTGACTGAGTATCTGCCGCCACTTTCTGTCTTACATTAAAAGTCCTTGTCTCAAATTAAAAGCACTCTAGCACGGTGGTTCCCAACTGGTCCAGCCACTCCACAGAATGAAACGGATCTTCAAAATAAAGCTCTGTGAAGAAAATTCACTGTACTTGAAAATAAAATGTATCTTTTACAAACATAAGACGTTTGCAAGTCACTTGCAGTCCATACAGAATGGACCTGCAACCCACTTTTGGACTGCGACCCCCCAGTTGGGAACCATTGACCTAGCGTTTCGTACCAGCCACGTACTAGGTTTTAGCCTAGTCTTGTCCTTTCAATATTTGCAATAGTCAGTGAACTGTACTTCTAATACCAACACCTGTTTTAAGCTCAACTCTGGCATGGCTAAACCATAAGAGATACAGTAGCAGTGTTCTCCAGTAGAATCACCAGGAAATATCGATTCACTACTTGTGAAACAGAATTACTTCCATGTCCTGTTGTTTTTTTTTTCTTTTTCAATATCCAAAATCTTGTGGAGAGCAAGTTTCCTCCTGGAAGAAAAATGAAAACAACCCTAAGCCTCTCTCTCCCTCTGTGTCGGTCTCTCTTGCTCTCTCTCCATGTTGAATTGCTTGTATTGCTCCTATCAGAACCAAACACACCACTCTATCTCCCCGCAGAGCGCTGGAAAAGCCCCGTCTGTGAATGAGTGTGTGTGTGCGTGTGTGTTTGGGGTGTGCGTTGAGAATTGCTCCATCATTCCTCCCCTGGTTAATGTCCAGTGGAGCGAGACCAGAGCACAACACAGCGAAAATGGAGAAACAGAGATACAATGGGAGAACACTGACATATGTGTCTGTGTGCATGTGCTGGTGTGTCGGAGAAAAAAAAGAGAAGATACCGACATGTGAATCTGTAGCTTTAAGAGCACTGTAACTGATGTGTCAATTATTTGTAATGGCAGCTGGAATCAGTAATGATTCCCTTCAGCAAACATCTCATGCTTTCATTACATGGCTATTATGACAGATTATATCATAACATATAACAGAAATTTCCAGCGTAAATTGAAGTAACTGAACTATGCACCTGATTTATCAGATTTAGTTTTTCATTTTACCAGGTCTCATAATATTGAAATAACAACAAATGTGGTATTTTCTGATACGGTTATCGCACCATAAAAATGTCATACAGTTTGCAACCCTAGCTGACATTATCATTCCTTTGGAGTTATGTCTCTGGGCATCTGATGAATTTAAGTCATCTATTCACTCTCCCTTCATCTCTCTTCTGGTCTCTACTAACTCCTCCGGCAAATTGTGTCTCTCTTGCTTAGGGGTAGCACAATTCTAAAAAAAAATGCTGATATTCATTTTTCTTTAGTACTATAGGTACCAGAGTTGCAATTCTTCCGGACTTCACAAGTGTTCTACTCTGCTGTTAAATGCCAAAGGACAAAGAGGAATGCCAACCAGCATGGAAGAACAACAAGAACATTAGAGGATGGCGACAAGTGCAGCTGCAGTGACAGCTCCACTTTGACAAAAAGAAAAGCTTTTTTTTTTTGTTCCCTGAGGCCTGCTTATTTTAGGAATTTTTGTAATGGGAGCGTTGCATGTTTACACTACACTGCAAACACCAGCAGAGTGATGAGGTGTTGAGTGCCTATTCTGCATTTAGTGCTGCCATTTTTTTTTCTTATCATGGTTGGGAGTTAAAAAAATTTCCGACTTTAGGTAAATTGTTAGGTCACTGTCACTTTTTACCCAACTGTCCAATCACAGTGGAGGAGGGGCGGGTCAAATAGCCAACCACAAAGCCAACTGTCTTACATGCACAAGTGTTCAACAGCAAAGGACAAGAAGGCCATATATACTGTAGGCTATATATTATTATATCAAAATTATGAACCTGCATAGTCTAGTATTTTGCTTTTGAGGTGGATCATTACCGATTAATCAAAAAGTTGAAATTTAATTTTAATGTTTTTGAGAGATGAGTGTATTACTAAGTAGATAGGCTTGACTGTTTTTTTTTTATTATTATTATTATTTTTTTACCATAGTATTAAATTTGGTATCAAGAATAGTGGAATTTCACTGGCACTGGTATCGACTAATGTGACATGCCTGCTGATGCAGTTGGTGCTGGAAAAAGGATGGTAAAATGAATTAAAACAGTGACGTTATGGGCTCCTTGAAAACAAAAACAATGAGCTGAAAGACGTTATATGGCTCCATAGAGCTGTGGAGTCCAGTGATGACTATCTGAGGGGTTGTCTTCTAGAGGAACTACTTTCAGATCACAGGGAGTCACTCGATCCATTGTTAATCCAGTTATATGAGCAGCTTTAAATATCTACGCCAATTTGTCTGGTTTCTTTTACATCTATACATATAACAGAAAAACTTAAGAATAATAGAAACCATAACAAAAAAAACATGATACATCCTTTACTTGTTGTAGTTTTCTATCTTATAATAATGTTTTTCAAAAGCGATACAAAAGGAGTAAGTGAATGTGCATTGTTTCTAAAGAATGATGTCATTATGTTTTTCATCCTCAGGTTAATGCAGTGTATAAGCTGTACAAAAACTTTTCCTGAAGTACTTTAGAACACAAAAATAGCAGGAGAAAGCAGGGAACTATGGCAACTAGAAATCACTGGTTCCTTTATGAGAACTCAGAGTCCATACTGCATCTCTAAACAGTCGGACTGATCAGCTGGAACTCAGATCGTGTGAATAATATGAAAACACGACTCTGAGCTCCCATTTGAGTGAAAACCCAGCATCTAACCCCCTGACCCCCTAAATCCTTATTGATGAAATATGATTAAAAAGAAGAAAGCTTGTGTAGCTCTCCTACTGGGTGCCATAGCAATGCCACCATGACACCCAAACAGGATTAACTGCTAACACCTACTCCCCTGCTGTTACCATAGTAGCACTGTTGAAACAGCGACCCACAAGCTATAAAAAGACAAACTGAACTTCAAGAAAGCGAAAAGTGAAATAGAAAAAGAAAGTAATTAAGATAAGGAGAGGAGGGGGGGTGGGGGGAGAAAGGTTACCAACTCATCTTTTGTTGCTATTTAACATATTTGATTTGACTAAAGCACATTTTAGCTGACGGGTCAAAAAGAGAAAGAACAGGAGAGGATAGAGGGAGAGAAGGAAAGAGCTGAGGAGGACTATTAAAGAGGCTAACAGGGTTATTAATCAGGACAGACGAGAACAAAACTCATTTCTTTTTTTCCTCCTTCACTGTTGAAACCTCAGCGGATCTGTCCTCACCTGGTCTCCTTTCAACCTCTGTATTCTCTTTGTCTTGCTTTCTATCACTTCCTCTTGCTGACTCTGGGAAACCCCCAACACTTTTTCAACGTGGTTAATCAAATATCAGTATTGGTGTCAATTAATTTTCTGTCTGTCAGTTAGGTGTGGGAGGAAGATCCAACTTAGATGCATCGCAAAATGATTGCAGAAAAGTCAATAATCGGAAATTTAAAGCCCCAGTGAAGACATAATGGGTGTGTTACTAATCGCATACTTTTTCTTTTTACTTTAGTAGGTAGTGCAGCTGCCCTTAAAAAAGTACGTACTGTTGCATGCAGTATGCACACAATCGAGACATACTACTTTCTCATTACATTACACTGAAGTTTGACCCTCTTGCTTTTATATCTGTTACATTGGAGATAAAACAAACGCCAGTCATCAAATTCACCAGAGACCAAGATCAACTCAGAGAAATCTGCTGTTGTTACTTTGCAATGTATATAGTTTTACTTAAAGGTTATAACTGCACAGATTGTAGACTCTAACATATATTTGCGACAATGAAATTACATGTTACATATCATTTCTATAGTTTACGAAATCGTTTTGTTTTAGTGTTTTAGTTATTTATATTTATGATTTTTTTTTTTTTACTTTTGACTGGTCATCAGTTACTTGAATGCACTGTCGTCCGTCATTGCAACTTCTGACAGCTATTATCTGTCATCTGTCAAGCTGTCATCTGTTTGTGGCTCAGTCAATGTGACGTATCGTCCACTGCGCAGAGAACTGTGGGTCAGAATAGCCAGAATAGCATGCTGGCTTGCACACTGCAAAACTGGACCGGATCTAGTAGAACATCCTGGTATTTTTGGCATACTGCATTTGACATACAATGTATTGAGATACACTAAATCTTTTTTTGGCATACCATACAGTATGGTAGTATGGATATTGGAAGGCAGAGTATTATCGCCTGTGACAATTTTGTATGTCTACCCCTCTTAGTTACTGCTGCTAGGTCAGACAAGCTTGACAAAAAGAAACTCTGGTTCCATTTAGCCGAGTGCCGCTGTGTGTTTGTAGGTAGTTTATGGACCTCTTTTTTGACTTTGGTTACAAACTACTTTGACAGCGCAACACAGCATCCTGGGTGTTAACGTAAGACAGCGTTTTGCAGCTCTGTTCTGTGTGAATCTGTTAAGTATCATAGAAACACTAAGCTAGCTTGCTAGCAAAATGAGCCAGACAAACATAATCTTATTCCTATAGTTTGCCACTAAGGCAAAAACCTTGAACGTTACTAAAACGACACCTTTTGTGTTGTATCTTGATGCAGAAAGGGTTGGTGGTAAAAAAAAAAAAAGGGGGGTCAGCGGTTGGGTTTAGGTTAGAAACAGATCACGGATATCACAAAATAACATCCTTATTTAGGGATGTATCTCTTCGTCTGGAAAACTAGTCTCCTAGTTCAAAGTCTGGTGTTTGTTGGACCCATCCACCTCCTGTCCTGCCCACCCTTTCTTTGAGTGGACTTTCACGCTCTTTAAAGGACGTCCATAGCTTTGAGCATCTGGTTATAACATTTTTAAGAATCAAGATGCATTGATAACAGCTTATACTCTCGATGAGTCAGAATAAAATTCAGTTCAAATTGCCCAGAGATTCCCCTGTACTGTCAGCTAACCAAACAATCGACTAATTGTTAGATCACTGTACAACTTGTGTCATTAAACTTCAGGTTATGCATTCAAGCTTTTCATTCCCAAACCCTAAGACTTTGAAACATTTCTTGATGTATTATAATGTATTTAGATATGAACATTTGGTCCCAATGAGTCAGGAATGCAGTACCACAAACACAAACAGACAAGGATGTAGCTACCCTGTATGAGAAAGACAGCAGCAGAGAGTTCGAAAGAGTTTGACGATATGATCACAAGACGTGGAGAGACGATGGAGGAAAAAGCGAGAGGAGGGAGAGCTGAGTGAACCTGCGGAGCACCACATTAGTTCAGGCAGAGCACTGAAGTTGCACACGCCATCAGCTGATCAGTATCAGCTGACTCGGTTTATATAATCTGACAGGCTGGCTCTCTCACTCTCCTGTGATCATTCATGCCACTGCTTCTGCTGTGACTGGTTATGCTGATTTATTCCTCCGGCACACCAGCATCATCCTGTTATGATTTCTTACTAAACATCACTTGAGATAGCATCTCTTGCCTTGTGCATTATGCATACTCCACATCTCAGTGATACTGTATGAGTCTGCTGGGGTCTGTTCTGTGTACACCAGAGGGGTTTATTGTGTTCCCAGCAGAATGTATTGCGTGCTGGTGGGTTTCATTTGGGGTGCATCCTCAAGAGTAAAACCTTTTCAACGTTGATACAAATAAAACATGTATACACTACTTCTACCTGTCCACTCTCCTGTACAACCAATATACCATCTTTCATAGCCCTTCTTTCCTCCTGCCTGCAACAAATCAAATTGTGGGGGAAAAATAAGTTTTCACTTACCTTGGCGACAACTAGAGGGACAATATGTTCTGTTTTGAGCTGTTTGTGTGTGCTGTGGGTATTTCCAAGATCAAAGACAAAACACAGCACACACACACCACCTACACTTTCCCTTTCAGCTCGGTGGGGAACACAATGGACGTGGCTTGTGGCCCTGTTACATACTGTACAGACATGGTCATCATTAACCACAAGAAAGACGCACACAGACATGGACACGCTTGCACATCTGAGACATAACTATCTCAGACCACGCAGAAACTCGACTCCCACATTCACCAGTCAATACTGCATAATTAGGGGATACCTTAGTGTGTCTGTGTGCACGTGTGTGTGTGTGTGACTGTAGTGTACACATGTGCCAACACCCCAATTACAGGAATACCTCCTGTTTGTGAAAAAGATAGAGAAGAGGACAGTGAAGTGGATAAAAAAATGAGAGCAAAGAAAAGTGACAGCTAGAAAAGGAGCCAGACAATGACAAAAAAGGAGAGACAAAAAGATAGGAACCAAGTGAGCAGCAGAAACCAAACAATAGCTTTTGAATTTAGTTTGCCATGTGCTTTTAAAATGATTTGTCTCTTTATAAATTTGATGCATGAGAAAACATGTGGAGCCTCGCAGCTCTGGTACTGACCTCCATATAAAAAAGCTAAAACAGTAAGACCAGCAAAAAGTTTTGGTACACTGTTGCCCTGTAGTGATCGTTTTGATGCAGCTCTGATGTGATTTTTTTGACTGTGCAGTGGTCGAGTGCAGAGTTTGGTGCTGACTGGGGTCTTTGTGCAAAAACGTCTGTGCTTTTACTGATTCAGCTGCAGCAGGACAGAGTGTGTGTGTGTGTGTGTGTGTGTGTGTGTGTGTGTGTGCGTGTGTGTGTGTGTGTGTTTCAGCGTGTAAGGCTGTGTGTGCACATGTTTCTGTGGGCCTGTGTGCTGATCTTTTAATATATGTGCGTGTCAATAGATGCTTGGAAGATTTCCAACCTGTCTGTGTGCATGTGTTTGTTTGTATATAACAGCATAATAATGCAACGCTTGTATTGCATTCCTGTGTGTGAGACAGTGTGTGTGTGTGTGTTCATGTGCATCCACCATTTTACCACATTCATCACTTTATCCTCACTTTAACTTAAAAGTCCTTAGTAAGGTAACTCTGAACGGACTTGTCTTTTAATGCACTTGGCCGCTACTCTACACACTCTGCACTTCACCCTGGGGTGTCTGACTGGGGGGGCAGGCTGAAGGAGGGCCCCTTAAGAATAAGAATACTTTTGTAGCCTTTCCAATGTTTATTTCATAAGTCTGGTTCTGGTTTTAAAACAGCGCTTGGAGGAATAACTACAAACTGCAAACAAGAAAAAAAAAATGGGACAAAACAACTGCTGCTTGTACAGGTGAAGTTACTGCTTTGTAAATCTCATACAAAACTACCAAACCACCTAAATCTAAATTAAAGGTGTGATGATTAATAAGAAACCTAGGCGGTGTTTACTGCACATTGTAAATGAAGTTAATAGCTAGCGATGTCATCAGCTGCAATGTCAGTAGCAGTCTGATGAGGACAGCGATGTCTTTTACAGAAGTGAAATAAACTATAGCGTCATGGCAACACCTTCACAACTGAAAACCTTAAAAATGTGGGAACATTTTACTGTTAATTCAGCCAAAAGGTGTTAATGTCTCTGTGGAGTCCTCCGATTAATGTTGTCAGACACTTATAATAACAATCTGAGCCTGTCAGTGGCACAAACAAGCACTTAAAATGAACTGAATGAAGTTAACCGTGCACAATCGCCTGTAAGGACTACATCGCAGCCTGTTTCACCACCACAGCTGTTGCGCTCTCCCTTAATACTGGACCAATTAAAAAAATTATTGTCTGCATTAGTCACTTAGACACGAAAAAACATGTGAAAATAGTGTCTGGGTTAAAAAAAATATATCAGAGTTTGCATTTAAGACACACAAACACACAAGGGCACATAATTCCAAGTGTGCATCATAGTTAAAACGACTTCTTCATGAAACAGGGAAGGATAAAAGGAACGCAGCAAAAAGAAAATAAAGCAAGGACAGTCAAGTTTTTTTTTTACTTCCGTGACAAAACTAATGGTGCGTAATAGCTAATCATTACAGTTTCCTAAAACAATTCTATAATCTTGCTAAACCAAGTAAATTTTGAGCTCCTGATGCAACAGCTTTTTGTGAACACCGCTGTGGTATGGTTCATATTATCACGGATGGCCGTAATTCAATTACATTTGTGCGGACTGATAAAATCATGGTGTCCTCAGGACCAGTTACAGGAACAATTTGCCTGATATTTGATACATCGTGGGCGGGAAGGGGACAACAGTTGGACTGAGTAAAAAAAGAGAAGGATGAGCACAGAGCAGAAGAGAGAAGATAAAGTAAAACTCAAAGGAGGGTGGAGCAAAGAAAGAAAGAAAGACAGAAAGCCATTTGTACTCCTAAATACTTTAACTATTCAATAAAAATATACTCAAAACACAAAACCATGTGTGAAGGGATTACACAGTGCAAAATACAGTATAAGGAGTTTTCACATCAGGGGGCCCAGGCTCGAATCCGAGTGCACTTGACCCCAAAGTCCAGTTTCCTTGATTAGTGGGAACACTGTGTACTGTACCCAGACACTGCACACAGATCAGTGCCCAAGTCTTGTGTTCTCGTGTACTCTGGTACAGTACAGTATGTATCAGGTGTGAACACCAACTGTACCAAAACACAGAAGTGGAATGCTGTTTTAATGCGACTACAACAGGTTTTTAAGGGTCTCAATTTAATATTGATGTTTCTGTATCAGACAAAAGCCCAAATAAGGGTTCGCTGCCATCTTCGACCTGGAGGTGGAGAGCTCTGTGCCCGACAGCAGCATCTCCTTCGGCCAGGAGCAGAGCTTCGCCTTGCTGTCCACCAGTCCCCACCGATGACACCCTTTTCTATAATGTTGCGCAACAAAAATGTCACGTAGATGATGACGCAAGTTTACCAAGGTACACAACAAGATTACTATTGTGAAAGCTGGGCGGTGGGGGGTGGAGAGGGGGGCAATCGTACTTGGGCACAGTAGGAATCAATCATACCTAATATAAAAATGCCCTGAGTCGACATCTGTACATACATCTGCAGTGCATCCTTGAATTCTTTACATGTAGTGATGATTTCTTTTACGTTTGCTGGCTCCAGCCTGGCAGTCTAAATGAAGTAAGACACCACTGCTTAGGGAGAGATAAAGATACATGAAAAGAGGTGAGGGACACAGAGAGAGAGAGGGAGAGAGAGATGGGGGGAAAAGGGGGTAATAAAATTACTCTAGTTTCTCATGAGCTCCTTCACTGTCTCCTTGCTGTCACTTTACCCTTGCTGTCTCTTACTACACATTGTGTCCCTACTGCACGTACGTGTGTGTGTGTGTGTGATGCGTATACGGGACTGTGTGATGAGCCATGAATGATAATGGATATTGGACTGTCAGACACATACAAACACGCAGGCAGAGACACACACTGTTCAGCCAGACAGCAGTATATCACACAGATAGTCGGGATACAAGGACGTGATCTGCCTCTCTACCTCGCGCTCTCTGTCTGTATGTTTTTGCCTGTTGTCCATCTCTTTTCACACACGCACAATGTCTGCCTCTAGCTCACACACGTCCTTTTTTTCCTTCGTTTTCGCATTCTCTATCATAACTTTCTTTGCAAAGTTTCTCAGCATGTGATGCCTTTGGGTATGGTTTTGTGCATTAGTGTTATCGGTGTGCGTGTGTGTGTGTTATATGTCAGCACCAGTGACTTGTTAAAAGCCGTGTTTGCACGCCAACGTTAGTTTTTGATTGAATCATTTAGATTGGCTCAACTTTGGACCCCTTGTGTGCGTGAGTCTCTCAGTGTGTGTGTGTGAGTTGGCCTCTCATTAACTTTCCACCCAGTGTTGTGATGTAAACCCCTGCTGAGTCTGGCATGTTGACCAGCTCTCGCAATCCATCCCTTCATCATTATCACGCTTTGTTTCCTCTGCTTGACTTTTCTCTGCTTTTCCTCTGCTGCCTGCAAGAGTGAGGATGGTTTCTAATTCTAAAACACAGCATAGATCTTCTTTTTCACCCCTCCCCCAAACAAACAATTCTCACATTTATATGAGTTGTTTAGCTGCTTAGCACTTCACAATCTTAGGGTGTAAAACCACAAACATTACAGACTTTTGGGTTAATTGTTGTTCTACTTTGGGTCAAATAAATGCTGGTGCAGAAGATGTTGTTCACCAGGAGGATTTCTTTTCTTATTACCCAGATAGAAGTATCACAGTTATTTCAAACAACACCTCTGGATCTCTGTGGCGCAAGCTAGACAATGACTTCATCCTAAATGGAAACTGTGCGTGGTAAAGAAGAAATCAGCATGACAGCGGAAATTTAACAGCAACAGAAGGTTTCATGCTGTTGGCCCTCACATAGCAAGTGATCCCGAGTTTGACTCAATAATGATAAGTCACTGTTGTGGATTGCAGGGATTAGCCTCCCATTGGCTGACTATTGCATACTGCTTCCTCTTTATTCCAAGCTCTGCTGCCATTGTTAAAGTGCTCATCTCTATGGACAATAACAGTGACAAGTGCTCAGGCTGTGCTTCTCACAGAGAACACTGACAAAAACTTGGATTGTGCGAAAAGTAAGCCATGTGCAAAATGTCATCAATGTTTTCCCGCCAGCATTATATTTAGCAAAAGCACCAGTGAGCACAACACAGTTTAGGCCTGCCAAAAGACAATTCTGATTGGTTTCACAAATTAAAACGGCTCAGAGCAATTCTTCAGCAAATAATAAGAGCAATGCATTACCTCCATTAAAACGTTTACATGCATCATTTATAGGAGCATTAGATTTCTGTGTCTATTCTGCAAAGCAGGGTGTGACTAATGGATCAAGATGGCCCTTTAACATAATAGTAAAAGTCAGAGTCTCCCTTCAAACTGATCTCTCTGTCATATTACTTTGGCAGTATTCAAAATTAACTTTTAACTCACCAGCCAATGGGGACTGGTAGATGAAAAAAAATCCACTGGCCAAGCACATTTGTTTCAATACATTTCATTGGGATGATAAAGGTTTTACTTTGAATACAAACTTAAAGAAAAGGCAATATATCGAACAACTCATAACCATAGCCTAAGCATGTGATGCAGTGTCTATCTAATTTTTCCTTTGTGAAAAGTTCGACAACATGTTTATCCTGCTAACTTTGGTCGCATGCTAGCTGTGTAACATACTGAGTGAATGGAAAGTGGACCACACATCACAAAACTGGCTGCATACTTCACAGGCCGACCTCCTCACTTATTTGTCACTATGCATTAGCGGTCCTGTTTTTGTCTCTGTACTGCTACATACGCATATTCCTCAAGATTGGACGGTGAAGCTCAGAGTTAACTTCTGTGGTGTTTAAATCCAGCCACAAAGAGATGCATTTCCCTGTGTTGAACACTAGGGGAATACTCCGTATACTATACAGAAATATGGATGCAAAATTAAACTGTGTGGAAACGAGACATCTCAGCATCATTTTTTATAACAAAATAACCTTCCAAGATTTACTCACCAAACTCAAAATCTGTGTCGTCTACCAGATTCTAGCAAGAGGAAATTTTTGGCATGTGTTGAGCTGTTACCACGTTGAAAATGCAATGAAAACGTAGGTGTTTAGAAGTAAATTAACCCTTCAGTACTGTCATTAAAATGGGACTGTTTGCTATATATCATTATACACTTCAATAAACATTATCCGAGTTTGCTTGGTTTTGGGTTCCACCTTACTTGCATTACTGCTTTAATAGCATCACGATTAGCTTGCTGACATGCATCTAAACCTAGCCAACTACATGTTAGCCTGCTTCCCAACTAATATTAGTCACCATGGCAACCTAAACCTAATCCCCCCATATGAAGCACATCTGCAGGACGATGTGTCCTAATGGCTGGCTTAAGGGTGATGTCACAAGGTTGACCAGACACAGATGATACGCCTCCCAAGAGAGGACAAACTGTGCCCGTCTGGACACAAGGACATACAGATATATAGCGAATAGACCACACAAACACATTGCCATGAATACACTCCAACACAGAAACATGTGGACCGATAGTACAGATTCACTAACACACACACACACACACACACACACAGACACACACACACCTGCCCTTCAGTCTGTGTCCCTGTGAGAGGACAAGTCAATGACAGAACAGTGGAGAGAAAGGAACAAATAGCAACAACACAAAGAAAGAGGAGGCTTAAAAAGAGCAGAGGATGTATGGAAGGCAATAAGAGAGGAAAGTAATGAGGAGGGATAGGACAGAGGAATTACGGGGTCTATGATTGCCTCTAATACTATTTTATGGAATAGATGTTTTGTTGCCAATCAATCTAGTATGTACATCAAACATTAGCAAAATCTATTTAGCTCTCGTTAAAAACTAGCACTATAGGGCATCATAAAATCTTGCGTTTTGTTTTCCCCCAAATTTTCTATTTTAATTTTCCTGAATTCTTTGTTTTATGATTTAAGCACATTTTGTCATCGGAAAAAATGTGCACCAACATGGTGGGTGAATAAAACTTCAACAACTCAATAAGAAACATTCAAAATTTGGACTCTATCCTTTTGTAAAATAAAGTGCTTCACATCTGAGCTCCATACAGTTGTGGTCTAAATTTAGTTCATGTAGTGTCAAATTTCTCAGTTTTTTGGATGACCTGTCTCAGAGAGGGTCTTCCATATGACCTGCAGGGTCCAACAATAACGCTCGACTGTCAGGAATTGTTCTGCCTAGCAACTGAACATCAAAGAATAAAGTGGATTTTCCTAACTTATAAAGGGTTGCAGATAGCATGTTTTATTCTTCCTGTGAATGTAATGTAATTAATCCTCTATCCATGTACGTATTTACACTGTGTCAGCACCTTATTTTTAAAAGTGGGCATCGTCAAACATGTATCCTAGGCTTGGCATCATCAAAAATACTGATTTATTGATACATATCTATTGTAAATATTCAAAGCTGTTTCATTACCATCTTCTACACCAGTACCATCCTCACTTTATTGCTTTCTCTTTCTGTTGATGTTTGATAGAGTCATTCTAATGTTTTCTGCTACTAACCAAGAAAAGATAATCGGTATGTTGTAGCTGTGTTATTTTCATATTTTAATAAAAATTCAAAATTTTGTGCCCTTAATATCAATAATTTTCTGTGGCATCAAAAGTGGTATTGAACATCAATATTTTTCAAGGTATTCTGTCAAGATTAAAAATTCCAGTATCCTGACAACACTACCTAAGCTGTTTCAATGCATTTACAGCATTTATGGGGCACCTCAATTTATGCGGCAGCTGGTTTGACCACAGAGATGCAAGTGACAGCTAGCCTGATGCAGCATCATCGACATCATCATCAGTATCTGACACTGCCTCTTGACCACTGGAGAAGCACATGAGGACAGGATTTAATCCTGTTTAGCTGATCGAGACTGGTCAAGCTAGTCCTTAAATCACAGGGCCCGAGCATCAGCATCAGCATCAGCCACAGACATCCATCTAAGATGACTGTTTGTAATTAGACTATGTTTTAAAACATATTAGGATATAAGTTCTCAGAGTCATCAGCATTCAAAGTAGGGTTTTCAATCATTATCTTTTTCTCTTCCTTTCTTTCTGTCTTCAACATTGTCTATCTCACCTTTAATCCAACACCTCTTCAATGCAGTTTGTTTTCATCCATCTTCCCTGCAGTATTTTTTCATCCATCTGCCGTTCTGCCTGTCCTTGTACTGTATTCCATGCTACAGCTATTTATTTACCACTCTGACTGTCTTCCTACCTTCCTCTCTTTGATGTTTGTTCATTCAGTCTTTCCTTGGCCAATTTGCATATTATCTACCTGCTTCTGTGCCTCAATTTTCTGATGTCTCTGTGTGTGTGTCTGTCAGTCCGTCTCCCAAAACATATTCACCTATATAAACGCGCATCTCTCCCTCCTTCCTTTCCTTCCTTCCCTCCAGAGCATGCCCATTAGTTCTGCTTGCTTGGTGTTCGATGGAGCCTGTCCCCCACGCTGGCACCCTCGGAGACCCCGCTGGAGCCGCCATGGAACCTCTGATTCATCAATCTCCCTGCAGCTGGCAGGAAACTGACCCAAGGGGCACGGTCCCTGGTGGGTGCCTGGAGCCAAGATGGCTGACGGGGCAGGAGAGGGAAGGAGAGGATAGAGGCAGGTGGCAGGTAGGAGCCTTTACAGATAAAGGGAGAGAAAAGGGTTGCGTAGAGAGGCGGAGGATGGAGGAGTAGGTGCTTGTTAAACCGTATGAGAGGGGAGGTTTGTGTGTGTGTGTGTGTGTGTGTGTGTGTGTGGTGCTTAGCCTTAGATACTATAACAGAGAGCACCTGTGCAGCTAAAAGACTCTTTTTTCCCCCTCCATCGTTTCTAACGCAAACCCTTCAGCAGTGCTCTGTTATCGTGTGGCCATCTCTCTGTGTGTGTGTGTGCGTCAGATAGAGAAGCAAGCATGGAGCAAAAGGAGATTTCATGGTACTAAGCTGATACACTAAAAGCACAGTAAAGGGCACCAGGGTTAATAAGCATTCAACAAATGGATTTATAGGGCTACATGTAATCCCCCAACATACCTACGCACACACAAACACACCACACACATAGTCAAGCGTACACTCATACAGAGCAAGGTACCCAAACACATCCCAACCCGAGCACAGGCTCTCTTGCAATCTAGTTTAAACACCACTCCATCTCTAAAAGAACAGGACGAAACAGGAGGAGAGGTGATGAGGAGAATGAGAGATGGATGAAAGAGGAAAAGGGAGGGGTGTTAGTGCAAGCAAGCCTGCAGTAAAACGGGATGTCTGCAACAGCTAAATTTAGAGATTCCTTAGCCTGAAGCTAACACTTTGAATGCAGATTTGCTTGAAATGTTTGCTCCTAAAATATTGACATTGGCATTGAATCCAAAAATCTTGTATCTGGGCAGACTGTCAGCACAGCAGAAACATCCTGTGCAACAACCCCTCTGCTTTATAGTCATGATACGCGCTCACCCTCAGGAGCTGCCTGCTGTAACCACAGTCCTCCATTGCTGGCCTCGGAGCAGCTTGACTGAAGCAGCAGAGGTTAAGTGCCTTGCTCGAGGGCCACTCGGCCACGTTTGCAGAGCAAGCAGAGAGTGTTGCTCATTCAGCTTCCCAGCCTGGGTTTTCCCTGCTGGTCCGGGCACCCAGTCCAATCTGCTTCATCAACATTCTGGCTGCTCCACCTTGACAACCCTCCATAAAACTCAGTGTTATTCCCAGAATGGGGTACTTTTCTTTCAGTCCTTCCACAGCAGCAGTATATTCCATGGCAAGAGTGGGCACTGTGTCATGGCTGAAATGGTTTTCATTATCTATTATTATGTCCATAAAATGAAAAATCATTTCATTCGTAAAATGAAAACAGAAAAAAAAATCACTATTTCTTGCTTTATTTTTGGACCAACACTTTGAACCCCACAAAAATATTTCATTTACAGTGATAGAAAGCTGAGCGTAGCAGCTTTGTCATCTGCTTGATGAATAACTTTATTTAATCAAGTTAATTTAAACGTGTTGTTGATTAAATCTTAAACTTAAATTGAGTAATCAATAAAGCAACTGCTCATTTAGCCCAGTCACCAATATTAAATGTTGGCATTGTACCATGTCTGCAAACCATGAATATGTTACATTTGTACATTTTAAATGTATGAGGTGGTTCAGATTATGTGTGTATGAGCCGAGTCTCTCATCAGGAGGAGGAAGGAATGGCAGCTGGCGTCACAACTGGGCAAGATGGCTGCCAAACAGCAACAGCAGCAGACCTCTTTTCAAGACTAACAAAAGTGGGGTTTTTTAACGAAAGGTTCAGAGATTTCTGATCATTTTGAAGAGACAAAAGAAGTTATTGTTTAACGAGAGGCTGGGACATTTCCAATCACTTTTGTAGCTATAAAAGCGGGTATTTTTTAACAAGACATCAGAACATTTCCGGCTGTGTTTGTAGTGACAAAAGCAGGTATTTTTATTGTGAGGTCAAGACATGTCCAGCAGTGTTTGTGACGACAGGTCAGGACATTTCCAACTGTGTTCGTCATGACAAAAGCAGGTATTTTTTAAAGTCTGAAACATTTCCAAAAGTGTTTGTAGGTACAAAAGCAGGTATTTTCTTCAAGTGATATCTGGCCATGTTTGTAGCAACATAAGTGTTTTTTTTTTTGTAACATAAGATCAAGACATGTCCAGCAGTGTTTGTGATGGCAAAGGTTGGTACTTTTAAACAACAGGTCGGGACATATCCAGCCATGTTTGTAGCGACTAAACCGGACATTTTAAGGCAAAATTGGATATGTTCCTAACCCTTACCAAGTGGTTTTGTGCTTATATGAAGTATACAAATGTAACATATCTTTCTTAACATTAACATTACATCTTTCTTTGCAGAAACGTACCATGTAAGCATTTATGTGGCAACTGGTTTGAATAATTTCATACTGATCATGTACTAAGATGTAACTGTGTATTTGCATGTACATGGACACAAGTGAACAGCGTACAGTGCTTCCCCACCGTTCACATAATTGCTATAACACACATAAATCTTTCCTCTCTGTGTGCTACTTTTCTGTAAGACTGAGCTGTATGCTACTGCATTGATGAGTCACTGATGACACACACGAGCTCACACACGCACTCACACGCTAAAGATCATTAAGTCTTCTGCTCCCTGTCGTGTGAGTGATTTGGGATTGGTGTATAGGAAGACTCATATTGTGGCACCTGCCAAAAAGACTCACACACACACACACACACACACACACACACACACACACACACACACACACACACACACACACACAGAGGCGTACACGCAAAGATGTACACACACACTCACACACACACATACACACAGACACACACACTCACAAGTGAGCAATGGGGCTGGGGTCTGTTTCAGACTAGCTGGCTGGGCTAACAATGGGTAGCAAGACCTGTGGGACACACAAACGCACACACACTCACAAGCATACTCCCTCTCTCTTTCCCTCTCCCCCTGTGGGTAGGGACACACAGTACATTCTGGGCCGTTGTTCAAAGCTTAGCAGGATTAGCTGCATGATCTCGGTACTTTTTTTAAATATATATTTTCATATTTTTAGTGGGTTTTGGCTCGCTGAAGCAAAGGATCAGCTTTAGAGAAAAGGACTTCAGTTTAAACAGATTTCATCTCTGTTTAGCAAACAAGTCATATCCTGGAAAGTGTGAAAAGATCAACTATAGTATGCTATGAACAGTATATGGTAAAACACGCATGGACATTTGTGTACTTTTAGTCTGGGGCTGTATTTAATGGTGTAGGTCAGCCCCTTGGTTCCAATTAGGGTAATCCTAATGCTACAGCATACAGTGATATTTTAGGTTGTGCTTCCAACTTTCCTGTGTCAAAATAACAGTACCTTCATGCACAAAGCAAAGTCCATAAAGAACTGGTTTTCTTATTTTAGTGTGCAAGAACTTGACTTGCCTGCACATAGCATTAAACATCTCTGATGAACTGGATTACCCGATTACAAGCTCGACCTCACTAATGCCACTGCGTCTGGATAGGAGCAAATCTTGGGCCCCAGGAAAGCTGTGCCGCTTTGCAGCAAATTTTTCCCAGTGGCCACTTGCAGCATTGCAATGAAAAAAATCCCCTGTCTTGGGGTCAGATATCTAATTATTATTAATATCCAAGGGCAAATCCCTGCAGCCATGTTATCATTAATATTACTTTTGGGATTACATTAGGGCTGCATGATTATGGCCAAAATGGTAACCATGATTAGTTTGATCAATATTAAGATCAGGGTTATTTCAGTCTGTCTTTGGGAGCTGGATGGATAATACTCTCAGCGTCGACACTGGACAAGCACAGTGACTCAGTAAAGAGAGTAAAGTGAAGTGACCTTATTCATCATACTGATTGTGGTGTTTTTTTGAGGTTGTTTTCACAAGTTAACTTTGTTGCTTTGCGGTGCAGAGACAAGTCTCATGCAGTCTTTGCATATGGTTTGTTTTTGCTTAATATCATGTGCACTACATCTGTTGGCCTAATGAAGGTCTAGTCACCGAAACGTCGCAGCATTAAAATCATTATTTTTGCAAGTTAGACAGCGTGTGGGAGTAGTTCTTTCTACACGTGCCCTACATCTGAAATAATCCAAAGCCTGAAACAATTGATGATCATTCGTTTCGAGCTCTTCGCTTTCTGTTCCAGACATCTGATTTTCGTTTTGCCCGACTGCTCTCTGTTCTCCTACACTGGACTGCAGCCACAACATTCAGGAAAGTTTTTCACAGGCTGCCGCTGCAGGGTGCATGCGCAGCAGCATGACAGCTCCCCAAAAGTGCAGGCTGGCTGTTGGTTTAGGAAGCGCTTGATTTGATATGCAGCAGAGTTTTCTATGAGTGGGGCACGCATTTTTAACGTCAATTTTGCAGTTAATTTAATTGTAAGAAGCCAAAATCCTTAGCGAGATTAATATTCAGTTAATGGTGCAGCCCTAGCATTATAATTAAATTGAATCAAATATAATCTTATCTAATATTTATGATAAAGACTCAATTTACTTGTGTTTGAATTGTGTAACTCTCAGCTCATTTAAGGGTGTATTGTCTGAGCAGCCTTTTGCAGACAGACACAAACCACAAGAACATGTTGCTTGTGTAATAAAGTCATGTAATGGCACTGAGCTCATTCTAGCTCATTTTAAAAAGTCTCCTTGGAGAAGGTTGACTTTGCCTTTTAAAACCAGTGCTGGTGATTTGTGAGTCTCCTGTGAATTCTCAGGGCTTGGTTTCAGTGAAGCAAGCAGTAGCAAGATGTCTCTGCCTCGTTTTATTTCACATTTTGTCCACTTTGTGTCATTTTTTTCCCCCCTCGCTGTATTCTCTTTACACTCTCTCTATCTCTCCCTCTCTCTCTTTTACATCTTGAAGCTATCAGTATCTTGGCAGCGAGACAACAGAGAGGCAACACAGCACGTGGAGAGAACATACCCACAATTCCACGGCTGTGTCCAACACACACGCACACACTGACACACACACGTGTCTATAATTCCATTGTGTTAACTAGCTGGCAGAAAGCCTACCTCAGTGTTTCCAAGGCAACAACTTTGTAAATTTAGCGACATTGTGGTACATAGTGTTTGTGCATGTGTGTGCAGATATTTTATGAAAACAGTATTGAAAGCATATGAAAATGCAACAGACACTAACACACTTGAAGCTGGGTTTAAAACACTTGAGTTCTCCATCCTCTTTCTGCTCTGAGCTCTGTTCATGTCAGTCCATTGTTCATGTCAACGTCTTTGCAAATGATATGTATACATACATGAATGATGATGTGCGGCTGAAGTCGTAATCCTCTACTGTGATGTTTTTGCACTGCACCTCCCAGAGATCACTTCAAACTCAATCTCCGCTTCCAGACTGATGTCTTAATACCCAGTTTTGTTGATGCTGGCGTATTTTCACAGGTGTGGTTAAAGTTGGAAGAGGAGGGTAGCATTTTTGCTGGTCCATCTCTTAATACTTCCCATCTTCCATACCATGTCTGCCAGTCCAACACTGTGGCTCACTGATGCGTTTTTAATATATTTTGGACAGCAATAGATGCCTATAGTACAGAGCAATAAGTTATATCAGGCTTTGGGCACACAGGCAATAATACACATTAGTTGAATCAGTTCATTGGTTTTGGTCTTTGGTGATTTATTGACAGTGAGCTAATGTATCTCTTGTGTGTTTAGCAATGATGGGTATTGTTGCTCATGCTCATTACAACACAGGAATATACTGCTTCTGCATATGCAACTCTTGATGGGATAGTTCAATCTTTTTAAGGTGGGGTTGTAGATCGTAGGCTACTTAATTAGAGCCAGTTTATCTTCTACAGTAGATGGCAGTCGGTGCACCACCAGTTTGGAGAAGCATGCTGGAGTACCACCACAGAAGCTAAATAATATCATACTGTAGCAGCAGCAGCAAAACATTTGTAGCCACCTAAAAAAGTCCTGAAAAAATGTACATTTAAAATATTTTCACTGCTTTAACCTGCTATGAGGCAGCTCTTTCCAACGAGGAACTTAACTAGACTGAAACTAATCCTATTTTTCCACAAAGACTTGCAGTTTAAACAGGGTTCAGCGAGACATTCAGAGTGATATAGTAAACAAGCTAACTATGCTAAGAAATCGAAAATGTGCAACAACATTTTTGCAGACGCTAGATATAAAAAAAACTGTGTGATATTAAGTTGTTGCGAGCTGTAAATACACCACTTCTATGCAGAAGGCAGAAAAGTAAGATGATTTCTGAGCCTTACAAGGCAAAGCCTTTCCTCAAGCAGCTGCCTCCTAGTATGCAGCTGCCGAGCCCTCACTCTGCAGCAAAATCTGAGGACTGAATGTCCCCGAAGTTAAGTGCACACAAACTGGCAAAAAGAGAAAAAAAAGACTGTTTGACCTGAAGCAATTTCCGTCAACTGAGGGGTCTCTGACTTTCAGGGGGCAGCCGTACTAATTTGTTTGTGTTATTGTGTGACTTTGGTGCTTCAAAGGATTAGTTTGGATTCACCAAAGTCACACACAAAAAAAGACAGACTTACAAAAAGGGTGAAACCGTAATAAATTTGTGTGAAGATAACTGGGAAAAAATCAGAGGTATAAGAAATGAAGTGCAAATAGATATGTATGTACATGTGTTTATGGTTTTCCTGGGGTGTTAGCAGATATGTGTGCATATATGTGTGTGTGACTGTGGGGAAGAGAGGATGAGCCAAGCTTGCGGTATGGTCAGCCAAGACAGGGAGAGAGAGGGTGTGTGTGTGTGTGTGTGTGTGTGTTTTAAACCTTGAGCTGTCTTCTTCTCTTCAAGTGGTAAGTAATGGAATTAAAGGGATACTCTATTGGCAAGTGATACACATACATAACTCCAAAGCAGGGATCAAACCTATTTTTTTCTTTGTCTGTCCATCCCCCTCCTCTCTTTCTGTCTTTCTCTCTCTCTCACACACACATACACATACAGAAAGAATAAAACTTGATTTATCAGGTCTACGAGAGGCTCTGACACGCAGGGATGCTGCAGGCTATTATGCTGAATACTCAGTAAAAACACAAACACTTCACAATGTGTACAGTTTATCCTACAGGGATTATGCTGGTATACAGACACACATGCACACACGCTTACTGAAAGGATTACACTAAAGATGCGCGTGATGTCAGTAAATTGCATGAACAGTCCTCTGCAGAGTGTCGTCCCCTGAAGGAACCATAGTATAGGAACCACAGCTGGAAGGGGCAGAATTTTGTGGTCGCACTTTATCAGCCTCCAGAAATTCACTCAAAAACTGTGTGTGTGTGTGTGTGTGTGTGTGTGTGTGTGTGTGTGTGTGTGTGTGTGGGTGTGTGTGCCCTGACCTGCCCTGGCCAGCTGTCTTCCACCGGATCTCATTTGCATTTACAGGCCACTAGAAAACCATGTGTTTGTACTCAAAGCAAAGACTGTTACCACTGTTCTAATAGTTTTTTTTTCTTTCATCACTCTGAGCAGTTAAAAAAAGAGAAAGAGCCAGAGAGAAATGTTGAGAAAGGAAAGCAAGAGGGGAGAGAATGATGAAAGAGAGAAGGAAAAGCGTCACTAATGTTTCCTGCTAAAATATTCAGACTACTGCCGCATGATGCGTCACCCTGTCCCACACATACACGTACACTCGCACACTCGCACATGTACACACAGAGAGCAAGTGCCGTTCCTAGCCCCTCTACCCAGAGTCGCCCTCGGAGGAGCCCGCCAGAGCCGGCGGCCATATCTGACCAAGCTGAACTTCCTGTTCACACGCTTTTCTGACTCATGATTGGTTAATAATTTAGGAAAGGGAATAGGAAGGGAAATTCAGTGAGTACAGCAGGAGTGAGAGCACAAATCGCTGCTGCTTGCTTTGTGGAAACAATGTTCTGAGAATTTAACAACGGATCAGCTTTACACCAACCTTGAGGAGCAGCAGATGCAGACTCTATATAGATTCATTTCTTGTTTGACTACATGTAGTTGTGATAAACGAGGTCCACATGTAGATCGATAAAGTTTAAATTGCGAGGGTGGCCTGGCCATTTCCCTTTCAGACCAGAGAGAGAGAAAGAAGAGTGCAAACAGGGAAAAAGAAATTAAGAAAAATGAGTAAGTGACAAATTTCAGGAATGGGATAAGGAACAATAAACTGAGGAAAGATGCTATAATTGTCTCTGTGGAAACTAAAAGATTTATCAGGAAAAACAAACAATTACAGGAACCAGTAGGAAAGACAAAAGGAAACAGAAAAAGAATTACCAGCTCTTGTAGCAACACTAACTTGCGTGCTAACCTGCTAACTTTCACCTTCCTTTCTTCCCTCTGTCTACTCCAACCTTAGACTCAGCATATTAAACATTAAACGCTTTCAGTCAGCTCAGGAACATGAGGTGGTAGATAGGAGGGAGGGAAAGGAAAAGTGAGCAGAATCACTCTGTCACCACTTGACAGATAAAGCCTAGACAGAAGACATGTGTAACTTGTTGAGTCCAACACTCGGATGTGGTCAGTGTGTTCGGTCAAAGCAGCAATCCCCATGGCTGAATATGCTAATGCAGTGTCTCAACATGCATTTCCTCTAGTGACAGCTAGACGGTGGCTAAAAAAAGTCAGAGTAGTGAAGACTCAACACAACAGAAAACTAAATTGTCTCTCAGAATGTGATGTCAGTAGCTCATTTTATAGCTTAATTTTGTTTTATGTGGCAGTTTTTAATTTGTATTGTTCAATTAAAGTAATATGAAGGCTAATACAGGTGTTTTTAAGGGTGTGTTTGTCTCTATTTTGACTATAAATGTTCACATTGCAAGCCCTAGTGCTCAAATTGGATTTACTGCTCAGATAAGATATAAGATTTTTTTGTTTGGTTGTTCACATAAATGTTCCAATATCAGTTTCCAGTCACAGCCCTGAACCAGCATGTCTATAGATATCAAACACTTAAATTTAATGCTTTTTAAGACCTGTTCAAAATCATTTAAAATCAAATTTAACACTGATTTTTGGACAAATCACTCTTATTCAAGCATTGCAGGTAACTATGAAGGTAAGCAGTATATATGTGGTCCTGTGCAGAGGTAGGTTTTATGTTGGAGCAGGGTTATTAAAGTGAGTTAGGTTAATTAACATGTTGCCAACAGGTAAGTGCAAGTATAAAAGAGTGTGGCAAAAATATAGTTTTAGGTTCTGTGGAAGGTTTAAAGATTTGTTATATCAGAAATGTGGATTCTCAGCTTAAATAATTTTCATGAAAATAAAAAAAAAAAAGATGGGAAAATGAAATTAAATGAAGTCTTTGTGCAACTAAGAGCTCACAATTTAAAATTTTAATGACTTTGAAAGCTTCGTATTTATAAAAAGGATTAAGACTTTTTAAGGACCTGCACACGCCTTGTGGACTGACCTACATGCACAAAAAACAATAACAAAGACATCACATACAGCATGCTGTTGCACAGAAGTAAGCATGGAGGCCACTGACGTCAGTGTTCATGGTTTCATTTATAAGTTGATGTGCAGTGGAAGCCAGCAAGTTTGTGAGCAGATGATAACTAGGATGAGGATGAGGAGAAAAAGACATAAAATGTTATTATGGCTTTTTGTGGAGCAACGGTTGCTACTTCTCTATGGAGGCATGTGTGGAGGGTGAGATTGTAACATGGAACAGATTTCATCCAAAATTTTACAATGTAAAGGGCTACTTGTTATTCTGTGGGGGCCTCTGTTTGTATTAAACGCATGACTCCAGCCAGCGCAGAAATATGACAAATGTCGATCTACAGTGACGTAAAGTTCGCATGACGTCCAAGGTGACTGTTCAGTCCATGGTCGCACAACAAAAAATCTGACCTTTATCTGATTTAGGAGCATATATGAAACTGGCCCAAATCAGAATTAAATAAATAGATCAGATTCCCTTTGATTTGTATTTTTCACACTGTTATGAAATCAACAGATCTGAGTCACATATGAGCATAAACAGCCTGCAGTCTGAGAGTAGGTTTAGACTACCACATTTGTTGTTGTACCTGTTGATGTTGTACCTCAGCTCCAACCAGACACTCAAAACAACTGGCAGGATGGCAGAGGCAGGAAAGCCAACTCCAGCTGTTCAAAATCTTCCTCCAGAAACCTACCACAGATGCTGCATCCATTCCCAGCCATGACTTTTTAACCACGTAAGCTCTGCTTTATTCATTTTCATATGAATAATGAACCAAGCTCCTGTGTTCTCACGCAGAGATACAGTAGCTCATAACTTGTAGTTTTGAGTGCAATATGGTGCAATATACTGTAGAGTTTGCATCAAAAGGTAAAGAAAGCTCAGACTGCTGAAACCATGACAGCTGCAAAGTCCAGAGATCTTGAGCTCCCTTACTCCACTTGTATCTCCTTTTTGTTTCATATGGAGTTAATGGAAAAACGGCCTCTTTAACACATTTCTATTCCTGTCACGTGAACACACACACAGAGGTAAGCCCACAAACCATACAGTTTTCAGGATTCTGATTGGCCGCTGCGGTTCTCCACCCACCAATCCTGTGACGGCAGTAAATTGCTGCAGTATTGATTTTCAATGGGTACGCATCAAACACACACTCACAAACATACACATACACACACATGCTTTACAGAAGGGCTGTAAGGTACATATTACAAGTACACAAACACACACAGAGTCAAAATGCAATTGTTTATGGTAAATATGTTCAATTAATTTAATTACAAATTATTAAACCATTAAAAATGTATATAAATTAAGTAGAAATAATAAATTTGACAATCACTAAAAAATAATCAGGTGAAATAAAGCCGGGGGATTTATGAACCAGCGTTGCAGTGACAAAATTCATTCTCATTCATCACATTCATCTGATGCAAAAAGCTTACTGAATATCCTCTCCATTGGGCTTCCTGCTTGGCTCATTGACTTCATCTTTCTGTCTCACTTCCTTCCTCTCCACACACAATGCAACACACACACACACACACACACACACCACTTTTCAAAGGATTTGGAGACATTTTAATACCATAAAGAGAGCAAAACCCCACATCATATACTCTGCTGTAAACATACATAAACACGCACACACAGGCGCACACATAGGGGCACGCGCGCACACACACACACACACACACACACACACACACATAGTCCACTGCAGCTGTGACGATGTCCCTCCGGAGACAGAGTGTGTCCAATCCTCTCCGTCTATCTAGGTCAGCCTCATACAAAAGTCTGCACACCTCTCTCTCAGTCTCTTTTCTCTTTCTTCTCCCTCCTCTGTCCCAACATCTGTCTCCATTCTTGCCTCCTCTCATTCTCCTTACTCCTTTCTCTTCTTTCATCCTTCCCTCTCTAAGTTAGTGTGTGTCTGTGTCTGTGTGTATGTGCGAGTTGAATGACAGAGAAAGCCGACCAACAGTTTGAAGAGAGTTCCATTTATCCTGTTGCCAGGGGATAAGGTTACATTTTTAGGAAAGGGAAAAATAACTTCATGTAGAAATGTGGCAGCAAAATGTCCAGATATTCATATTCTGCATAGCTGTAAATCACATTAAAAAGCTGAAGCCAACTGAAGAGTTTCTGGAAACATTTTAAAAGTATAAAGTCTTGTTGATCGAAGGACGAACTGTACAGGGCTGCACAAAGAGTTTCATTCCAAAACAACATATCCTCCATTTGAAAAATTCACACCTACGCTTAAAACATGATGGCTGGCAATGAGAATTAACTGCATTGTGGGTTTCTAGTTGACTTATGAGTCATCTTTAATATTTTGTTTACAAAGTTTTACCTAAAATGTTATGTTTTCAAGGAGCTTAGGTCATCTGTGGTCTGGGGAAAACACACACATGCATTTCAGGTGCTTTAATGTGTCTATCATCAGGCAGTTAACTACATCTCATCCTCATGAAAACTTCTTTTTAGAAATAGATACCAGTACAAAAATACCGAGCCTAGCTGACAGATGTGCATGTATGATAAATGACAGAAGGAAAGTCTGTTTTGTCAGAGAGGAAGTGTAGTCCTACATTTATATAACAAGACATGAAGTAAAGTCTTGTCTGCTGGACCAGTCTTTATGCCCTGTGGGCAAAACAGAAGAAGTCAAGGGGAGTGACAGTAAATAGGAGCTGAAGGAACAACTGGTCACACACACAGTCACTATTCACACAGGTCAGTGCACATACAGCGGGCTCACACACCCGTGCAAAAGACACACATACAAGCACACAAGCAATCACACAGACTTGAAAGCATCCGTGAAATATACGTGATGTCTTCAAAGGGCCTCTATCTGACTGCTGTGTCGGGGTAACAGTGAACATGTACTGTTTGTCTTCGCTTGTGTAGGTTCTGATGATCAACATGTTTCTGTATTCTCTGTTTCTCAAAGCTTCAAAGCTTTCTCTTGCTTATGCAGTGGCGTACATGTTTGGATGCTTGTCCATGGGTCCCAGGATGATTTTTTTTTAACTGTGATGGTGGTGGGAAGTTTATGTGCTGGGTGGAAGCACAGACACCTCATACACCTTGAGGGCCCTCTGCAAGACAGTTATTATATTTACAAGCCAATTCATAGCTTTAAAAGTCATTTTCTACTCTGCACAATTGCAGAGGAATAAATAATAAGTATTTCAATCAATTCATACTTGCCATATTTCTAAAGGACATTTGGGGGAAAAAATAATCAGTGCAGAATAGATCACGCACTCACTTATTTGTGGTGGCCCACCATGATTACAACATCTGCCACTACGTTTTGATTTTCTATTTTTTGACCATTCATTAGGAGCACTGATAGAATATATACTGTTCGGTTATTCACTGCATCTCCACACCCTCGCAGTAGAGTGTAGTCTACTTCAGCAAATAAGGAGAGGCAGAGTGGCAGGTGCAGTGAAAGGGAAACTTAACAGTTTATTGCGCTGGGTCTACAAGTTTGCTTTTACTCACAAACATCTGCTCCTCTCATCCATCAATTGATCAGCTCTGATTGGATCGACTGATTAATTATCCAGCCCGCGACTTAAAACTCCACACACTGCTCAGAGAAAAAAAACAGAGCTCTGCCTGTACTACATTCACAGACTTGCAAAAACTTCTGAATTTAGAGAGGCGACACAGACTGATACACAAGGACACACAGGCAAAAAAATAAATAAGTAATTAAAGGGGAAAGTTTTCATCAACTACCACCGCATGTAGACTCTAGCTATATAGGAAACACTGTAGATACATACAAAAATCTTTAAAGTAGGGGAGCTTTTTATCCAGGAAATCACTTCCTGCACATACTGTAGGGTAGAGCAACTGTGTGACCTTTTACATGTGTGTGATTGTTAGTACAATGGCGCACTTTGCTCTGTGACTGACAGCGGAGTTCAGAGGTGAGGGTCCGACACAGACTCACGAGTTAACCACTGAGATGAATCATTGAGCAAACCACACACAGGCACACACACTGACACACACTGCCAGGCTGCCAGCTACAATCCAAAACCGTTGAGAGAGAATGAGAGAGAGAAAAACAAAGAAGGAGAAGAGGAAAGCAGATCTGGTACAACCATTTAGTAAGCCATGTGTAAGTAAAGCTTTAACCAAAGTGTTGATGATTAGGACATAAAGAATGGCTGCAGTATACTTCACCCCCTAATCAAAAATACACACTTTCCCCCCTCCCTGCAGTATTATTTATCAATCTACATCATTTCAGTGTGAGCTGCTGAGTGTTGGAGATATCGACCATAGAGATGTCCACGTTCTCTTCAGTATAACAGAAGTAGTTGGCACTTGGCTTATGGTACACAAAGCACCAAAATACATTTGTTAAACTCAACAGCAATGTCTCTTTCCAAAAGTCATGACGCAGTTACTCAAGATAATCTACAGACCTTGCTGTAAGCAGTGTAGGGACTATTTTCTGTGTACACCCACCAACCATATAACCGCTTAGAAGTAAATGTACATCTGCTGCTAGCTCACCGAGCACCACTTACTTAGCTATTAGAATTATAGCTCAGCCAAGGAAGACGCCATTAATGTTTACATCTAACGCCGTTACAAGCACAAGCCTCTCGTCCATAAGTGGATGCACACATCCCTCTGTGAAGTGATACGGTTGGCAGGTGTAGAAAAAAGTTCCCACATAAAACTGCTCACAACATAGTGTGTGAATATGACTACAGGCAAGAGGAAAAATCTGTGTTTTTGATTGTATGCATTTTTGTATTCTTGATGTATTATGTCCCTTTAATTCCAGAGCCCCAAGGAGACTGTGAGACTGAGTACTATACGTCCATGTGTTTGTGTTTTTCCAATGATGATGGTCATCAAAAGGCCAACTCAGGCCAGTTGTCATGTCAAACAGAATTAAAAGTAACACAGCTGTGAAAATTCAACACTGAAACTTTAAAATGTCACATAACACAGACAACTGAATTCATCATGTACTTCAAACTGATGACATTAAGCTATGTGACAGCTTTACTGAATCAATCCTATGGTACGCTGAGTACTGTGATTTTAAACGTGGCTCATCAGTCACTCTCATTAGGTTACATTTCACTCAGTCTGCGTGGCTCATAGGTTCGGGCTCGCTGGAGTAAGCTCGGAGAAGAGGGCTCATAATCATAAAGCCAACTGTTGAAATCCTCAGATGTGGTACGAAATGAATGAGTAAAGGCTCTCCAATTGCTCTACAACTGCCGTTGAGAGGCCCTTGAGCAAGGCACTTAACCACCGACAGTCAGAGTGCAGCAGCTCAGTGGCCACACGAATGGAAGAGAAGCAGGGAATTAATACGTTTCGCCTGGCAAACCTTTCTTGCATGGTTATGCGTCTTGCCTTGGACAAATAATAATTTTTCTTCACTTGACAAGGATCCGTCTTGCCTGCTAGCATGTTAAAGTGAACATATTTCCATTAAGGAAAAGATTTCCACCAGAGGGCTGTCTCATTTCTATCACACACATTCAACAACCATCATGATGAAATCACTAGAGAATGAGAAGAGAGGGCTGTTTGGCTAGCAGCCTAGACAGATGGACTATAACACCAGGCTGGGGCAACAACATGGCCTACAGGACCGAACAGGCCAAACACACGCACATAACACACACATGCAACACACAGACCACAGGGAGATGGCCAATCGTGGCAGCCTCTCTGCCAAGGTCAGTGACCCACTGAGAGAGAAAGACACAGGCTCTGTGTGTGTGTGTGTGTGTGTGGTTTCACTGTACAGTATATCATATCTGGTGTGACTGCACTTCATTGACATACTGTGGACCTCTAAGAGATATATGCTCTGTGGCCGTGCTATTTGTTCACCTGAGTCTTTCAAAGCTCGACTCAAATACACTCGCCACACTGAAGAATAAAAGACTGTTTTACATAATTATGACATGAAAATGTTTCCACCATTTAAAATCTTTATTCTCTGTGCTGGTCTTTTTTTCCACAAACTGCAGTATTCTGTCGTCTGTTCTTGAGCGATTAACAAACCCCCTTGTCTGGCTAAGAAGCAGGTAAATGAGAGCAAGCCACTGAGACGTGTTGAGAGTTTGACTCATTACTGTTGAAGGAGAGAGCCCTCTGTGTCTGTAGCTAGCATGTCATTAAGACTTGTTGAGGTAATTCCTCTCCAATTAGCCTCTCTGTGATATGAGGACCAGTTAAGGAGAGAGCGGCGGAGGACGAGGCCACTCAGAGTCGAAGCCACCCTCACAAGCAAATCTCACCTGATCCCTATCAAACAATTCAGCTCACTGCTGTTATTAATACATATGCTACTCCACTACAATAACTACTCCTACTGCTAAATTCATTTTAGAAAAATACATCATTCATTTGCACAAACCTCCAAAAGTTAAAGAGAAGACACATCATTCTGTTCCAGTGCTGCCATCAAATTACTTACGGAGATAACATTAATTAGCAACGTTTGTCATTTTAACTGGTGAAAGGCACAATGTGCACCAGTTAAAAGTGAGAAGTAAACGCTAGTAAGAGAGGAGTTACTGTTCCCATCCAAGGTGTCAGAGCAATGTCAGTTACAGGTGCAAGCAGTGCTATAACACTAGGAGGTCAAACTGGACAAAACAAAGTATAATTCAATTTTTACTGCTTTATTTTAGCTGATACCGATCCAATAAATGTGCCCACATTGAACCCTGACAACGATGATAGGCTCAGGAGATCCTGAGCAAACCAGTAACGTGTGTACATTATTATGTAGCAGATATATTGAAACTACGTTTATTTACACAGTGTTGTAGTAATCAAGATCAGTCTTGGTCTCAAGATGACTTTTTAAAGGTGTCAGTCTCTACTCCATTTTTACTCAGTTTTAATTTGGTCGAAGACAATAGGGAACTCTGGATTTTATTTCAGGGCCGGTCAAGACAACAGCTGCGGGGATATCACTACATTGCCTGTGCAAAAAAGGAATGCTGAATAAAGATGGCTGTGTTGATTTCATCTCTTGAGTCTTTGTATTTGTTTGCACATAGAAAACAAAGGGATATTCCCACACATAAAAGTCACCTCTGCAATGCCTTTTGATTTATGTCATTTATATCGTACACTTATACATACACATAAATATAGCCTACAGTATGCAAGCGAAGAGGTGAATAAGGAGGCATTGTCATTTGTTGCCTGTGGGTGTTGTTATGGGAATGTGGATTTTCAGATCATTTTTAAAGGGTGTTTGCACTGGTCTGGTCTTGGTCTTGATTTGGTTTCAACCCCTCAAAGTCTTGGTCTTGTCTGGTCTTGATATGCTCTAGTCTTGGTCATGACTTGGCCTCAGTTTAGATGGTCTTGACCACAATGCCATGGCACTGTGGGTAATATGTGGTTATGCCTTGGCACAAAAACAACTTGGTTATGGTTTGGAAAAGAACATGTCTTGGCTTAAAATGCCCTGTTTTGGTGCCACAGTCATAACTGGAAATGCAGCAATGTCCTGCTAAAAAACAACTGTTTTTGTTGTTTGTTGGTCTCAGTGGTCTGCAGCTTGGCAGCTGTCTTGCCTGGGTCTCATGCCATCCACCATCCTTTCCACATCCCGATGACAAAGTCAGCTCATATACATGTAGTCAGAGCTACGTCACATTAGAAATGTTGACATGAAAAGTATGGAGTGTACAAATGTAATGTATCTGTGGTTTGCAGAAACATTTTCTTTCACCTGTGAGAATATGGTCTGATTTTATACAAAACACTGGAACACAGTTTCTTAATTTGACGTTATTTTGAATACTATTTTAAAACCACAATTGTATGCTGTACATAAATATATATATATGTATATACATATGTATATATACCAGAAAAGTACATTTGAAACATTTTACATTTTAATACCAATGTCATTCATATTGCCAAGCCCACATTAAAAAATTCACTTTGAATATAGTGTGGAACAATGTTTCTCTTTCAGATTCACAGAAATAGGCCTCTCCAATTAACTCATGCACAGGGACTTGTCAAGTAGCTCAGATGACAATTACAGTGGAAGGAGTAGCCAGTGTAAGATAATGGCACTTATGGAAAGCAGTAGAGGCTGGTATCATCAGACTGTAGCAACATGTTTTAATAAAGCACCACCAATAAAGTCGCCTGTACAAGCTAATTGAAATTGCATGCATGCTTTCATATACTTAAGTGATTAGACTAAAAACAAATACATGCACACATAAAAGCTCTGAAATTTTGGCTGTGCAGTTTGGAGTTACAGACACAGGATGATCTCTCCTTTCCTTGTCTGTACTCCTACCTCCATCCCTCTGCCTTTTTGACTCATTAAAATGTCATCTTAACACTGGAGACTTTCTCTCTCTCTGTCTCTCCCTGAGTCTCTGTGCCGTTTGTTCACCTTCTTTCTCCAAACATGGTAAACAGAACAGAGCTGCACCGCCACAGTTTGAGAAGGCGTGTGTGGCTGCCGAGAGGTTGATAAACATCTCTCTCTTTCTCTCTCGGACACACTGTAACCAAACCCATCTTCTTCACAGCCCATCTGTCTCCCTTGTGACTACAACCTAAAACTTGAGTGTGAAAGTCACAGAGGGAGCTCATTTCTCATGGTTCTTTTATACACTGACTAACAATTTCTAATATTTGCACCACACCTCTCAGGCAATTCATTTGACAAATAAACCTGGCTCCTGTGGAATGAAAAAGGCAGACCTTGGACACAATCTGAAAGCAGAGGAAGGCAGACAGACGCCATATAAGCAGAATTCACACAATAGCTACAAAACTAGTAGCAAATCATGCACTGTAATAACTGATTATTTATCATATTACCTTGCATACCTATTACCTATTCACTGTACTCATCATTTGCATTTGCTGACCACAGATTGCATCATTCTGTGCAGTATGCAGACAACAGAAGTAGAGAAGCAGATCAAAGACAGTACTTTCATACACTAGATGACCCTAACTATATGGATATCCAAACATTAGCCCCATATGTGACTGTGAAGCATCTTATTTGAAACGACAGGCAGAGAGTGCTCCTGGAATCAGTCCCAAACCCTAAAATATGAATAAGCATTTAAGAACTCCAAGTTCCCTCGTCTCAAAGTCAATACGTTCTTTGAATGGGTTTTTGGTTAAATGCCTAAAATAAGATCTGAGTTTAACACAAGCATAAGAGTTTTTCATGTTTAATTCTAAGACAAAAAATATGTAAGTAAATATCCCATTTGTGAATTTTTAAGCTTTTATTTAGATTAAAAAAGGCAGTTCCTAACATGTGGCTAAATGAGACTACAGAACATCATTATGCCAAGCACATCTTTACAGCCTCGTTGTCATGGCGACATTTAGTCATGCAACCATAGTGTAGTTCGTTTGTAGCCAAACATTAGCTTTTCACTTCAGGCAATTGTATTTACACTTCAGAAATCATAAAAGTGGTGTTCATTTGTGAAGATTATCTCACTGAACAAAACGTCTGTTTGCCACAGAGCTTATGTTCTGCAAAATCCAATGGAAAAATCCCACAGGTTTTTCCACTGAGGGAAACAGGGTGACACTAACGTTAATGTTACAGAAAAACGTAATCCATGGAGCACTCTCAACATACAGCTATAACAGCTGGGAAGACTCTCCACATGATGTCAGAACCTGGATGCAGAGATTTGCTTTCACTGAGACATGAGTGCAATAGTGGGGTTGGGCACTGACGTCAAGTGATCTGGCCCAAATGTGTTAAATGGGGTTGAAGTCGGAGCTTTGTGCAGGCTAATCATGGTCTTTCCCAAGTGGCAAAAACGAAGCCAATGTGGGAGTGCCAAAAATTGCAGTTTCTCTAATGGCCTCTTGAGGCTGGCTCCAAAAGTGAGTCAATCCCCAGAGACACCCATGTTAAAAAGTCCAACTTAACAGCAGAAATAAACATGTTTACAGCCTCGGTTTTTGTCTCTATAGCTAATTTCCCCAAGTATGACAACTAAACTGGGGACGAATTTTTGTAATAACTCACCCGTTTACATTTTATTTAGGCTTAAAGTTACACGTAACTACAGGCATGACTGCTTTGAGTGACAGGCTGTCTGCGAGGTGTCACCACAGTCTATGAGACAGATCCACCCCTCGCTCCTCCACAGCTCCACCGTCTCATCCAAATATGGTCACTTCTGGCTCCAAAAAACCAAGATGGCAACAGCCAAAATGGCAAACTTGAGGCTCCAAAACAGGAGTCCACAATCCAATGGGTGACATCACAGTACTATGTCCATTATTTTTACAGTCTATGGCTTTTCTACACCACACTAGGATAATCATTTCTTTGGGGGCCCGGTTTTATCCACATTATCATGATGAAACAGAAAAGGGGATACAAAATGCTACATGTTGCAAGCTGTTGACATTAAGACACGCCTTTAATGAACCTTAAAGGCTTATCCCAAACTATAAAAACATAACTAGACTTATATAAATGTATGTAGACAAGGGTGTCCTCATACTTTTGGCCATATTATGTGTCTCTAACTCATAGTAAATAACTAAATAGGGGATTCCTCTTAACTTGATTTTTAATTGTTGTTATTTTGACGCCTAGTTCTGCTTTCTTTTGAATATATTTACTCTAAAAACTGTGAAATACCTCGTACAATTCACTGAATGAATCACGTTGAAGAGCAAGCTAAATGCGTACAAGTGTTAAGTTCAATGTGAGTGCAAAATATATGTGTGTATATGTGTGTGTGTGTGTGTGTGAGTGCGAAGTCCCTCTCCGCATGTGTATGCATACATGAGTATGAGCATGCGTTTGCTGCATGCTTTCTGTGTGTAGCAGTTGTCACATACACACCCCCGTCTCTGCAAATGTGAGGCTACTAAGCTCCATCACCAAGGAAACCAGCTTGTTGCCAGGTAGCAACAGAGAGAGAGAGAGAGAGAGAGAGAGAGAGAGAAGAGGGGAAACAAGAAAAATTAGTGAGACAGAAAAGACAAAATTAGATAAAAGTGTGAGACGGCATGTGTGAAAACATGTAGCAGATTTCTTTTTAAGATGCCTCCACAATTAGAATACGTCTGTTATTTTTCTCTTTCACTCCTCATTTCGGGAAAAAAAAGTTTCTGTATTGAAAGATCAGTCAACTGACAAACGGCCTCACAATCTGTATCACTGCTCGTTGAGACTTATTGGTACAGTGGAGCTAACAGTAAGCTAGATAGCTATCATGAGGCTGCTGGAATACAGGTTTTAATAAAGAAAGCTGAATCATCTTTAATGAGATAACGCAATCTGTGTTTGCTTCCCTCAAAGCTGCATTTATGCTGTTTTGACCAGAGGTTGTGAACTATCATACTGTATGATTCTGCGTCTGTGGCTGTGGGTGGGTGAGTGTGCATTTCAATTTATCTGTGTCTAAGTGTTTGACTTCATAATTAAATCTGACTTTGAGGTCGCTGAAGATTAGAATTAGATAACAGTTTAACACTCATTCAACAATGTATGCGAGACAAGGTTACATCACAGCTCTGGACCAATTGGAGAGTTGCTTCGCCCTGTCAATCTGTCAGCTTCTGTTAGGAGCTGATGAGATATCAGCAGAGGAACACAGGGTGGTGTGTCTGTATGTGTGGGTTAATCTGACATCACCCTCATGAACTTGGCTGACTTCTGTTTGAAGCCTTTTCTGTGCACTTGTTTACTTTAGTGTGATGCTGGCTTGCTACACCACACTCATGTTACTGTGCTAAACATTGTTCAGACACCGACTGCACACAGCTTACATTACTTGCCCACTGCCCCACTATCATTTTGCATTTTTTTAAAAAACAGAAATAAACCTATTTCACTATTTTCACATATCAGCTCCTACATTCATCAAATAAAAAAACTTGAATCTGTAAAATACATAGTGAATTATCAATACTGAGTCAGATGAATGCTCCAATAAGAAACTGAAAGTATCTGCTCCGTACAGCTGCAGCAGAGTCGCAGCAAAGAGCTCTGCAAGAAGCAAGCTAGGACCTTACGCACAGGGTAACATCGTCTGACCCTCGCTACCAGACTACAACTTGAATGTTGAGGAGACCAAGAGGATGATAGAGGAAGAAACAGTCATTCTTGATAAAAGAGCTCAACCTGTGAGAGAAGAGGAGAATGAAGACTAGGTGTCTACGGTTATCAGACTCTTAAATGTAATAATATTTAAGACATTTTCAAGATCATTTTAACTCAATTTAAAAGAGATTTTTGGACAAATCGTGTTTTTTGTATTTAAAAATTGCAGGCAAGCATAAAGGTTAGTAGTAAATATGTCATCCCGCGCAGACGTAGGTTTTTTTTTTTGAGAAATGTGGTTATTAGAGTGAGTTTGGTTAGTCTACATTTTTGTCAACAGGTAAGTGCAAGTATAAAGTAAGTACTAGGTTCAGGTGTTAAGATTTGTAATAATAGAAATGTGGACTTTCACACAGAAGAGCTTGACTTATTTTAACAAAGAAATTAATAGATGGAAATGAGGACATCACAAGTTTCAATTGAAGGATATTTCATGACTTTCAAGGCCTAATATTTATAACATTGAATTTAAGGCATCTTTTTCAGGACCTGCAGACACCCTAGAAGAGGAGGGGGGAGCGGCTGCCGAGCCTAAGCCACAGCCTAAAAGAAAAAAATTTGGCAAGTAACTCTTCCTGTTCTGATGTGATGAAAAGGGAAGAGCTAAAGATATAACGTTAAAGTTACATCAAAGATCAAAGTAAGCACTTTACAGATAATGAGTCAACAAATATCTTTTTTTGTGAAATGTCCAGTGCAATTGGTATCACCAGTGTTACCTGTGAGTTTATTAACTGGTGTAATGGTGTGTGTGGGGGGGTTGAAATGGGATATAAATCAACAGAAAGGGAATATAAGAGAAATTGAAGACAGGAAAAAAATCCACTATATTTTTGGAATTGGAGTGGACATCTTTGAAAAACACCTCCATTTTAGAAAAGACAAATATTAGAAATACACGCTATAATGTTTTTGCAGTGGGAATTTAATCCATAGCTGCAGCCTTCAACATGACACAAACCTGCTCAAACCTCCAGATCAATTCCATGGTGGCAATAACGGCCCTAAGCATGCCTAAACATAACGTATCTTCAAAATCCCTGCCATAGTCCCATCTAACATGGCACAGTCAAATTGTCAAACATGGCGGATCAGCCGCTAAGCTCCCAAATCATGACACAGCGGATTCAGACTTTTAATATGACACAGCGTGTTTACACTGCAGCAGAGCACAGAGAGAAGAAGGGAGGGGGCTCACCAGTGAACTGAAGATGGCATTTTAATTAGATCAGGGAGCATACACGGAAAGAGCAAGGCTGGAAGAGAAGGAGAAGTAAAGAGATAAGAAGCAGGGAGAGGAGAAGGCAGGAGCAGGAGGAGAGGAAAGAGAAGGGGGATGCTTTCATGTGCATCTTACCCTGTTACCCCTTGGCCATATAATTAGTAGGAAAAACATCTCCTTTCATAGTTACGCCAGTGATAATCAGTTGTGTTGCTGTATTAAACTAAACAGGTTGGCTGCTTTACATGACTGTCATACACATGACAAAGACACAAACATTTCCTTCAGATAAAATCAGACAAAGCTAATGTTACAGGGCTGAGACATTTCAGTTTCACCCTATGGTATGCCTTTATATTAATTAAAAGGAAACCAATTAACTTACTTTATCTTTTAGGGTAAGTTAGAACACGCAACATTTTTTAAAAGTGAAAATTCACATTTAGAAAGTGTTGGCTTACATATTTGAGACCCATTAAATATTAAGGATTATTGTTGTTTAATTTTTGGCATAATAACACATTTCTAACTATATTGGATTTTTCTATGTGGCACAATCCTCCTATCTTTGATCAGTTAAAAATATAAAAGGTGGTATATGTTCCAATACAGAAAGTGCAACCCAGAAAGTATAATTTCAAAGCCAGGGAAAAAAAATATTATTCAAATGTTGCAACAAAATTACAATCAAACTGTATATTGTCATGGCACACTGTCCTTTTTGGCTGTCAGGCTAGGTGGATTGGTTTTACCTAGGTGTAGAGCCCGTGTTAGCTTAAAGGGGACATGCTGAAAAGAGACAATTCAGGCCAGGTGGGGGACCGCAGTTGATGAGAGATGTCTATGAGTGCTGCAAGGAAGACCAACAGTGGACTTTTGCTTCCAGTTATTGTCTGTATGTCCAATGTCTACAGATTAACTGTCAATGGAGTGCTGAAGCTAAGTCAAAATTTCGTCAGGGAGGAGGTTTAGTCTCACAGTTAGGTTTAACCAGTTGATGGTGTTACACTTTTGTGTGAGCCAGAGGTAATACAACATAAACCTAGATGTTACTGGGGACGTAGAAATGCAAAGAGTAGTTTTAACTTATGTATGACCACATTAAGTTTTTCTTTCTATATCAGGAGGAAAAATAAATTGAGGAAGGGCAGAAACAGAAACTGAAAAAAAAAAAAAGATAAACATGTAGGATTAAAACTGTATAAAGCATTAATACCTTTGATTTATCGTCACCTATGTCAATAGACTTGTATTGGCATTATTAAATCTTTATCTTCAGTATCTTTTCCATGAAAGACAAAGACAAAGAAAGAGCAGAGGTTGCTAAGCAGCAGTGACTAACTATAGTCCATGACCAAAGGTGCTAACTAGTGTACAGGATATACTGTACAGTACAGTTTTGCTCTTTCCTGTTCCTCCAATCATGACGCAAAGCCCCACTATGTAACCCTCTTTCTTTACATTCAGCCATTTTTATCTCTTTCCATCTATACCTCCATCCTTACTTCTCACTTTGTCGCCCCCTTCTTCTTATTCTCATGAAACCTGCCCTTATAACCCCACCCCTTAGCTAACAAGCTCATTATTCGCACAAAAGGAAAACAGTAAAAGGAAGACAAACAAAGACAGATGGAAGAAGTGAGAGATTGTATAAGAGTGTAAGATAAAGGGTGGAAGTGAGAAAGACTGCGATAAAGAACCTGTAGAAACACCTGACTACAGTTACAGACAGAGAGAGTCACAGAGAGAAAGCATCACAAGGTTTAGAAGAAAGAAAGAAAGAGTCACAGTGACAGGAAGTTGAAAGCAAAGATAAAAACAGAAGTGTCCATATACGGTTGCTGGTGTCGTTCGAGTTGCCTGGCAACCCCAAAAGTTTGGCTTGAATCTCACTGCCAAGTCATTATTGCTGTGAAACAATCTGTATCCTTTTATAACTACAGTGAAGTCAGAAAGAAGAGAGAGATTTGCCACGAAGCAGCTCCGCACACTGAGAAGCACAGGCCGCTTCAAAGACATGAGGCAGTAGCTCGTTAAAACTGACCACAGACAAGACATGGACGGCTCGGACAATGTTTGCACAAATTATTTATGTGACATCTGAGGTCCTGCATGTATGCTTGATGTACTGTGTGTGGCACTGCTGTATGCATCATGTCAGATCCTCAGTGCATCTGCAGCCACGTGAAAAAGCTTTATCTTGTGTCACTTTAATGGTGGACATCACATGAAATTTAAAAAGCACAAATCAGAGACAGTATTTTTTTTCTTTCATTTCTTTTTTCAAACAAATGTATTAACTTCCTGCTTTGGTTATTTGGGCACTTTAACGCCTTTTAGATTAAGTAAAATGAATGATTCACAGCAGCCAATGAGCAAGAGCATTTGCTGTGTGTGTCTGTGTGTGTGTGTCTGAACCAACTGCTGTACAATCTCAATACCAGCACAAGGAGTGACAGCTCTGGCAGAAAGGTAATAGGCGGCCACCTCTACATGGTCCTGTGTGTGAATGTGTTTGCTCCAGAAAAGAGTGGATGTGTGTATTTGTGTGTGACAGTGTAAGTGCTATTCAACAGGTGTGTGCTGCAGTCAGCAGGAACAGAGATTAGCTAGAAGCTACAAATATGGTCACAAAAGCACACACACCGACACAAACACATTCACAAACATAAATACATAAAGGTCTTCAAATTGTGTTGTAGTTGTCTATTTTGTGATGATCACCAACTAGATACATTAGCAGACACATCTTTTTGATAACCATGACTGTCCGTCAATAGTCGCTAGGGGTGTAACGGTACACAAAAGTCACGGTTAGGTTTATACAGTTTAGGAGTTACGGTTCGGTACGAGTCCGGTACAGCAGAAAAATATCCCAAATGCATAAGGATCTGTTTGTTTTTATTTATTTTGAAGAGACAGTAGTGCAAGTGTCACAGTCAGACAGCTGGGGACTGAGAGCATTTCGCCCACTTGTTTCATTATAAAAATAAGGAACATTTCAAACACTTCTGTATCACACTGAACAAACACTTTCCCAAAAGGCCACAGGTCACAACAGAATATAAAACTGAAAAGCATTTCTTAAGTTATGAAACTGAAAATACCAAAATACAGACTAAAAAATAAAACTGAAGCATTAGGAGGAGTGTTTCAGTAAGTTCCATCATGGCTAGTTATCATCCAAGTGGTCAGTACATCTGTTTGATGCTGTGGAATGTGTGTTAGCATGATGGATGTGTTTCCATTCATATACCCTTCGACAGTGGAGTAACGCCAACACAGCATCCTTATCTTGTGTACAACTGCTCTTTCCTCTCTGTGAGTCTACAGGCGAGTCTTCCAGCTCAAGCATTTTTATCGCTCACCATAACCACATCATATGTTGCTAACAGCAAACAACTTTAAGTTGGAATTTATGCTTGTGAACTTCGGAATTACATTCGATGTACATACCGTGTAGCCTGAGTGCAACTGCATGCACCAGACAGTGACCCCCATACCAAGACAAACCATTATAGCCCTACTCTGGTCACCAGTCACAATCTGATCCCAGCCTGATTGTGTTGAATATTTTTTAGTGCTTCTTTAAAGCTACTTGTAATAATAATACACTTAAAATAATCAGAGTAAAGAACTTTAAAGTTATATAGTAGTATTTATATAACACTCTTAACAGCTTGCTTGATAATATTTGAATCCTTCTAGTGTGATAAACTTCACTGATCGAGTACCCCTTCTTTTTTTCATTGCTCCTCCTCCGCTCCTCTTCTACCCTATAGTATATCCACAATCTCCTCCTCTTACTCATCGGCCCTGTCTCCTCCTTATCTTTCTCTTTACCCTCCAGCTCCCAATATTCAGCTACACACTGTACTCCTCTCTTTCTCTCCCCCTGTCTGTCTGAATGCATCTCTCTTTTGCTCCCACACACACACATCAAAGTCCTTGTTAAGCAGGCTTGGTGAGACTAATAGTAAAGGCTAATAGCTAACATGTGGAGACATATGCTGCCTAACCTTCTGAACCATGTGCTGTGAATGTGCGTGTGTGAAGATACAGTATGTAGAGTGTGTTAGGGTGTGCAGCACATGTATTACAGCTCTCTCCTTTTGAACTCAGGTTCACTGGAGGAGTCTATAAAAAAGGAAATGACGAAATGTCTGTGAACAAAACTTTACGGTCTGGTTGAAGCTAGCAAAGTGGTGAATGTGCAGACCCCTCCTTGAATTTGGCATTGACCTAATTTACAGACAATGTAATTCACTTTTGCATTTGCCAAGTAAAAATGTAAATTACTGGCTAAAAAGTTCATGAAGTTGACATTTTATCATATGACTCCTGAAAAAAATTGTTGATTATTCAATTACTTAATCAAAAAATATATTTGGCAACAATCTTTATAACTGTTTAATCATCTGAGTCATTTATCAAGCTGCTTCCAGGGGACTGACCACGTCTGCAACATGGCAAGTTGCAATTTGCAATATGAAATACTTGCTTTTATTCATTTTTACATTTCACTAATAAAACAAATACCCAACCTCATCTGCAATTTACAATCAACATATTGCAGTAAAGGGGCTTTCACACCGCCATGCGGTAACTTGCCACCTCCATTCACTTCAATGAGGGGATGGCGACCAAGGGGAAGCTGTGTACAGATTTTGCTTTACCGATTGAGTTCACTGTGTTGAACTTCTGTCTGTTGCTGCCTGGCTTTGGCTGATCAAATGGCGAAGTATCACATAGAAGTAGAAACAAGACAAGATGGAGGAGATGAAAATGTCTGAATATCTGCAGTTACAATTCTACCAACTTGTAAGGACAACTAGAAGACAGACTGGGCCTAAGATTACCATTTCCACCAATCTTCAGATGACTGGTAAATTGTCAAACAATATGTGGAAATCTTTAATAATTTCAGTGATTTCCATTGTCTTGCTACAGTATACAGCTACAAGCTAGCTTGCACTTGTGCCAGTGCTCACCAGAGCACCCGCCCAGCATCACAGCTGCAGACTGTGGCAGCCACAGCAACTTTGGGGAGAACGCTCTTGCAGGCAAGTGATTGTCAGGGTAGTTACTATGCGGAGATGAGAAAGCAGCTTAACAATTGTTTGTGAAACGTGACGCTGCTACCAGATTTGATCTGTGTGTAAGCAGTGCTTGCAAAAAGCTTTTGTGAAATGAGCCCTAGACTCTCAAATGTGAAGATTATTTGGATTTCATTGTTATATTAATTTAATAAAAATAACTGTGGGTTTTGTGCCTTTGCTCAGACAAAATTCGAATTTCGTAGCTATCATCTTCAGTTCTGGAAAAAAAGTAATAGACTTTTTTTTCATTTCCTGACATTGTAGAGGCTAATCAATCAATTAAGAGAAAATTAGCCTCAGAGAGATGAACAGACAGTTAAAGTATTTGTTAGTTGCAGCCCTACAGACATAAGTTGGCTCTGCCTTTTATGAAATGACTTTTCTAAAAAAAATGTAAAAAAGTAAAAAGTAAAATGTTAAAGATGAATGGAAAGTATCTAACATAAATGATTTAGAGGTGAAACAGAACACAAGTCAGTGATGAGGTCAGCGTGAAACAGAACTATACTACAGACTTAATACAACTGTTAACTCCCATGTAAGCCTCTCACAGTGACACTCTGTGCCTTCTGTCTTTATAGACGTCGTGGTTTAAAACAAGACAGTCATTACAGCCTTACAGCTGGCTCTTCAGAATTGTGCATGTGCAATTAACACACTGTAACCTTTACTACAGGAAAACAGAGGGGTAAGACATGTTTTCAGCCCCCACAACATCCGTCAAGCAAGCATGGCTGGTTGGTAACGTGCTGTACTTTCTTCTTTGATTTCTTTTATTGCACAAATGTATGCATGCCTGTGTTAACTTCCTGCTTTGAAGTAAAAGGCTGTGTGGGCACTTAAAGCCTTTTAGGTGAAGTAAAATATATTATTCACAGCAGCCAATGAGAGAGAGAGCATTTACTGTGTGTGTGTGTGTGTGTGTGTGTGTGTGTGTGTGTGTGTGTGTGTGTGAGTGTCTGTGCAAACTCAATACCAGCCCAAGGAGTGACAGCTCTGGCAGAAAGGTAATGGGCGGCCACCTCTACATGGCCCTGTGTGTGTATGTGTCTGCTCCAGACAGAGAGAGAGTGTATGTGTGTATTTGTGTGTGACAGCTAAAGTGCTATTCAACAGGTGTGTGCTGCAGTCAGCAGTAACAGAGATTAACTACAAGCTACACAAATGGTCACAAAAGCACACACACACACACCGGCACAAACACATTCATACAGACACAAACACATGCACTCACACACACATAAATACTCACACATGCACACAAATACACCAGAATGTGTCCCTAGGCATTTATTGCCATGTTAGTTATTTGACTCACTGACTGTGGAGTGAATTCTTTAACCTGAACGTCTGGCCTGCAGTTTTAAAAAACTGATCTCCACTACCCATAAGCCACTTCGACTTGGATGACCAGGCATAAAAGTGGCAGGTAAGAAGGTGATTTCTCTAAGCAACATAATTTGCTCCATTCATAAATTAGAACACTGTAACTTACTCATATTGTTGATTTTTTAGTGTAGCATATTCTTATTCTTTTTCATTATATTCCTTAATCTTTACACATTATAATCATTTAATTGTAATTTCCACAGCAATATTATAGCCATCAAATCATTAGAGTGGGCATATAAATGTTTTATTCATAATACAACATTTCTTTTTTTGTGGGTTGGCTTTCAGATGTATTTCTTCAATGTTTATTTGTATAGGGACAAGTATGTCGTATAAACGATGCCACACACCACAGCATTTATAGCCTAAGCTGATTTGCAAAGCCGGTCCCTAGATGGGCCTTTTAAACACATAAAACTAAATCTCAAATACACAAGAGACAGTATAAAACACAAAGTCAACCATAAATACATACATTAAGAACACCAAAAAAATAAGAATTCAACAAGAAAATACGGGCAGAACAATACAAGACACAAGCTGTGATACTATAAAGCACCATAAAACAAGAAGCACCTGATCGGTCATTCATGACTACATAACCAATCCCTCTTAAAAAACTGTTGCAGTTTGAGTTTAAAATGATCTGTCAGGATCCTGTTTGAGTCCTGCAGGTAAGGAAGTCCACATGATGATCCCCCAAACAGAAAAAGCTTGTTCCCATTAGATGCTCCACATGTTACTGAGCCCGAAACTCAAAGTGGAACGACGAGGTCACTGAGCACCTAAAGAGCCAGATTATGTAGGTATTTGTAGAAGAGTTTAACATTACCTATTTTAATAAAATGACCAACACTTAACATATTTAATTTCTTACAGCTACAGTTGGTAACTTTAATGGCAAGTAGCTTTTTACATATTTGCTGAAACCATAACTTTAGTCACACAGCACTAAATGAGACAGATAATCTGTAAAAATAATCATATTCCTCTGCCTTCTCTATTGCTTTGTAGCATTTCTAATAGCTTTAGCTGTCAAAAGATAAAGTTTGTGACCCAGTCACCATGTTGGATACAGTTAAACAGATCACCAAGCATCACCCACCAGCCAAACCAACTTTTTCATTTTGTAGCTAAACAATACACTAAAATATGTTTCTGAAACATTTGTGGTGCAAAATAGGCAATGCAGTGACAGAATCTTGATTCATATTTGATGAGAGCTGCATTAGAGACTCCTCGGCTCTGATTTTTCTTTCACAGATCATCTGTCTCATGCACTGCTTTCAGAATATAGTGACAGATTCAGCAAATATGACACAAAGTTATTTTTTTATGTTACCAAATGCAGCTTTAAGAACATGGCAAATATGTTACATTATTGACTTCCTGTCGCAAAATTTTAATTGCTGTATATCATTATAAGAGGCTTGGTTGTTGTAGATGTTGCTCGGTACCAAGAGGTTATATCATGACTTGAAAGATCACAGTGTTGGGCTCAGTGGTCGACGACCCAACCCTTGTGTTGCCATTACATAATTTGCCCACTAAAGAATCCTGACAAGTTTGTTTTTCAACTGTTAAATATTATGCTCAGTACTGTACATAACTTAGTCCCATGAAATATTATCATTACCTCCTTAATGTTATGTAATTCCTCCAGGAAATGGATAATGGGGCAAGACATTAGACAGGGAGGGATCCATCTTGGACTAAACCAATGGGATATTAGTTGTAGAGATAAAGACATTTTAATTTGATTGGACAGGAAGAAAGGTGGGACTATTGGAAAAAATGTGAGAACGTCATTGGTTGGACAATTTAGTTCCTCCCACTAGTGCAGCATGAAGTCACCATTAAAGATGCACTGTTTTCCAGGAAGTAACAGTGTTCCACTAAGTTCAAGAACGCATTAAATGGGATCTTTAAACAAATATGAAGGATTCAATTTCAATATGTGCACACACAAAATCACTGGTACTGAATTGACTGTAGCAGCACAGACTTTTCATTTTACTGACTGTATCCCTCCGTTTCTGATACTCTCACTTCCTCCCTTCCCTCTTTCTCTCCACCTCTTCCTCCTTTCCTACTTTCTTCCCCCCTCTCCTTATCCTGTCACTTTTCCATTTTTAAAACACCTTACACTTAACTGTCCACATTCCCCTTCCTCAAATTCTGACTCTTCCCCTCTTTTATTGTTACCTCTCCGGTCCCCCCCTCTCTCTCCACTCATCCTCCCCTCTCCCACATCCCCTCTGTCTAATACTCTGTCACTCTCTCTATCCATTATTCATGGCGCAGTCACAGTCGGCATTAAAGGACCTCGCAATATCGCTACGGCAACAACGCAGCAGAAGCAGCCGCATTGGATCATGGGAAACTGGGTCACCTCCCAGGAGCGGGAGGGTGCGGGGGGTGCAGCGGAGGGAGGTCGCTGTCACACACACACACACACACACACACACACACACACACACACACACACACACACACACACACAGAGACACACCTGACAGTTGTCCTACAGAGCAGGACAGGAAAGAGAGAGGTGATGAGAGAGAAAGACAGAGGAGAGAAAGAATCGTAGGGAATGAGAGATAATAGGTCTGGTCAATGATCCAGTTACTGGCACAAAAACCACAGAGAGTACACACTGCTCTGTACATCTTGCCCCGTGTTAGTCGTGCATTGTTAACGCAATGCTAAACGTGCGGCTGTACCATGTTAAACATGAGTAGACTAGACAAGGACAGACTTTCCTAATACTATAAAAGCTTTTATCATCACTTATACACCTTATATACAGACTTATATATAGTTATGTATTATACATGTTCTAGGACAGGCTCTCGGCTTTCTTATATAATCTTATTCAAACTATAATTCAAACTCAGGAGGATGTTACATGACATTGTGAAAAGTAGGAATGTAAATCATAAGTTTCATCACAATGCGATACTGTATCAATTCTTTGGACAATAATATGATATACGCTGATATCACAAAGTCGGCCACAAATACATTTGCGTTTAAATTTAATCCATGAGCCTGCAATCGATATGAGACAGTAGCATTTTCTTGGCTGATTACAGTTATCTGCCTGAGGCTGGGCAGCTAGCAGCTCTGTTTGAATGGTTAGGAAGGAGGTGTGTTTGGATGCAAATGATGACAAAGATGTGCCATGGGAATTTTAAAATAAAGGTGTGTCTTAAATATGATGATATGTATCGATGTTTTTACTTTGCAACAATGGCTTTGGATTGTTGATCACTGAATCGATATATCAATACGGAATGATGTAACGTTGCAGCTCTAGTAAAAAGTAGCAAAGACCAGATACTGTATGGCTTTCCTGTCCCTGTTAATTCTCTCACAAACTCTCAGACTTATTTCATGCAGTTACTACTTTCCATTCAATTTCTGTTTTGAAATGCTGTCAAGGCAACTCTGATATCTAAAAACTTAATAGCTACCATTTTCTGTGCAATAAACAACCCAATTGATATTCATCTCCCTAAGATGTCCATGTGCTTTTACACTTTAATGTGATATGTCCTGAACAAAAAATAGTTCACGAGTGCAATGCTTTTGAGCAGCCAACTATTGAAGCTAAAATATTAGCATTTAAATGCATTTAAAGTCCTTTAAAGAGTAAAACTAAATGAAAATGCTTTTCAAACCCTTCTTTATCACATTTACAGACACTTTGTGCACCTACTTGACAATATATGCTAAATCATTACAAAAAAAATCGAGCTCTTCATATTCTTAAATCAAAAGTAAACCATGTTTTCTTTCTGTAAAACAAAATATAACACGTCCTCAGATAAGCTTATACCAAGGAATTTCAACCAGTAATGACATTTCACTCATTAATCTATCTGTTTGTTTCACCACAATAACATGATTGCTATCTGCAGGCTGGAATTCATTCACTTAAGGAAAGTGGTATCTCTTCCAGATGATGCAGCTCCTGATTATGCAGAAGCATTTTACTGTGGACAGCATCAGCAACTGACGTTACATGAAGCATACAATGGAATTCATCTCTCTCCCTGACGTCATCTCTTTCTACTGCCCCATCAGCTACCGTCTAAGCGTTACTATTATGACACACCCACTTTTCAATGATCAACCTTTGTTTTCATTTCTAAAACAATGTGACTGAGGTCTAATTTGTTCATTTATTAATCTAATTCGTTCATTCATCTCCCCCTTGTTCTCCTCCTGAGCTAATGGTGAAAGAGGTGTGTGTGAAGCCAGCAGTCTGCTGTAGCCCTGTATAGCTGTAAACTCTAAAGTCACTATTAGTGTTACGATCAGATGCAAAGGATTTGATTTAAATCCCTCTTGTAGCAGTTCACTGATCGAATGTTCTGTTTCACTGGGAAATATGACACAATACAGAAACTAAAAATGTTCTAACTTCTGTTTCACTGGGTCTTTAAATGCATGAATAAGAACGTTTTCACATCTTCCAAAGAAAAAAAAAACACTTTGTGAACTGGTTGACATGCTTGTAAAGTACATCTGAATTGTAGTTAAGGGGATAAAACATGCTAAAGCACCAGTATGCTCCTTTAAATATGACTCTGCAGCCCGTCACAAAGTAACACATTTGTCTTCATTCCTATTGATTCCATGATAAACAGATTTCAGTGAATAGAAATGAGTGGAAACAGCACTTAACAGTATGAACAAGGCCACTCTATTGATCATGACCAATCTGCCTCCCACCAGCCTCTCAACAATAAATGATAAAGACCCAGAAGCAAACGCTAACTGATATTCATCTTTTGATGTGAATTCACTATTACACTGTAGATGACTCATCGCAAGAATAAAACAAACACTGGCGCTGCTCCTGACTGCATGTCAGGTGGGCCTGAATGATGAATGTACAAAATATGAGGAATTTCTCTACAGTATTAAGCCGCAGCCCCTTTTGCACAGGCCACATCTCAATTATCTCAAAGTTAAAAATCCTTGCTGTGCTTCCACATCTCCTTTGTAGTCGGTATAGATTTAATGATGGAGATCAATAAGGGATAAGACTATAACCTGGATTCCAGTCATTACTGTGTTTAATTAAAAAGCATGTGTCCCTATTTTATACTTCCAGAGTATATCACATATACACAGACACACACACTCACACAGAAACAGTCTGTCACATGTTGCCACCAAGGAAGAAAACGGAAACATCTGTTTCTATGGGAACCCAGCCCTTTGATGATGCAGGCAAAACACACAAACCACACTCACAAGCATCCAGGTACACACATACATACACACTCACACACTATACTGTTCTGCATCATAGTGACACGCCTTATCACCAGCCAGAGATGCAACAGAGGATGTGTATGTCTACGTGAATCATCACCTTGTGCGTGTATGTGTGTGTATATAAGAGGGAGCGATAGAGAGCGTGTGTGTGGCTGCCAGATCCCAGACCAGATGGCTAAATGTCAGTGAATACCACACCAACATGACAGCTAGTTCTTCCTAACAGAACCAGTACACACTGCAACACAGCATCACACATTAATTCAGTGAGAAAGTGAGCTGCAGCTTCTGCACTGGATTTTAGATATTTTCCTTTCTGTCTTTGATCTCGGGGCATCCAGAAGGCATTCACAAACAGGAGCCTGACTGCAGGACCATTAGTTCAACTTCACAGTGACGACAATTTAATACTGCTAATCACTGGAATTAAAAACCAATAATGCTTTAAGTCCATTATTGACAAGTCTGCTTCTTCCTGTTGCTTCTAAATGCCAAGTTTTGCACCTGAGTAGTTTTTAGTTTCTCGTGCTAAAGGAATCGACCGGCAGGTTTTGCATTAAGCTCAGTTGAGATTGATGGGGGGCCTTTTAGTTCAAAGTAGCTGGTGCGCAGTTTGCTTTACTCCTCTGGTGATGTCACACCAGGCTTTTATGGCTGGTCAAATATTAGTCTGGAATGATGAAGACACATACACACACATGCACACACAAAGTACACATCAGACCTGTTTGCTACCCTAATTTGCCCAGAGATCTACTGAGCACTCCCATTACCTTTGTTGCCATGGCGCTAATGTTTGCTGTATAAGCAATTTGTTGTGCTTGTGCCTCGTACCGGGAGGCCGGTGAAGGGATGGTCCTACACATTAAGCTCAAGATTTTCCAGTTTAAATGTTACTAGGCTGAGCACCAGCCATGCTGTAGCCAAGAGAGGAGAAAAGCCTTTTAATATCATTTGTGTCGTTGCTATACTGTACATGCATATAGTGCTTCTATGACAGCTCAACATCTCTGCATCTTGGTATAACTCAGTTTTTCCCTGTTTTCTGTCATGCACGAACAATGATGTAATACGCATACTAGCAATGGCATCCATATGCAAACACTAACATGTAAAGGAGTATAATAACTAGGAGATTTAACTGTACATACACCTGTGCCTGAGCAAACCTAAGTGTTATGTGATGGTCTCATATGAAAGATAACAGATGTGTAACCACTGAAAGAGGAGATAAGAATATACTTAACTACAATACAGCAGGGAGGAGAGGGGATAATTTGTGTAATAGGTCATTTTAAAGTTTTTTGATTGATTCACTTGTCACGCAGAGGCTACCGGTGTTCTCAGTAATGGTATTCTTGCCATTGTCCTTGACCAAGGGACACGCTGTGGCTTCCCACTGCTCCTAAATAGTTAAGATGGGTCAAATGCAAATCTCCCCATGGGGGTTTACTAAATTAAAACTTTAAACTTAACACTAACCTCTGCACAGCAATCTGAAAATACTCCATCCCTATTTCTACGATGTCCTCTGTATGCTGCCATATGAAAAGTTAATACTAAACAAGTGTCAAACTGGGCTTTGTTCACTGTATTCCTTCCTGAGGTTTTGTTGTTTTTTGCCCTGCCCAGTATAAAATAGCTCTCTTTCTGGGCAGGAAACTGTCCTTGACCACAGCCACTCAAATTAAAGGGAAATTCCACCTTTCATGTGGATGTCCAATCAGGGTTGATGGTAAATGTCAGTCCACTGAAGCAATAAAATCTGCGCCATCATTTGGTGGGACAGTGACATATTTGGAAGGAGGAAGAACTACAACCTATTTCAGTTGGGACAGGGGGTGTGCTCTAGATGCTGCTCAAAAACAGAACTTCTTTGTTGCCTTTGCTATTTATGTATGTACTATGTATGACTGTTACTGCCATGTTAGGCCACTGTTCACTGACGAACAAGTATGTTATCTATCACACTAGAAGCTGACGCTGTTGTGTTACATGTCACGCCTCTTTTGCTTCCACTACTTCACCACTCACTGGAGCGGTGTTGACTGCGTTGTTTGGTTCCGGTTAAAAAACCAAAGGCATAATGAGTGGTCTTTGTTGCAGCAGTATTGCGGGATCACTGTGTAAAAAGGGCTTGCTTGCTTGCTAGCAATGCATCCTGGTACATGTAGGTACTGCCAGCACAGCTTTGTGATCAGGTTAATATAGCATGCACTGAGGATTTTATCACTTGAACCGACTTCATTCACCATCAACACTGATTGGACAGTCACATAAAAAGTGTCGAATCCTCCCTTTAAGTCAACTGTATCTGCCAGAATAGCGAACTATGACAAGAATGTTTTAACTGAAATTGGGACATTAAGACTGACATCGCTCCCTGTGGTAAGGTTTCACTGAGAACTTTGAGTTTCGTGATGGACAGAGACATTACTCTCTCTTTCTCTCTGTGTGCTCTGTGGGAGCTGTAATGTGGGTCGATGTGAGGCAGAGGACACTTTTAGCTCAGTAAAAATATCCTGCTCTATCTCTTTCTCTTCTTTCTCTCCCTCACTGCCTCTGTCTCACCCGCCTTTACCACTGGCACATCTGGAGCTTCATACAAATGATAAAAAATTCACCTCAGCATTACTAGCCTCTTTCAGACAGTTATGTAATGTTAATAATTCTTTCCTCGGCGTCTGCATTATGGAAACTTTATTTTTGTTTCATAAGGCTCATTTGACCTGATTTAACATGATTTGTTTGCCAAATTACTCTACTGCTGATTACCAATGCGGCATCAAACAAAACCGCATGCATGTTCACAGATCCTATATACTGCATGTCCTCCCAAGCACAAACATATACAAATATTGCCTCAAAATCACAGAGGTCTGGTATGCAGGTTTAAAGTAAACAGGGAGCAAAAGATGGGACAATTTCCAGGGATCTGCTAAGGATTCATGGGATTTATGCCTGGGACAGATTTCACTCAAAAACTGAAAAATACTGACACTTTTTAGTTAGGACTGGCAGTCACAGATACGTGCAAAAGCAGACATAAGAAAAGTGCATTTATGTTTCTACTCTTTAAGAAGAGAGAGACGTATGTGAGGAAAGTGGAAGAAAAAAGAATAAAGAAAAAGGGGTCGCGAGGTTTGTGTGGAAATCTCCCTATCTTTATCACCAAAATGGGACTATTAAAAAGTAAGGGAGGAGGAGAGAGGGAAGAGGAAATGGCGTTGTAATGAATGTGGTGCCACAGCTGCCATCATTTAGAGTCTTTATCTTTCACTTTTATTAGAGGTGGAGGAGAAGAATGAGGAAGAGAAGAGAAAGACTCAAAGAAAGAGGAAAGGAGGGACTGACTGAGACAATAAGGACAAACACAATGTTTTGCTTATTATGTATTTTCAATTCAAAACAATTATACACTGATAACACTGAGCAGTTAACAGAATGTTACGCTTTAGCCATATTGTTTCTGTTTACCAGCCATGCCAATGAAGTTCTTCCAAAGAGGGAGACAAACAAAGTAAGCAACAAAAACGCCAATTTCTCTCCAAGTATTTTTATGCTTATTAAGTTCAAACAGGCAAATAAAAACTGCAAAAGTACAACAAAACACCATACAATACAACATTAACATAATCACTTCAGTAAATACACTCGGCTTTGGTGTACAGTGATGCAATAGTGGCTTATGTTTCCTGCAACATACTAACCACAATCCATTTTCTCTTCCATGTGGCTTTATGGCCATTAGCTCATAACTAGAATATTGCCAACCGCTTTTCATCGGTAGATAATAACAGGAATATGGCCAACACAAAAGAACAATAACAACCTGCCCAATACTAATCAATTCAAGGCTTATCTATTCAATTAAGCCCTGCTGATGGAGGCACTCCTGATTCCCATTTTATATTTGTGACATTTCAAGCTTTCAAACCGCATAAAAATGAAAGAATTAAAAGAGAGAAAAAAATAGGAAATTATTCTGGTAAAGCAGAGAAACTATGCAGATAAAAAGGAAACTTTCAATGTAGAGTGTATTCTTTTTCCTCGCCATGTTTAAGGTTCATTTTAAGTAACACTGGAACCCTGCAGCAGTGAGGAATTAGTACAAAATGGCTCCAAAATATGGAACCAATGGAGCCGAAACCAAACAGCACTCTGAAGTAGTAACTTTGGAGTTGGAAAGCACCCATGTCTCTAACAGAAATGGTAACTGGGGTATTCCTTGTTTCCTCTGGGAGCTGAAAAGGGGAACAGCATTTCTAATTTCCAAATAATGACTCCCCAGGCTCTAGCACGGTTGGAACTTGTTGTACTGCAGAAAACTTGCAAGGGGATTTTAAGTTTCCCATCTGCATAGAGGGGCCTACTAATATGTATAAGACCAGATAAGATACAGTAGTGAATCATATTAATCTCACACTGTTTATATAAACACAACGCACACACTGTCACGCTCACACATCCTATTGGTAAATGTAGTAATAAATGTATCAAATTCCACTGTAGCTATTCACACACCCACATACACCGCCAGACACACAAATAAACACACACATCCACATCCTTATCTGGATGCACCGTGAGTGGCTGCATTCCACAGTGACTTTTTAGAGGTACACACACACACACACACACACACACACACACACACACACACACACACACAACACGGACCAACATTGTTTAGATAAGTGAACGTACAGATAGATGCTGATCGTTCCTCTCCATCTATAAATAGACACTCCTAGCAACCAGCAGAGTAGCACCCAAAGGAACAGCATGTTAACTTGATCCTCTACAGCAGAGATGATGGGGAGAGAAAGGGAGAGGCACGAGGACATGTGGAGACCCAAGAACAAACACCACACAATATTTGGAGCAATATATGGGTAATGGAGTCTTTATAAGGCAGTGAACTGGGGTTATTTCATCAGTTTAATGAAATTCAACATATTGGATCCAAAGGCAAACACAGAGGCCAGTTCTGAGGTAAAATGTGAACAAACAAAAGAACACCAGAAATAAAGGTACACAAACCAGTTGGTCTTGCAGCGATAATCTTAATCCACCTAAGCAACAAAATACCATGCCTATAGCAGAGCAGGGTTGGTAATTAGCACCAGCCACCATCCAAATGTTGGTAAAATATGCAAGTGGCTGCTAAATTTGCTCTTCTAACCTGCCAAAGAAAAACAATGGTACTCAACTGATTGGCTGGATTTTGGAATCTAACAGTTACAGTGGTAGGTGGACAAAAAAATTAATTTTCAGCCCTGATCTAGAAAGAGTTCAGCCCCACTGGAAGTTTTCGTGATCTATTGTTTCACAACACTGAATCAAAGTAGATAAAATGTGGATTTCTTGATACTGATCAACATAAAGACTCTATCTAAATTAACTGCAAATTTAAATACATGTTTGCACAGGCACATACAATAAAGCATCACTGGGGCAGCCCACTGATTTTACAAGTCACATCGTTAGTTAAATGGGCATCACCTGTGTGTAGTCAAGATGTTTCAACAGACTGTAGCATAACTACACCTGTTTTTGGAGGCAGCTTTTAGTGAGTCAGAATCAAAGCAAATCATACTCAAAAGGTGACTGCAAAGCACAAACAAGGGGATGGATACAAGAACATTTCCTAGTCCCTAAACATCCCTTAGAGTACAATCAATTATTAAGGAAATCGAATGTGTGTGGCATGAGCTGTAAATCTGTCTAGTTGAGCTTTAGGAAGTTTAACTACTTTGTTAAGGGAAGGAAAACGTCACCTGCAAAGTTAAAAGCAGCCAGTGTAGACTGCTGGTAACTGACAGGGTGCTACCTACAGTTATATGTTTGTATCTCAAATTAATCACCCTGACCTTCTTCATGATACTGCAGATTTTATGGTGTGATTAAAATATCAGGCAGATACTGACTGAAATAGCTAGATCGGTACCGGTGACAGTGGGGCCAATCTATTTAAATTCTATGTTTACGTCTGACACATGTGCACACTACGTTATGTGTAATCAACACTCGGGTAGACCACATTTTCTTCTCATTTTATGCAACTGTATTGCTTTATACTCCGATTTTAATTCCTGTCTGTTTTGATCAATTTGTTGCTGCATTTAAATTGATAGGAATGCACAAATTACAAAAGAGTTTGTATTTACAAGGTGAAATTAAATCCAAATGAATCAATTAAGTGTTATGAGTCACTGCAAATTAGAGTCCTTTTTAGTAGTATTTTAAATGACGATAATGTAGATGCTGATTGTAGTGATGGAAGTAGGTTATTCCAAAGAGATGGTCCTCTGTATAAGAGGTAACTTTTCAAGAAAACGCAAACACAGGTCATTTTACACGTTTAAAAATTACCACTTCTATTGTTTGTATAAAAATAGAAAAGTATAAAGATAAGACACAAAGCGAGGAGAAGGTATCTGTGTGTGTTGTGATGGGGTCCATTACCTTCTAAAAGGTGAGTCATTGACTTAAAAGGTACTTGATTCACATGCCTACTGCAGAGCCAGAAGCTAATTCATCTCACACTAAACACCCTGTCAGCTACTGCGGATACACACACACACACACACACACACACACACACACACACACACACACACACACACACACACACACTTCATCACACAAAAAAAATGAGCAATCACAACAACCATGAACTCAGGTATAAACACTCACTCGTGACCAATGCACAAATATGGCGGACGCGATAGAAACGTATGCACAGAAATCAAATAACCCAGCAGAACCTGAATGTGCACTCATGCAGTATTTCACTGACATAACCTCAAACCTCAATCACTGTGAATCCTATTATAGCCTCATTATTGCTTACTGGATTTAGTGTCAAAAGTGTGTGTTTGTGTGGACATGTGTGTGTGTTCTGGCCTCTCCATCAATCAGTGTCTAATCAGGTGTATTGATCAGCTAATTGCTTGGTTATGACAACATTATTCTGTCAATCTGAAAGTATCCATATTGATCTGATTAGATGGGGGAATGAAGGGAGGGCGAGAGGGAGAAAGTGATTAAGGAGGGAAAAAGCAAGAAGGGGAGAGGAACAGAAGACAGAGTAGAGGAGAAATCGTTTTCCTCTCAAGCTTCACGTTCTAGTTAGAGAAAATTCTTCTAGTTGTATCGTATTTTACCGAAAGACTTTGACTGACACTGAACTCGCCAAAGTGCAGCAGATAATTCCTCCCTGAGTGAAAAGACTTTCTCACACTTTGGTTCCTACCCTTCTTTCCTCTGTAACCAAGGACAGATGAGGAGCATCACTACGGTTACCATATCCATGACAACCTCTCCCGCTGCTATTATTGGGCATGTCGTCAAGGAGACAGAGCGGAACATTATGGGATGCAGACAGAAATAGAAATCATGTACTGGAAGCAATACAACAGATCTCTGGTATTACATAAGAAAGACCTGTGCAAATCTAGCGAGGGGGTGCCGTATTGATTCTTAAACTCAAGCTCAATCACACTTAGGTTCAGGGGTAAATATAAAGAGCATCAACAGGATACTGAGCCACCGTCATGATGCAGCTAATTTGAGCTGAGAAAGATCCAACTTTGCACAAGCCTGTAGTTTGTTTGCAAATGATGAAAACTGGCAAAAATGGGAGGAAATAAAAACTGTGTGGGTGAGCAAACAAAACCACAAGGGGCTAAGCACAATGTCTCACCCCAAATGACAAACAGAAAACAAATGACAACAATACTCAACAAGGGGGGAAGGATGACACAAAAATGTGACATAACACAAGGGGTTCATGGCGAGCTGAATTACAAGAGCTTTGATGCAGGGAATATTTAAAAGCCTCCTGTGGCTCAAACCCACATTACATTTAATGAGAGGGTTACCTCGCAGTTTGTAGCAGTGGAATGCAAAGGCTATGCTGTAAGGAACAACTTATATAACTTATAATAGTGTGAGGACAATGCACAAACAACTGGTGAGGTTTCCTACTAAGACAATAGGGTAACAGGTTCATTCTTTCCAAATGTGCATGAGGGGTCAGTTGGTCTGTTAGAGTGTAAACAGCTCTTGACAAACCCATCATCTAAATGACTAATATATCAATGTAAGAATCATAAAATACAGTGTGGAAAATTCACCAATGAGAGGTAAGATGGATTCTGGCAGTTTTGGGTTTTAATCACTATTTTGCAAACACAATAAAAGAACTGGATAAGGTCAACTGTCAAAGTGAATGCATGTTGCAAACAAATTAAATATGCTTAAGATGCACCTCTGGCAATGTCAGAGGAATGTTATATTTTCATTTTAAATCATCATGGTCAACATATTCTCATAGAACGGTTTGTATGGCATCCTCCGAAAAATGCATATGATATCCCACAAATGAGCATCACATGAATCACCCTATGTCCTTAACATAAAGTTACGCAGGTATGTTTTAGGCAAGTTAAGTTACTGTGGTTAGGTTTAGGAAAAGAAACATGGCAAAGGCTTACATAGGATTCATTTTCCCTAACCAGTCACTACAGAACAACATATCCGCCTGAACATAACACTGCTTGAAGTCCACACTGATGCGTAGCTATGCCAACATACTGGTTTTACCATGGTTTTAAGACTGGAACAGGGTGAAGTAAAACAGACTACGATGTCGGACGATACTGGCAAGATGTTGATTTAGAACAGCCTCGATAGCAGTGTCTATCTTGTCTATAGCGCTCCCTATTGGTGTTATTACTCCTCATTGGACAGCAGCTTCAGTTACCACCAGCCAAGGCACTGATTGGCTTACTGAGTTCCCTCACAGCACTGGCCATTTTTATTTTAACCAAGAAATCACTGTTTCATGTCAAAATGCTAAACAAATCCGTCAACTCAACCTCGGTGAAGTCGGTGGATTCAAAGGTCTTGACCAAGGCAATAATGAGACAAGTAATGATCAAACAGTTTTGTTTTACACAAATGTGTATATAAATAAAGAGCTTGAAAGTATTTACAATGAAAGAAACATATCGAGGCTGTAAAAGTATTTCAAGTTAAAACCAAATGTAGGAGCGTAACATTTTCCATCTCTATTACTTTCCCCTTCCCTAGCCACAAAATACTATTTGTTTTAACTTGTATACTTGTTAATGCCACACACACACACACACACACACACACACACACACACACACACACACACACACACACAAACAGATACATGGTTAAACCTTATAGTTAAGCCTCTGGTCCATCTGCACACAGCTTCCTGTCTGTCAGAAGGTTATAAAACTAATTGACCACAGCTGTGGTGGTGGTGAGTAGGTTTTGTGTGTGTGTGTGTGTGTGTGTGTGTGTGTGTGTGTGTGTGTGCATTGTATCTTTTCATTAACTGGGACCTCACCAGTGAGGTCCCAAATAACCCTGCAAGAATAGAAGACCTGAAAATGTAGGAGGCTAAATTTTGCATGGAAGTGTATGCCTGCTTGTGCATGTCCATTTGTGTGTCCGTGTGTGTGTGTGTGTGTGTGTGTGTGTCTGCATGCCAGTGCATCATGTTGTATACTGTTTCACAACAGCTAAAAGAGTGGCATTAAAATTCTCCTCATGGTGTTGAAAGACAGTGAGAGACAGTAGACTTAGTGCTATCCAGTCTAGACTGTTTCATGAAAACATTAATAAATTATACGCTAAGTATATCTTTTCTACTTATATACATACAAATAACAAAATTAAAAAAGGCATAAACAGTTTTAACTTTCACTATTTTATGTCTTCGATTCCCTTTCTTTTTTCCTTTTTTTTCACCTGTCTGATTTTCTTTTCTTTTTAATACATATTTAATTAGCATTGTTGGATGGAGCCTGAGATCCAAGATTTATATTACCAGCAACTGCGTCTCTGTAATTGTTGTGTATATGCTGATAATAAGGAACTTGAACTATCTAAATTAAACATTAAGCATTACTTTTCTTACATGCCATGATTTACCCACTTATATTACACAAAAAAGTCAGTATTTACACAAAATATTCACTATGTTTAAACAGCTGTGCTGCCTGCTTTCATTAAGGACTACTCATCCTGGAAGTCCAGTCTGTAAAGGTACATCAGAAGTTGAATTTTTAAGTTCTTACTGTCTGAGTTGTGCAGAATTTACTCTTTGCTGGTTCATTCATTAGTCCTCTACCTGTGATTTAACTATTTTTTCACATGATTCAAAGGCTGGATAATACAAGTGGCTTTTTTATGATATTAAACTAATTAAGAGCTTAAAGAAGCTAAAGAATGCCTTAAATTGTTTAATTGTAATGCGATCACTGAGACTTGATCTGGAAAGCCTTGCAGGGAAAGTAATGTAATTGCTGTATGTTTGCCTCCTACAGAAATCAGAGAGATATAAAGAGAGGCAGAAAGAGTGGGTGATGGACGCAAATTAAGAAGATGAAAACAGCTGTCCTCCCTCAGTTCTATTTACTCTTCCACTGACTCATATACCTGCTCTGACACTGTCATTAAAGGAGGAATCAGAGGGTAGATACACAGTAAAACAAACGTTACTACTCCACTCACATACGTCAGGCTGTGATGCACTGTCTGTATGTATATAGATACAAAAAGTAATGAACCAGAATTCATATATAACCAACAAAATCATGACGGCTGATATCACGTGACCAATGCACTGACGGGGGTAAAGAAGTAAGTAGTATAAAGAACGAAAGTCTGTGTAAAAAGGCAGGTTGGGGTGGTGGATGGGTCAAACAAACACAGGACTTTCTCCCAGGAGGCTGGTGTTAGGGACCTGTTAAACCAAGTGAACTTTAAGTTGTTTTATGTGCCATGATTCTTTTCCTAACCTAACCAAAGTAACTTTACTTTCCTAACCCTAACCTAAGAACTTAATGTTAAGGAAGTAACATAAGAATGCCCAACCATGACTCTTCTCCTATATCTAACCGACGTAGCTTTGGGTTAAATACCTAAGCTTAAGTTAGGTACATAACGTGATGACATCTTTACATGTTTTTTTCCTAACCTACATAACTTTACTTTCCTAAACCTAAGCTACACAGTTTTATTTTACGTATGTAACATGAGGATGCCCAACCACAACTTTTTTCCTAAACTTAACCAACATAACTACTCTCCTAAACCTAACCTACATAACTTTATGTTACATACAAAACTTTATGCTAAGTATTTAACGTGAGGACACCCAACCATGACTATTTTCCTAAACTTAACCAATGTAACTTCACTTTCCTAAATCTAACCTACATAACTTTACTTTCCCAAACCTAAGTTTCATAACTTTTCATAAGTACGTAACGTGATGATGCCATTGATGGTGTGCCAATTCTTTACATAACATAAGAACTTGTATGTGCCTTTTCGTAAGATATCGTGCAAACTGTTGTATGAAGATACGTTGCATATGTACAGTAAGCAGTACAGTACAGTAAGTAACTTTTTGAATAGACAAGGTCAGAAAAGACAGTATCCCCGATAGTGATTTTGCTTGATCATGTGACAACTGGCTCCTCTGATTTAGATTCTCCAAATCAGCACTTAGCTCATGCACAATGACGTGAATGGGCACATTGCAAAGTCCACATACACACACAGGTAATCTCAAAACCATACTGCAGCATAAGCTATCAAAATAAATAAATGTGGCCAAATCATTCTTAGAAAGAAGTTAAGAGAGACAGAGTGACAGATGTTGCATGGCCTCTGAGGGATTAGTGTCCTCCTCCCACTAATACACTGGCATACATCTGCAACCACACACACACCAAAATAAATACACACACATAAATTGTACAGATATAAGTAATCATACTGATTTATAACCATGCGATTGACTGGTGATCTGTCCAGGGTGGACCCTGCCTCTTGCCCAATGTCAGCTGGGATTGGCTCATCCTCAAGGATAAGCGGGTATAGCTAATGGATGGATGGATATTGATTTATATAACCCCAGAGCAACATGCTGCTACACACACACACACACTCACACCCTGGTGAGCGGCCAGGTTAAGATAATTAGATAAGAGGCTTGGCAAGAAGCAGTCAGAAAATCAGAGTTTTGAAGCAACAGATGTCTTTGTTTTGTAAGATATTTCTGCTTTACTTTGAAAAATATCAGATTATACTACATTTACTACATTAGACTAAATGGCATTTTGGCAACCACAAAATCATTCCTCAATCACAACAACTATTTTCTCCTTAGCCAAAAAATTCTGTAGCCCACAAGAAAATGATGCTTTGCCTTTGATCAAATCAACTCACATGGCTTTTTTGATACAACTCAAGAGTCCTCAGTCCAAATAACCGAAACCCTCCATTTTCCTCAGGCTTCAAAGTGGAACATCATAATCAACGGCTCTGCTGTATCCAAACAATCAATGATAAGAGGAAATCATGCTCAAAGAAGATGTTATTCTGAGAATAGATGTCTTTTTTACTCCCCACTTCATTTCTTTATTTGTTCCCGTTCCCTTCTGCTCTCATATTTATCTCCTCCACTCTTTGCCTTTCACTTATTTCACTCCACACCTCTTGTCTGTCACCTTCATGAACCAGTCACAGTGTAATACAGCATCCCCCACTACTGCTTGTTATATACAAGGCAGCAAATTGCACACACAATGGAATCAGCTGGATATGTGCAAATGACATGCTGCTCGCTAATTAACAGCAAAATCTTCTAATGAAATGTTTCATAGACCAACCACACATCTAATAAAATGTGTCAAAATAATGCATCCACATTGGAAACTCAGGTGTCAGACCACAAGAACTAAAATCAAGAAACCCTGTGTTCCAGGACTGGAGGAAAACTAGCCAAGGAGCTAAGCAGTCTCTTCTACCAGCAACTAGTGGACCGAACAGCGAGTGAGCATTTTTAACTGTAAAGCAGTTTAAATAATGTGGATTACTCACCAGGTTGGAGTTGGTGGCGTTTGAGTCATCCTCAGGGAAGGGGATGTAGACGGCTAAGGCCACACAGTTGGCGAAAATGGTCATCAGGATGATGATCTCAAATGGTCTGGCAGGAGGGTTAAGGAATATACACACCGCAACAGAGTACACAGAACGCAAGAGTTAAGACATTCACACAGCAGAGATCATCTATTTGGTTACTCTCAACTCACATTTAATTCAGGATGGGTCAAAATAATCAGTCTAAATGTGTCTCATTCTACTGCCGCTGATGTTGGGTCTATGTAACACAAGGTGTTTACGGACCAGACAGTTTTGGGGACTCCTTGCCCACTGGGGAGCTCCCTAGAGAACTCCCTACCTTTAGGGCTTTTTCTGTTTGCATTTGTACCACCAATAAGAACACTTAAGTGACCCTATGCCTATTTCACTTTGACATTTGAGTTGTATTTCCCCAGTCGCATATATGTTCTGTAAAGCCTGAACTTCATTGTTGGCCCATTTGTCAGTGTTTTCTTCAATTTTTTTTAAAGTTCAGTTTGTTTGATTAGTCTGAACGCTGTGTACAGTGTGTTTTCACTAGTTATGAAACACGCTGAATTTAGTACTGATCAAACGGCAGCACAGGCCGCCACCAACAGACCCAAATCTGATTTCGCTGCCGCCTTTAACCTGCAGTTGGAGCTGCAGCAAGAAGTGGAGAGCTCTGCGCCTGACAGCAGCACCTCCTCCTCCGTTACCTGCTGCTGACAGTCCTCAGGGCAGCAGTGTTCATCTGCAGCACCCTTTTCGACATTCTAGCACAACAAAAATGTCACGTAGATGTTGACACAAGTGTACCAGGGTATGGAAAAACATCACTCATATAAAATCCGAGTGGCAGGGGGGTTAAAGGGCGGCAATCGTACTCGGGCACTGTATGAATCAATTGTACCTAATATGAAAACGCCCTGAGAACTACAACCATTCCTAGTTCTTGTGGTGCAGACACAATAAAAAAGGGGTTCTTAGATCTATGTTTTTAGAACTAAGAAAAGTCTGAAAACGCCTACTATGTCCTATACCTGGGTAGATCTGACTGGACTTTAAGCCCTGACCATGTGATGTTTCACAATCACTCACTGCAGGAGAAAACAAATTAGACGAGGCACATTTTGTGAACTGCTACTTTTTGGACATGGCTGGTTGTTAATTGGTGTTCTCTCTCTGTTCGGGTCTGTCTGTACAAACCATGCTGTTGTTTTAAATCAGGTCTAATTACCCTCGGGTCTGGGCTGCCTGTCCTCAGGTCCTTTTTAAATTGAGTCCCTTTTAAAAAATATAAATCTATAAACGCTGAGTTCAGGTAGGGTTTTCAGTGATCCATGAAAACGACTAGTACACGATACAAAATAATACAGACTCTGACTTCTGACCTTACTGAATAAAAAACGTCTTCATATCAGGCATGTTATTTTAACAGAGGTATTTTTAAACAAGCTAATACATCCTTACATAAGCAGAGGTATATATACACACGTAGCAGAGTGCACAACCAGTGTACACAGTGAGAGAGATCAAAGCTGTTGAGTTTGCCTTTGCGTTAACAATAAGACATATTGGGTCACTTAGGAACCTCTTTGTGTGTGCAAGGGGGGTTAGAGAGACAGTGCATGCCCTAATATGGGTGCGTCGAGGAGCAGGCCTGTCGCGTGGAAGACGGGATGTGGACAGAGAAAGAGTGAGAGCGAGATGGAATGAGAGAGAGAAGAGACACTGAGCGTTTTTATATGGAACGGTCCTTGAGAGGGGAGTGACCTCATTATTTTTGGCCTCAGAGAGAGCGAGAGCGAGGGAGAGATGCAAAGTGGGAGAGAATAGAGAGTAGAAGGAGAGTGAGAGAGAATGTGAAGGAGAGATAAAGGAGGTCTGGCTTTCATCAACACAATTACTAACTGCCACTGCTGTCACCTCCCTCCACCTCCTTTTGCTCTCGCCTTCCATTCTTTCCTTCCTTCCTTCCTTTCTCCCTCCCTTTCTTCCTTCCCTCTTGGCTGCATGTCAGATTAGTCTAGACTCCAGATCTTGTCTTATAGCGTAAACAGCAATGCACTGATGAGTTGCGCTGTCAGAATCTCAAACCCATAATACAAAGCATAAGCAAACTAATGTACACTTTAACGTTCAACATATTACATCACACTATGAATGCAGGCTTTTGCTGCACTAAATCTGACTTTGCTGGACTTTCCATCTAACACAAGTGGCAGGTTTTGCAGGTTGGAAGCCAGCAAGGGATGATTGCTGCTGAACTATAACAACTGGTAATGGCTGGCTGGGGTACATGTGTAGACAATGCTGGATACTGAATATACTGAACTCTATAGTCTACATCAGGACTGTCAAACATATGGCCTGCAGGCTAGAACCGGCCTGCCAAAGGGTCTGGCCAACTAGAAAACTTTGCACACCTAATATTCATGCACTTGTGAAGGCTAACGGGTCAGGTTTCAGGAGCAAGTTACAGTTACTTCATGTAAAAAGCAGCATCAGAGGCTTTTCCACTCTGACCAGACTACAGCTCTCTGAAGAAAAAAGACTATGATCATATCTTAAGATACTGAACATTGTCCAATCTACTGTCAATCTGCAGCTTCAGTACAAAAACATCTGTATCAGACTTCTATCTTAAAAAAATATTGCTTGAAGCCTATTACTAAAGCACTGCCAAACGTTTTGATTTGTAAATGGTTTGTAAGGCATTAGACAACTTAATGTGCTTCCTCAATAGCTTCCATTTTAGTTTGGTGTGGTGATGCCAGCATTACTACACAAGGGTGGAAACGTATAGAAAAATGCACATGTAATGGCAGCCAGTTGTAGACTGACTGAATGTGGAAAAACTGAAACATACTGTTGAAACTGCACTTATTTCAGATTGTTCAAACATTTTCAGAATGTACTCCAAACAATTGGAGGTGGTGTTATTTATAGGTTATTATGCAATGTTTTTTTTTAGTCTGGGCCACTTGAGATCAAATTGGACTGTATGTGGCCCCTGAACTAAAATGAGTTGGACACCCCTGGTCTGCATCATGCCAAGACCAACAGAGGGAGTTAGCAGAAGTACTTGAGAAAATGACCAAATGGGAAGAAAAAACAAGAAATAAAGCTAAATTTAGAAATACAATTTCAACTGCACTACCATAATTTCATAATGTAACTCAACAATACATGATGTTCTCAGTAAAGGGAACAGAAACTAATGGCTGCCAGCAAGGAAAGATGAATAAATTCAACACTTTGCTAGGGATAATAGTCTGCAGTGAGTGTACATGGCCAACATCACTGCCAAAGTAATTTAGTTTGCGAGAAAGCAAGAATTTACATTTGTTGCTGTAACTTCCACCAATTTCATCCTTGTTGCCCACTTGATATTCAGTAAGATTTTCATGGCAACTAATGGACATTGCAAACTTCTCGGCAGCCTCATATTACATTTAGAAATGGACAGAAACTCGAGGAAAGATTCTAAAGCTGAGTGACTCTATCACCTTACAATTTCAACGTGAGTAACTGTTGTTACTAGCTAAAACCACATTTGTAATTTATTTCTTAGTACTGACAGACTCCTTTCCTTTTTTCTGGTGCCCATCAATAAATAAAAATAATGGCTAAAGAGAGATGGATCTGTCTAAACAAATAAATAACCACATTTCAGTTTAAATAGGAAGTAAACTTTACAACTTTAACAGTCTTGTACTACCTATAATCACACTTGCTATTGTGCTGTGTGTGGCCCCTCTCAAAACAGACCCGCTATCTATTCTAGCTTTAACTACCGTTTCAGAAATAGCCCTGCAGACACAGAAACAGCAAGCGGCAGAAAAAAAACGTAAGCATTTCATGTTGTAAGTAATACTTAGTTTATGTTTGGATTAAGGATTGACCCTTGAACATCATCAACCACAAGATCATTCAGCCTGGGACCAAAATGCATCAAAGCTAATCACTCACCCTTGTACCAGGGGCTCGTTAAAACACACTCCAGACATGCGGGGACCCACAGAAAAACAGGCCTGTGACTCATTCTGGGTTCCTGACCCATAATTTAAAAAAACCCTTGAGGTCCGCTTCCATCAACATGATAATAAATCTACTGGCTGCTGTGCTGTTGAGAGCAAAACAACGCTGGGGAAAATTTGGGGGGTCTGAGTGAAGAATCAAAACAAGTACCAAGTCTATTAATAATGTACATTAATCAGCATAACAATAGCAAATATCCATCTCTAACAGCTTATAAATATTAGTGGTAAGAGTTTTGTCCAAAGCTAATAGGGGGGATTGACTCTGACAGCTCAAGGAAAACAGCAATAAATTAAATAAAATGGAAATCAGCATCCAGTTAGCTCAGCAGGTTTCATGGCTGACAATGATGTAGTATTTACCGCTGCGCTACTGTCTGAGGCATTTTGGAATTTACCATATACATTCAGCATTTTAACAAGCTAACTCCATATGCTTGCGACAAATTGTCACACTGGGACTGCATCCACATACCCACCAGGAGGCTGATATTTTCTAAAATACTCAGCAGTTGCCTCACATAACCACCACATGCAGCTCACAATAACACCGATAATCTCTTATCTTGACAAACCCAAATAAGAAACCAGGGATATACTGATATTATCAGCACGAGTGAGCTCAACACTCGTCCCTGTTATGCTGAGAATATTTATCTGTTTTCCTGATTGAGTTGAAAACGCATACAAATAGTGTAACCCCTCATGTGACCTGATGCAATATGTAAGCTGTTAGCTGGGAAACAGAGTGAATGTGTGTGTAAATGCACTCAATGGCACCTTTTCAAAATTACCACTTAGTGTGATTTCATATAGAGAAGATGGTAGTTAGCCCCCGCTCTCTCCTTGTCTCTCTCGCTGACCTTGCAGTGTGCAGGTAATGCTTAAATGCTATAATTACACAGCATGTGAGAGCGCTGTGTCTGTGTGTGTTTTCAGTCCTTTGTCATCCGTGTGTAAGTATGTGCGTGCTCTTCAAAGGGTGTTTATGTGTGTGTTCTCTCAACTCAGTGTGCGTCTGCGTGCATGTGTATGTGTGAGCTCAGACAGGCCCCATCGACCTGTTGAGAGCAGTAGCTGTTGTCATGGTAACAGAGGAGGAAGGGAGGAAGATTTCGGATCTGCTATCTCCAGAGACAGAGGTACTCACAGAATACAGGACAAGCATATATGGGGAGGGGGGGCACACACATAAACACACACATACACACACACACAAAGCCTATGGAATAAAAACAACACACGGATGCATAACTACACACATACACAGATTAAATGCATACAGTGCAGAGCACGGTCACCCACAGACTAATGTTTAAACTGCATTTAAACAGGCCTACACTGCAGATATGAAGGACATCCCAAAATAGAGTGGTTAGATGGACAAGCAGACAGAAAGACTGACAGTTTGATGAGGATTTTTTAACTCAGTGAAGGACAAAATTTACTGCAATTTTGCTACTGTTCTGCTCATTCCATCTTTTGAGGCTCAAACTCTAGCCTGTTTACTTCCTCCTCTTTCTGGTGTCTCCCCAACAGCCCTCTTTAATGCCCCTCGTCCTCCCTTCACTCATCTCATTCCCTCACCTTTCTCTCTCCATCTCTCTCATCCTTCCCTCCCTTCAGAGCTGTTTAAATGAATGATGCTGGGAATTGTGGGTAATGATCTGAACGCTCATCAGTCATTGGGTGAGATAGTTCCGGTGACCCTGAGGGTTTATGCATGCTTTCTCCCATTAATTTTCTTTTGTTTTATACAACATAAGCACAACAAGATGGTATAGCTTAAGTTCTAAGTTTAAGGTCTGACTAGGGCTGTCAGCAAATACTCTAAATTTGATTATAAAATTGAATCGTTTAAAAAATGTATATTAGATTGTGAAAAAAAGCTGTCTGCCTCGCAAGTTCTCGCGTGGGCCTGGGCCGCTGCACTAAATGCGCTGTTTTACGGGAGTCACATGATGTCACTTTCACAGATTGTACATAAAATGTAGGTCAGGCTGAACGCGCGAAATATACAACAACTGTGTGGGGATAATGGTAGAAGACTCAGCCGCAGAGAGAGTGATTTGCACTCTGAGCAATCTAAAAAGCCACATTTGGAAATACTTTGGATTTTGGTCAGTCAATTGTGGGACCTCGTGATGAAGTTGTGTGCAAGCTATGTAAGCTACAATTATGATTTGTGTCCAAATGGGCATTTTGGACATAAGGGGTCCAGCATTGGTTACCGTTTCCCAGCATTGGAGGCTTGAAGGGCATGTCACTAGGTACATGGGCTGTATGTTCCTCATTTCCAAATCGGACCAACAGGGCAGTTTGACTGGAAATTTTCTCTTCTATTAGGAGAATAGTTTATTTTGGTTTATTTTGAAATATGCTGATTTGTAGATCTTTTAAAAGACATTTTTGTGTTAAAATAAATACATCAATATGTGTGTGTGTATCCTTGTATTGGTTTGCGCTCTCTCTGCACATAAAGCGCCTAATAGATATTCAAACGGTGGGAACCTTATTTTTTCAGAAGGAATAATCAAATGTCATTTTTGCCCAATTCTGACAGCCCTACCATTGACATTATGCCTTTAAATAATTACTATAATATACAAGGGGGCCAAAAGGATAATTTGCCTGCATCCACCGCTCTACCACACACGGCGAGTACACACATTTAAAGAAATGGCTGTTCTCATGGGAAATTTTGAGTTGTTTTTAAGAAACCATGTCTATTGTCTGATTGATATGCATGAAAAAATGCACATCATGGTGAACTCAAGGGCTTGGCTTTTCACATTAAACTGAGCAAAGCCATCAAAACAAAAGCCGGACCAAAATGAACCAAACAGTAATTTTGTGCTTATTTGATAAATATACAGGTTCATGAAAACGTCTAAAAGAATTATGCCATCATTTGTCACTGACTATTTAAAAAAACTCTCCTGCTGTGAGAATGTGGCTGCAGGAACAAAGAGGGGAAATCCAAAAGAAAAATCTTTTCAGTCTATTTTGTTAATGGTTAAAAATGCCTATTGTTATTTTTTTATCCAAATCTACTCATTAAACAACTGATGGATGACTTAAGTTTGCATACCTCATTTAGGATTCTAAGGCAAATCGAGGGCACGCTGTGTCCCTTAGAACTGCCCATTCATGCTCCTATATGTCAGAACCCCTGCTTTAAGCCAGGTTTGATGGATGTTGTTTTTTCACACTGGTCAGATAAGGGCCTGTTTACTATTGAGGATCTCTGCGTTAACAGCCGTTCTGCATCTTTTACTCAACTTAAGGTGAAATTTGGTCCGTCCCCTGGTTATTTTTTTCCGTATCTGCAAATTAGAAATGTTGTTAGGGAGTCTCTACCGCACTTTAATATGATGCCCATACAGCACAACTGTTATGACCTTATGACTAGAATCCCCACCTCCAAACATTTCACAGTTTGTTGGTCTTTTTCTCTGGCAATCCCTTCTCTCCACTTTAAAGAGGCACGGATTAAGGATACTGGTGAGGAGATTTTGTATGAGTTATGGGCGAAAGGGTCAGATAGGATCAAAACATGTTCTATCAATACTAGACTTCAATTCATTCAGTTTAAAGCCATCCATCGGCTGCACTTTTCCAAGACCAGACTGAAAAGAATCTTTCCTCCAGTCTCTGCTACCTGTGATAAGTGTAAGTCGGGTGACGGGACCCTAGGTCATCTTCTCTGGTCTTGCCCCAAGCTCAAGAGTTTCTGGGATGACATTTTTCATTTGTACAGCAACATATACAGCAGACAGATAATCCCTGACAGTCACTCTGTGATATTGGGTTGCTCCAACCACTTTTTTTTTAGACTTCCCCAAGCATTACAGCAAGCACTCATGGTTGGTATGGTTGTAGCAAAAAGGGGTATCCTGAGAGAGTGGAAAGTAGTTTACCTTCCTTGCTTTAAAAATGAATAAATGACATGGTTTCTCGTCTATACCTTGAAATAATTATACTCTATCCATGCCAACCCAAGTCTGTTTAGATCTGGTGACCCTTTAGTGAACATACTAGGAGAGAGAGGTGGAAACAAATTGTATCGTACTGTACTGAACTGTACTGTACTCACAGCATTATAACTGCAGCGTGTGGACACGTGAAGTGAAATTATTCCGGAGCGCTTTGTCAAAACGGCAGCGAGACAGCACCGTCCTGTTTACTTTTTACCCCATCCATGCATGATATATTAGGATTATCAACATGCGAATGTGCTTCTGTTAGTAGAAGTCACTTCAACTTACTGCAGCCCCGCTAATGTTACACCATGCGTCATCTAATGTTAACGTTTTCTGTTTACTCGAACGGAAGGCACGATTAAGAAAATGGCTTAAACTTGCTTTCCAGTGACTGCTGTTACAGTCTACAAATCATTTTAGTTACTTTCATTGACCTCACATTGATTCTAAAATACATTTTCCAGCAAATATCTTAACTGGACATTACTCCAGTGATTAAATAAATCCATGTCATAAGTTTTAAGTCAAGTACTTAAGGATAGATACAGATTCTCCAGTTCAAGGAAAAGGATGCTATGATATAGCAGTGTGTGTCACAACATTCCTTTCGAATTTGAGGTCCAGTTCTTTCTGATCAGGCATCTGACACACAGGGCCTATTGCTATTATTATTTTTACTATTACTGAATAGTGACGTGGAAACCAGACTAATTTTAAAATATGCTGCTATTATCATTGTTTGTTAAGAGGAGGTGATTGAACAAAATATTTAAAAATTTATGATACAAGTTTTTGATATTATTTTGGGGTAAACTAAGTGTTATATTAATCAGCTATTTGAAAAATGTATTGTTAGACTAATCGGTAAAAAAATTAGCATTAGGTGCAGCCCTATTTTCTAGCCTTTGCATTCCAAATGCCAAAGATTTAAATGCATTTGTGTACTTTTTTCTGTGAGCTGGCAGTTTATTTTATTTTGTTTTAGTCTGTCATGTCTGTTTGTCTGTTTGCTTTTTGTGTTGCAAAAAGGGGAAACTTTCTTAAATAAAATATATATACTAAAAAATACTTAATGTAGTATCTCAACAGCACAATTAATGTCATGTTTTGGCTTGAAAAAATCAGATTAAAATATATTTTGTGATTAAATATGCTGTGTTCACACTATGGGCAATGACACAACAGCATGCAACACAGCACCTCGACTAAATGTCATCTTAAGTTTGTATTTAGTCGAAAAAATATCTTTGCTTTTGACTGATGTTTGAGTCCCATTTTAACACCACATTTTGCCACCCCTTTGCATCCCTGTGTGCACCGCAGTACACATACAGCTAGCATAGCGACAGCAAACTAAGCTAAATAACACAGAACCACAGTTAGAAAAAAAACCCCACATTACTGGTTGACGTTTCATTGGATCATTGCAGCGCTGAAAAAGTTGAGGCCAGAGCAACTTTGATTTACAGCATGTCACACCCGTCCGCAGCGCCAATTCGTAGCTTTGCGTCACCAGCTTTAATTGAAAATGACTTAAAGCCTGCTGCTGTGTCGCTCATAGTGTGAGCACAACATTACTGTTACATGCCTTGTCACAAACCAGTCCTAGGAAAAATGTATGTGTAGTGTACGATTATGATAAACAGTATTTTCCCATAATACTTTTTTCTCAATATATCCTACAATGTTCTCAAATATGATTTATTTAAATTTGGTAATTCCCTAATGCAACCCCCTTCAAACACACAAACTAACTCTTATTCTATTTCCTCACCAATCCGATCTGCCTACCACTTCTCTCTTCTCCTCCCTCGTTATCCCCTTATCCTCTCTCCTCTCCTCCCCTCTCTCATTATTTGCCCTCCCCCTGCTCTGTCATTTTTCTTGTTTACCTTCCCCATCCTCCCCTCGATCCCTCCCTCCCTCCCCAGCTAATCCGCTCCATCGTCTCTCCTGTCGACATCCATGTCCTGCCCACATCCCTGCCCTTCTCATTTCCCCAGCCCCTCCTCTTCCTCTCCTTCTCTCCCTCTCAGGACGATGTGTGACTGTGCTCTTGCTGAGTTGATGCTCATGTGGACCCTCTCCTATTATAGATCACTTTGACTGCGACACTGACCATTTCTGTCTCTCTCCCTTTCCCCCTCTATCTCACCCTGAGGGAAAACCAAGTCATTATGTTCGGCAGCTTAAAAAAAAGACGAAAAAAAGAAGGGTGGAAAAGAAGGACGGGTGGAGGAACAGCAGGAATAAAAGGATTTGGATGGACAGAGAGAGAGACGAATAATAAATGGTGAGGGAGTTGTGGAGGATGGAGGGAGCGAAGGAAGTGTAGAGGCAGGGGTGGACCTGGGGGAGAGAGGATGAATGCAGTTAGAAAGAGCTAGGGGAGAGACGTATGCTGGGAGAGGTGTGAAGGAGGGATGAAAATGACACAATTTGTTTTATCCTCCTGTGAGAAAAGAATGTGAGATGAAAGAGGGAGAGTGGAAAAAAGAGAGAAGGAGAAGGACAGACAGAGGAAGGGGAGAAAGGATTAAGACAAGTGAGCGGAGAGCAGAGAATCACATCAAGTGAGACACAGGAAAGAAGGGAGACTGATTCAAAAAGAGAGAGAAGAGGGGATAGAAGAGGGGAAAGAGGGACATTAAACAGAAGAGGAAGTGTGATGCATTGTTAAAGAGGACCAATGCTGTTCACTTTCAGGTCCATACTTGTATTTTAGGTGTCTACTAGAATATGTTTACATGATTTAATGTTCAAGGAACACTTTATTTTCCTCATACTGTCTATGCTGGAATACCTGTATTCAGCCTCTGTCTGAAACGCTCTGTTTTATTACCTGTCTCTTCAAACCCCCCTCACGAAAAAGCTGCTCTAATTGGTCAGCATTTTGGAGTCTTCCGTATCTCGGTATATCTGCACCGTCATTGTAGCTATGGAATGACTGTTTAAAGCTTCTAAACACAGTCCGACATGTACCAGGAGGAATCTGATTTAAATCGAGGAGAAATTAGCAACACTGGCAAGAACGTTTACGTGTTTCCCTGATGTTAGCATGTAGCTACATGCAGCAGTCTACTTGCAGCTGATGACTGACAAAAGTTTCTAAACGCAATCAGGCAAGCTCCAGCAGGAACATAATCCGAAATCAGGGAGATATTACCAACATTAGCAACCAAGATTCCAGGTTTCCTTGATGTTAGCATGTAGCTACATGTAGCAGTGTACCTGCAGCCACGGAATGACCATGTTCATAGCGGCACATTCTCTGTTAAAAATCACCAAGAAAGCTTTTAAAAACAATGTTCCGGCAGGAATATAAATCAATATTGAGGAGAAATGAACAATACTGGCAACCAAGATTCCAGCTTTCCCTGACATTAGCATGGCGCTTCATGTAGCAGTATATGTAATGTAAACACTTACGCTAGTGTGGCTAAAGCAGGTGACCATATGAAGACATAAGTCAAGAGCTGATGTCAGTTTGCCACAAAAGTAGACACTGGAAACAGAGTATTCAGAACAGTCTGAAGCCTGAGGTTTTTGTTCACAGTGATTACTTTAACATGCGTTGACCTCATTATTTTAAACTTTGGCCACGTTTTATATGATCATTCAACACTGTAGCATTATATATAAGACTAAAAATAAGGAAAAGCATAAAAAGTCCCCTTTAAAATGCTTAAGCCCTCTATTCCTTATGCCCTTCTTTCTTCCTCTCCTTCTTCTCCTCATTGCCATGATTCTTTTTCCATCCATTCCACATTAGAGGGATGTAATGTGGTTGCAAGAGATACATTATTATTATTATTTATATTAGTCTTGCAGTGAATTATGTGCATTTATCTGTTTTTGGCTCTGATTTTAACAGATGTAAGCTTTTACAGCTTGTCAAAATCTGTTTTTAGAGGCAAAAATATTGTTGTGCACTCTGTAAATGAAAAAAAGGCCAAAGCTGTAATTGGCCTTAAGAATAAACAAACCATTTGCTTTCAAATGGATCACAAGATCAGACGTGGACGGTGCAGTAAATGCTTTTAACATTACTGTAACATTGCACAATTAAAGATTATAACAATTACATATCTCTGATGATACATTCCTCTATTTACTCCATTTAAGACAGCACCTGTGCCAGACCTTTTGCATTTTCTACGTTATTGCTCCTTGATTCAGTGTTCATTCTCAGCTGCATCAAGGTAGGTTTACTTTAAAAGAACTTCCTCATCTGTTTGATTTGAATGTCCCCATCTTGTAAGGTCTGAATGAAGGCAACCTAGAGTAGAACATGGAAAGTCTGAGCTTAAGTGGATAGATTCAGGACAAGTTTCCTTCAAGCTATCCAACAAAAGTGAATTAACTGAGAATGTCAGTCGTCAACCTTTAAACACACGACACTTTCTTGAAAGTGAAACATGTGCATGTAGTTCCACTGCAAAAGACAAACCTCCACTCATGGTTAGTTAAAGGATACTTCCACTCTACAATGCTGATGCAGGCCCTGCGGATGGGGTTCTTGAGTGTGAGACAGAGTAGGGCCCGTGGCGGTCTTGTGGCTGTTGTCGTTGTCTGTTTCTTGGGCTTAGAGCTATAGTGTTGTCTCTTCCTTTGCGTGGAGCTGGCCGTGGAGATGGGCCCGCCCCCTCCTGACCCAAGCCCCGCTCCTCCGCCCGATGCGGCGTTGCCCATCAACTTCGCCTGCCGCGCAGCGTCGATGGCTGCCTGCCAGCTCAGGGCCGCCCCCGGTGTGGCGATGTGCTCCGGGGCCAGGCCCACCACGCCCACCCCGTGGTTGACCCCGCCCCCTCCTCCACCATGGTCGCCATGGCTGCCACCGCCACTGTGCTCGTTGGTCAGGCCGGCGGGAGGAGGGCGAGGAAGGGGGGGAGGGGGAGAGTAGTCGGAGCCTGGAGTGGAGATAAGTAGGAAGGGGGGAAAAAGAGAGAGAAGAAATAAAGTTAGCAAACAACCCAACTGTCAGTAAGCTCTTAAATCACTTCCTCCGGTCAGTAAATGATTCACTTGTTGATTTAATACATCACATACAGTTCCTTGAGGTTGATACAGTGTCTCAGTTTTCTACAGTGTGGTAGTTTACTTTGGAGGCTTCAAGGGTGTTTGAATTGTTGACAGATCAGTTAGTGAGCCCTGTATATTTTTCAGACACTGAAGTCTCTCCCTGTAGAATAGACGATGACTAATATACTCCCATCTGTCAAGCAAGTACAACAGAGCTAACTGTGTGCTGTTTAGTTCCTCAGCATATTGTGTAGGTTATGCAGTCCATTCACTTTGTGTCAACACACACTCAACACCACTCATCAGACCAGCAACTACTGACTGGTGCAATAATCACTCTCTGTGGTAACGTTATATAATAAAGATTTTTATCTCACAACTCTTTATTACTGTTTTAAATTACAGTTTCTTCTTGTTTTTCTTTGGTATGGAGGCAGATTTTTGGGGGGATTGGGTTCCTTGTCCAAATCTTAAAAGGGACAGTGCACCCCACCATCAAAAATACATTATTTTCAACTTACCTGTAGTGCTATTTATCACTCTAAATTGCTTTGGTTTGAGTTGCAGAGTAAATGGCACTTGGCTTGCGGTGCTCGTGTTTGTGATAGTGCAACACGTAAATATTAATGGCATCATCCTCAGCTGAGCTGCAATGTGAGCGTGCTCAGTGGTGCTACGTGAGCTAGCAATAGATGCACTCTTCCTTTGCACAGTGATACAGGTAGTGGGTGTAGTTTGATAGAAAGAAAATAGTTCCTACATGAAACTGCTCACAACAAGCTCTGTGGATTATCTACAGTTATCAGGTCATGATTTATAGAAAGAGACAGAAGAGTTTGTCAAAGGTGCCATCTCGTTCCATTACATTCAAGAGAAGGCAGACATCTTTACAGCCCATATTTCAAACATTCGGCAGCTCATGTCAAAACAATCTAGACTCATAAATAGCGCTACAGGTAAAGGGAAAATAGGATATATATTTTTGATTTTGGGGTGAACTGCCCCTTTGAAGCATTAAAAGTCGAAAGTATATTAAATGTTGTTTAACTGCCCTACAACTTTGTTATGTGGCCTTTGGTTTTTCAAAAACCAAAGGGCAGCATCTTTATGATGTCAAACATTTCAGTACAAGCATAGTATAATAACAGGGGTCAGAGCATTCACATACTGTACAGTCACTCAGTGGAGGGACACACAGAGAATAAAATAAAATCCAGGCAGAGAGTATAATAAAAAAGACTGCAGACAACATATGTGCGTAATGGAATAAAATAAAAGAAGACAAATGAGAGACAGAATTACAATAATCTCAGCGAGATTACACAGTGGTGTCGCCCAGACAAATCGTAGGAATAAGACTAAGTGAGTAAAAGTAAGAGAGAGCGGATTACTCATACTGTATGCTTAGCCAGATTAAAGACAGTTATAACATCCTCTCAGCTCCTCCTTCCCTCTGACATCTGAACAAGGATTCCACAAATGCTCTCACCATGAGGAAGATCACACACTCTGTGAAACCATGTACCCTCTCCAGGTTTAAGACAACACACATTTGTGTTACTTTTATGTCAACAATTGTTATTAATACAAAACTAATCATGCAAACACACATGACATTTTAAATATCTCTGAGAATGGATAAAAATGGCACTGCTCTATGAAAACTACAGTACGTTTCTAAAACTAGCTACTGAGGCCATCAAACTATTCCAACAAAACTGGCTGCACAGAATATTACAACCTTAAGCTTGACTGTAGCAGTAATTTGTGTTCAGTACTTGCATCAGTGCTTTGAGCAAATTCTCAATGCTGATTTCAGTCAAATTTGACCAAATGTAATACGCAATGTCAGATTCACAAATCCCATGAATGCAAAGCCACTTTTGGGAGGAAAAGAATGCAAAACTTTAAGAACCCCTGCAAAGTTAATCCAACCTGTGCTGTCACAACAGAGATAAGCAGAGAGGGAGAGAAAGAGGGAGAAGTGAGAAGAGATGTGCAGAGGTTAGAGAGAGAAGGCGGAGAGAGATAGACTTATCCTGTATGCTTAGTACGATTACAGGGTGGTTACAATATCCGCTGAAATCCCATTCCTCTCACTTCAGAGCTATAAGTTTCTACATATGAACTCACGGGCCTGAGGGAACATTACATCAGATCCTGAGGATCACACACACATACACACATTCAAGGAGCATCTTCCCTCACATGCTGTGTCTATGAAGGTGCCCACACTGGCATGTATCCCCATATGTAATGCACTAAAGTCAGTAACACTCTTGCTCACTGACTAAATGGCCTGTGACCTCTGACCTCATTTGATGACTGCTTGTAATTAAATATCTTTCAACAGGTGCTTTTGCTTCAGGGACACAATCTGGTGATTGGCCAAATAAATTATCCCAAGTAAACTCTAGTAAATACAACTCAGGAAATCGAACAAAGTCCTCTTTTCTAATTAGGTAACATTCACAAATTACAGTAAAGTATTTAGTCACATTTAATAAGTAAGGCCTACTTTACTTACTGTTGTTTATCCCTATTCCATCAAACCACACACAGCATCCTCTGTATTTAACTTTGAACTATTAAGATCCTTCACATTTAAAAGTCAAAGATAAAGTCACTTCAATACATGTAAAGAGATGTCACCAGCAAATGCACTAAAATAAAAACAGTACATGTCCTCATATCACAGGCCTTGCTCACAGCAGACATTTTGACATTACTATTGTAGGAAAAGCACAGGTGTTACTAATAACATTTAAAAAGCCATGACAATGTGATAGTGAGCCAACATGCACAGCAGATGGGCCCTGGAAACAAAGCAGCTATCAAAATGAGCCATCATTAGTGTCATTATCTACAACTGTGGATCTTTGTACTGTAACATGCTGAAGTACAGTTGGTGAAAAAATGACGTTTTATGAAGCCAGTGTTGTGTTATTATGATATTATGAGTTATTATTGATGTAGTCATGCACAGCATTTTGTTTTATAACTACTGGTAGTGGAGCTAATTTCACTTTAGATAAACTGTTTTATATACTAATGGGTTGTTCAATCTAATAATATACACAGTGTTGTAAAGGTTACTTTTGAAATGTACTAGGATACAGATATTTGTTATCCTGTAAAAATCTAATAAGAAATGTAACTATTTTAATTCATGAAAGTAATATAACTTATTTCACTGGGTTACTTTTTGATTGCTTTTATGACAAATGATTAAAATGGTTAAAGGAGCTGAAAAATGTACAGAAATAGGTGATGCCAAAAGAAGACATTGCTGCATAACAAAAATATCCAAAGCAAAAGAAAGAATATCATATTCTTCATATAAACTTTCTACTGAGAAGAATATATTTGGATGTAACCCCTATATTATATTCACTAACATTTTTATAAATAACTGTAATTTAATTACACTTTTTTTCTCAGTAACTGTAACTGATTACATTTTTTTATTCTGCAATTTAATTACATGCAACTAGTTACATGTAGCTAGTTACTTACCAACACTGAATATATAAAATATAATAATCATATGATGTGAAAAGTAACCAGTAATGCTAACTGTTAACTGTCAAATAATGTAGGGTGGATTGGTAGTAGGTATTGAAGTATACTTAAGGTTCAAGTAACTCAAAACTGCACTCAAGTAGCCCAAAGTACATGAGTAGCTATATATTTACACTTAGGTAACGTTAGCTGTAACATTATGCCACAACTGACAGGTTTAGAAATTAGTTAACCTAGACAATAAGCCAGTAAATCCACCGTTGTATTTAGCATAGATTTCAACAATAATCTGCACAAATTACTCCTTTCTAATTACTCTAATTACTATTTCAAAATTGCCCTACTTCGCAAATTAAGAGTAATTAGTTACATTTAAAAAGTAAGGCCTACTTTACTTTCTGTTGTTTATCCCCACTCCATCAATTTGCCTTGCAATTAATCCAAAACCCACCAACCAAAGCCACACATTAAATCTTCTGAATTTACCTTAACATGTGCAGTGATGAAAGAAGTATTCAGGTCCTCACAGTATTGCTGAGAGTAACGATACTACAATTTAAAATTAAAACAGTGCTGCATCCAAACTGTCACTTGAAAAAGTCAATGTACAAAAGTGTTACCAAAATGTACTCAAATAAGAGCACTAAATGTGCTCATATCATAAGCCTTGTTCACAGCAGACATTTTGACATAGTGTATTGGGGAAAACACAGGTGTTAGTAATAACATTAACAATGCCATGAAAATGTGACAGTGAGCCAACATGCACAATAGAAAGACCCTGAAAGCAAACCAGCTATCACTAATTTCATTAGATACACCTGTGCATTTCATACTATATCATGTTAAAGTGCATTCCCTTAAATTATGAAGTTGTATTACTATGTATCAAATATTGTTACTGAGGCATTCACATGCAGCATTTTAATTTCATAACTCCCATTTTAGTTGCTTCATATATTAAAAGGTAGTTTGAGCTATAATAATACATATGTAATCTCATAATTAATATCACAAGAGAAGTTTGTGTTTTAAATGGACATTTTGAACTAAAAAGTAACCGGTAACAGTAGCCTAATGGTAGCCTGTGCTAGCACTAACGGTTAAATAATGTGTGTTGGTGATGCTAACTCCAACGTCAGTATAAGTAGTAATAACATTGGTGGTAGTAAATAATTAAAATTATTTAAAGTGAAGTCAAAGAACCTCAAAAAGAGTTTCTGAGTAGCTATATACATATATTGTTGCTAGCACAAGACAACTGACAGGTGTAAAAATGAGCTAGCTTAGCCTAGGCAACGAGCTAGCCAACCTAGCATTGTATTTAGCCACTGCTACCTAGCTTAGCCAAACGCAGCGCTCTGGAAATAAAACAAAACGTGATACAACAAACAAAACAATTTGCTAGTCTGTAAGCTTAGCCACACATAGTGTAAACAATTAGAGGTTACCAGACGACCTCTGCCTCTTACAGCGAAGGCATGGGCGGAGGCTAGCTGACACAACTCCGCCTCCAGTCCGAGCTAACCGTCGTGTACCAACTGCCAAGCTAACAGTTAGCTAGTTACACATATTTCCCATTCAGCCAAGCAACGAAAAACGTCACTGACTGATGTGTAGCCATTACGCAAATGTTAAATTTAAAAAGCAGTGCCCTTACAATATTTTTATGGGCAGCAGTGATAGTAATATTGATTTAATATTGATAAATTTAACGGTACCTTTATGGCCTGGCTCCACTTGCACCTGCTCATGACTGCAGCCAGACAGGAGTCTGCTTGCTGCTAATGTCACCACGCTGCCACCTTGACCTCAGAGACTAAGAAACTCATTTTCATCAAATGGCCTCTCATTTTTTATTTTATTTTTAGTTTAATACCTGATCCCTATTATTGCTTGACATACTCTGCATTTTATGTTATGACTTGCTTTATTAATATTGCGGTTTGCTGGTTTTATTCCTGTAATTTGTCCTTTTTTTAATTTCAGTTTTATGCCCAGCACGTTGTAATATTTGTTTATAAAAGTGCTATATAAATAAGCTTTATTATTTTTTTATTACAGCTAAAATAAAACCAGAGTGCCCTTAAGGCAATCTTAAAACAAATGCACTGACGAAACAACAACAGAAGATTATGTGTGCAAATATTTAGGAGCAGTGTGCTTTTGAATGCAGAGAGAATGCCCAAGGAGGTGTTCTTTACATTCATCAGCGGTGAAGTCACTTGGTATCAAATCCAGCTGTGCCTTATGGGAAATACCACTGCGGTTTCAATTTGGAGCATCTCGTTACTTGGATTGAGCTATATTTTCCCCATTTTCTCTAAACTCTGGGATTGATTTTAGAGAGTGTCTGTTATTTTTGAAAGGAGAGAACCCAGAGGTCTATCGCAAACCTTACTTTTATCATACACTCGGGCTCTGCATCTACTACTGTCCCAGATGATTCCCTACTCTGGAAAATATCTTCCTCTTTCTTTCCACCATCGACTCCAGTGCGAGTTAATATCTGCTTCTTGACTGCTGTTGCACATCATCATCTCTCTCTTTCGCTCACAATCTCTCACAAACACACACATACACACAAGCACACGAATAATCACTTTCAGCATATTGTACTGCTGCGTGATCAGTTTATCTCACACTGCCTGCCCCTCTCACAGGGTGTACCCCACTGAGAGTGTGTGTTTGTAAGTATTTGTGTGTGTGTGCGTGTGCACGCTGCATGAGTGAGAGTGTGAGGATTAGAGGAGAGTAAAACTTTAATAATACTGAGCTCACTAATCTGTCTGTCTGACCGCGTGTCTCTCTGTGTGTCTGTCCTACATGTGCACAGTCATGTCATGTGCGTGTGTGTGTGCGTGTGTTGTATGATGGACTGCGTGCTGATGTGAGTGACTATAATTCCATTAGCAGCTCTTTATTCTGCAGGAAAAAAAGGAAACAGCAGGCCGTGGAAATACGATTCTGACTGAAGGGAAGAGGGAGGAGAAGGGAGGGATGAAGGGATGAGAGAAGAAAAGGAAAGAGGATGAAGAAGACAGGGTGCAGCGGGGGGGAGGTGGATGTACTGTGAGAGGATGGATGGTAAGAGGATGGAGAGACAAACAGAGGGGGTAAAGAAGGGGAAACACATGCAGACAAGGAAAAGAAGAGGAAACAGGAGAAGATTAAATTCTAGGAGCAATAGAAAAAAGAGCAGAAGAGGGAGGATGAGAAAAATAGTATTGCCTTCAATGTAGTCAGTGGTGTTATAGTACAGATGGAGGTTTCCATAGTACTTCAGTCAGTCAGTGGCTGTTACAGCGCTACAGTCAGGGATTGTAACTCTACTTGGATCAATGATAATATATGTAACAGGGTCAATTATACAGTAGTAATATATAATAACACAAAATTTGTTTCAGTTGTTATTACCTGACACATTTAGGCCTCCAAAAGCCTATTGTACAATACGCTAACATATTCCTGTGTCACTTAATTTGTGTAGGGGCTCGAGTTATATGGTCATAACTGATGGAGGATTTTGTTTTTACCTCTTGCTGTCAGAGTTGTCAGGAATAAATGGAGATCACCTCCAGAGATATCCACATTTTGGGCCTCTTCATATCAACACAGCACAGACAACACTAAAGTCCTCCGGTTACATAGGTCTTACAGTACAATATGGTAATACTACACATATGTTAATGTTCTTAAGGCACTGCAGTCAACGGCTGTAACTACTGTAAAAGATTGTAAAAGTACAGTCAACAGCTCACTACTTGCTCTGTAATGACTTTTTCACCTCTATACACACCCAGTTATGTAGTATGGAAACTTTTATGCATAGTATCCCTCATTCTTTTACATTTTTGTGGCATTTTCGTGTTGTATTTGCAGTTGTATTTTTGTCCTTTAACTTCTATTTTTTTGCACATCAGATATTGTAACATATAGTAGAAAAAGGTGTTAATCATGGTATTCAGCACCAGGGAAAACCCTGATGATTTGTGCTGTATACAAGTTGAACCTATCAGAGTTGGATCTTTCTGTGTATATTAAGTGGTCCTCCACACCTGATGCTAATCAGTCCATAATTGATGGCTAACACAAAGGATGAAAGGCCTTTTTCACAGCAGACATCTTAACTTGCCATAGTAGGAAGAGCACAGGTGTTACTGATATCATTAACGTTAGCTCTATTCAAGTGAAGCCATGACAGGAAGCCAGCATGCAAAAGTCCAGGACCCTGAAACGAAAGCGGCTAAGTAGAATTTAGACATCATTAATTTATTTGATTTTATTATTTGCACCTTTGCTTTTCCTACAAGTCACAATGTCTTCTCCTTTAAACTTTGTTGCACCTGTCACAGTGGAACAAATTCAACAATGTTATTCTAATTAGTTAATGTGACCTCACATAGCTTTGCCTACTTTCAACCTGAGCAGAGGTCTAATCAGCCAGAGGAACTCAAAACACCTGTGTGTGTGCGTGTGTGTGTGGTCTTTCATTTATGTGGTGCTCTATACAATGGGCCTCTTTCACTAATATGTGTGCAGAAATGTTCTTACTCTCCGCACAAAATAAGTGGGCATGAATTAATTAATTACAGTTGGATTCCTGACACGTGCGTGACGGCCAGTTTTGTTCTTACCATGGTGTGTATGCTAGTGAATCAGAGTTATTCTAAATTGACAGGTGCGTGCCTGCTATTTGCATCAGCAGACTGTCACGCTGCCATTTTTCTACAAAGAAAAGGTTTGCCTGGACTTGTGTCACGGTGAAAGTGGCACAGTAAAGTTGTTTCTGTGCACATATTTCTGAATGTCTTGGCAGTTGGAAACAGCTGATGAGCCGTTCGTCACTCTCTTAAAGCATGTAATGTCGGCCTCTCCTGAAAGCACAGGCTGCATTATCTTCCAGCAAGGCTAGATATGCCACCGTAACACCTACTTGGAGGTAAATTAGAATCTTTTATATACCCTGCATGCCTGTTAGTAGGCTACCAGCTAACATTGCCCACATATTCACAATTTCATGGCACCATAAATTGGTGGGAGTAGCTGATGATTGTAAGCCAGGTCAATGAAAACGATGAAAACCAATAACTGTTACATTTCAATATAAACATTCTCATGTACCCCACTGTAAGTTAACACTGGGACTCTCCGTTTTTATAGTTAAATATATTAATTATGCGAACAATTGATGAGTATGAATGGACGTCACTTTCATAGTTATTTGCTATGTTTGGACAGTGCATTTGTAAACGCAAAGGTTTAATATTGTTGTATACTGAAGGGTGGCATAGTGGTACAGCGGTTAGCATCGTCACCACACAGCAAGAGGATTCCTGCTTCGAACAGAGCCCACATGCCCTCCCTGTGTCAGCGTGGGTCTTTACCGGGTACTCCGGCACAGTCCAAAGACATGCAGGTTAATTAGTAAGTCTAAATTTCCCGCAGGTGTGAATGTGACCGTGAAATCTCTTTGTGTCAGCACTGTGATAGTTTGGCGACCTGTCCAGAGTGTACCCCGCCTCTCGCCTAGTGTTGGCTGGGATAGGCTCCAGCCCCCCCGCGACCCCTAACAGAATTAGCGGTTATGGAAAATGACTGAATTAATGTATATTAAGGCCTGTTTAAAGTAATGTGGTTTAATGTTTAAAGATGTATGTTAACATTTTCTAAGAAAGCTAGGTCTTCATAATTTCTGTGCACTCATGGTCTGAAGCTGTTTTAAATGTGTACACAGAGTACCAACAAATTCAGTATGCACAGTTCAAGCACAGATTTGCGCATTGTTTGGTAATGAGGCCCAATGTATCTATACGCTGTATCTCATCATAAACCAAAACTGAGTTTATGTTGGCACAATCATAGAACAGAGTGAAAATCATTAATATTCAGCACAGGGACAGAGCAAACTGTGTTCTGAGACTTTAGACGTCAGTTCATATACAGTACAGTAACAACTGTCAGCATTCACTGTCACTGAACTTGAAGTGAACCGAACTGAGCCGAACTTGAGTGTGAACTGAACTGCAGACTGTAATGAGCTGTGATACAAACTCAAGTCAGTGGAGCTGTTATCTACTTAATGATAAAGACTGGGGAGAGATGCTATCGCTGCAACTCTGAGCACTCTGCCGTAAAATGTCATCGCCACACACACACACTCTCACACACACACTCACAACAAGAGTATGCTGCAAATTGTTCTAATTAATATTGCTTACCAACAAAATACAGTTCAAGTATAAATTACAGCAACATCAAATCCATCACCGACAGACTTTTCAAACTGCCAAAGTCCTTAGTCGCCCTGCTCATTTAATTGGCTCGGCCAGATAACGGACAGCAGAGGGGACCAATCAGATTATCCCACCCTAAATCAGCCTCTCACATCATCTCCTCTGTGTGCCCTTCTCTTTTTCTTTACTCACGTCTGCCTCATTTCTCACTCTCTCCCTCCATCTGCTTTTCCTTCTCCTCCGCTCGTCCCAACAGGGATCTATTTGGGTGGACAGTGATGATGTAATTATCGGTCAATTAACTGATGATGACACCTGATCAGACACTAATTAATGGGGGATGCACACATGCAGCCACACACACACTAAGGGCCCTGTGCCTTACAGCAGCTCTAATTCAAAATATAAAAAAGAGGAATCTTATTAACAGCCTGACTGAGGTGCAGAAAATTGGGCCTGACCAGTGTTTTTTTTTTTCCCAGCACGTTTGGATCCCATAAGACACACACACCGATACACACTTACATACACAACAGTCCTGTCATCTGCCATCCCAGCTGAATTGTCGTTTCTTTTGAAAGATGACCTCCTTTTGCTACTGTACCTCTTTTTCCTCCTCCTCCTCCCCTCTACTTTTGCATCTTCTTTATTCTCCCCTTCTATCCACCCCTCTTCCTTTCTATCTCTTCCACTCTCTCCCCTCTACATCTCTTTCCTCCTCATCCCTCTGTACACATTAACAATCCCCCTCCCTCCTCCCTTCACCACTTCTCCTCTTCTTCCCTCTTTTCTGTCTAATCTATATAGCTGTCACTCCCTCCATTGGCTCTCCAGCAGCGGACAAGTTCATTTTCAGCCGCGCACCCTTCCTCCTTTCCTCCATCAATCTACCCCTCCTCATCTCCCCATTTTTCTCGATCTCTCTTGCTTCGCTGCTTCTCACTCTTTTTCCCATCACTTCCCTCTCTGTCGTTTTCAAATAGCTGACAATTATTATCTCTCTTGTTCTCTACCGTCTATTTAGCTGAAGTAAAAAGCAGCATCGCCAATCTGACGCAGCAAGATCGTTGCTTCGTTACTGCCTTTAACGACCACTTTCACACTCTGATTTAAAATATTAAGCATAAAACAGATAATGAAGGTGAACTGTTGCTCCATTTTTTGGCATAAAAATGGTGATTGCCAAGCTTCCATGTTTTGCAGGGCTCGTTTGACATCCCATCATGCTTAACCCTCATTATCATTGTCATGATAAATACCGGTTGTAAGCCATATACTAGTTTTACCCAATTTACGTGTCATGCACTTGCTCACAGTAACACACACATACATGTACAAATACAAAAGCAGTCTAAAAGGCTTGTTTGTATCCAGTGGCGGATTTTCCGATGGGCGACATAGGCAGTGTGTGACCAATATTGTTGCACACACTGCCTTCCCCCCCAAAAATATATTTTTGACATAAAAAAACAAAAAAACAAAACAAAAGGGAAATGGCAGAGTGAAGTGTACGTGAAGAGCAATAGAGTAAAAAAACATAAAAAGGTAATGGCCCTAAATGACGACTATTGGTTGACTAGGAAAATTCTTAGTCGTGGGCAGCCCTATAACACGTACATTTGAGTAGTTTGAATCTGATATGTTTGAAAAACAGAGGGCAAGAAAAAATATGTATCATGGGTCCTTGAAAAATCATGGAAAAGTTTTGAAATGACCATGAAAATGTGTGGGGACCTTGTGTCCATGGCGCAGTACAAAAACATAAAGAAGACAAAATGTTTTCTGTTGTTGTTCTTGGGGGGCACTGGAAGCTTGCCTAGGTCGCCGAATGTACTCGGTACGGCACTGTCTGTATCAGTTGTGTACATGTGCATGAATTTTGTAGGCTACATACCCCGTGTGTGTGTCTGCATATGTGTGGGTGTCTCTCATTTGTCTCTCTCTCGCTCTGTCCATATGTGCCCATTATCCGGCCGAGTGAGCACACCACACAGACACACCTGCTCCCCACGATGCGCACACATGCCCACACACACACACAAGCTCACACACGCGCACATATACACACCTGCTCCCCTTGAAAGACAAGACACACACACACACCTGCTCCCCATTGATCTATGACCCCCCCAACAGACAATTACAGTATACGCTGAAGTGCTCACACACACACACACACAAAATCCACACAGCATGAGCAGGACATGCATGCAATTTACAAGGAAAACATGTGAAGGGGCATGCTTGGGATCGGACCAAAGAGGTAAACAAACACGACAACCAGGCACACTGAAAACTTATCATACTGTGCAGAATATTTACTCTTAATAGACAAAAGGACAGCCTGTTGTCAGGGGAAATTCCTGCTCATTTACTGTACATTGAAAATAAAGTGCTTCTCATTTATCTGAATACTACAGAGCGGTAAACACACCTCTGCCTCTGCAACTGAGGTTGTTTGTCCCATTTTGTCCTATCAACAAAAGGACGTGATAGCAGGGCGCCTTTACTTCTTTTTGTTATGAATGAGGTCATTCTAACAACAAAATATCTAAAGGTACTGATGGTGCTAAACACTTAGCCCCAGTGCCGTTATTCCAGTTTTTATTGCAATGAGCGCAGGTTATAAAAACCCTATCGTGTATGGATTTATTCATTAAACTGCAACATACTACCTGGAGTGCAAATTGAAGTGGAGGGATTATGAGAAAGTGTGTGCATGTGCATGTGCACACCCCTCCACATATGAGATGCAGTAACACATCAAGGGAATACGCACGTATAGATCATGCTCTGTATTCAACAGCACATTTCTCACTGTCATCTGGACTTTCTAGTTTATTACAGCTTGGCCAAACCCCTCGAGCTGTGGATCGTGCTTCTGAAGCACTGATTGGTTGTTGTTTTCCTACTCCCAGGAGGTCAGAGTGGGTAGACTATATGTCTTACAAGCAAATAAGATAAAAAACAGGAGTCTTATATATGTATTTGTTGCTGTAAGGAGTTCTGTAAAATCAAAGTGGTTGGCTATGAAAAGTAAAAGTGGAGCTGACTAATGGTACCTACATGCCTAAAACCAAATAATGTCTGTGGTTACATTTTCATTGTCATTGGTTGCATATTCTGTTTCTGTCCATATTGTCTCCAGCTTCTATCCTTTGTTGAATTGTCACACAAATCATCTTAAAGAAGTTTTATACTGCTGGAAAGAAATAAAACTGAGCTGTATGCAGTAGAAAAAAATAATTTTAAAACTGATGCAACATGACCAGAGAAAACAGAAGAGAAGGGCTGTGGCATTTGCTTTTCTCAAGTGGTAGAAAAACTACAACTACCAGGATGCCAGTTTGTTTTGAATGTTTTCAGCCTCCTTTTTACAATACCGGAAATGATGGCGACCACTTCCTGTTCACAAACCCTCAAAAATAGGCAATACAGTACAGTACAGTACAGCACTGACTAGTTTTAATGTTTAATTTGAGTTTGGTCTGAGTTTTAGAGAAAGAGAGAAGGGCAGCTCTCTCTCTCTAGATCTGCTTCATATTCTTTGTGTCCTAGAAGGCTGTCCTACTATCTGTAGCTCAAGCAGGGGCCCTGGAGTCAGCGAAAACCCACCAGATGACGCAAATATGAGCTTGGAGATCTGGGCACTGGCAAGATGGAGGGAAGTTTATCATAGTTCATTTACACATACTACCTACAGTGTTATGATCGACAGCTGGTTAAAAATCAGCAAAGTATAGCTTTAATGTAAAACCAATGGTCAGTGGCAGTTTTTTTCCTACATGAAATGCCACAGCTTCAGGAAATTAATCAAACTGGCTCACAGGGACTGTTAAATGTAGCTAATTGTCACTTATCACTATTCAAGTGACAATTGTTATAACAATGACGTACTATGGTAAATCCTGAGAGGGCTAACTTTGAGCCAAAGATAAGACTGGATGGTTTTAAGCTGTTTAATACTTTGGAAGTGAAGTCAAACCACCCCCTTGGCTGACTAGTTGAATAGTTTGAGGTCTTATTTTTTCATGACGTGACCTTCCCTCAGATAATTTTTCTAGCTTAGGACCAAAACATAAATATACAACATCTGAAAGTGGTTTTGAAGTTTGATTTAATTAGAAACATACAGTACCTCATTACTTGAGGTCAGCTCATTGTCAAATACCCCAGCACTGAAAATGTAAGCAGCTACGTAACTGTCCTGTCCCAGCCCTGTCTCCTTGAAATGTTGTTTATTAACTACTGATTTGTTTTGACGATTCAGATTGGCTGGATATGAGTGATATTTGGCATGGGAAAGAGGGCGGTGGTCTTGTTTTGTTGTTGTTGATTTTCACCCAGAGCAGACGTACAAACATGACAGCAACAATTGAATACACTTAAAATCCCAGACTCATTAAAACAGCTAAGGATCAAATATCATTGAAGTTACATGCAGTAACCCACTGCAAAAAATGAATGACCACAACAATACAAAATCACTGACAAACTCAGAGACTGACAAATGAAACCAGTGCAGAAGTGCCAAAAACTGCAGTTCATCAGATGGCCACTTGAGGCTGGCTCCAAAACAGAGTCAAAAACTTTACAGCAGAAATAAAGCCATTTACAGCCTGGTACAAAAATGGTTTTGGTCTCCAAAGCTCATTTAAACATTCATGACAACTGTAAGTTACGTGTATTTAATGGTGGGGCTGCTTGAGTAACCAGCTGTCTGCAAGGTGTCACCACAGTCTATGAGTCCAGCCTGTTCTCATTCCCAACTCATCAAATATTGCTGTTTTGTCACTGATTTTGGCATCAGACACAGACGCAAAAAGGCACCCACCCGGTGACGTCAGTTACGATGCTGCTGGTTGCAGTGTAATATTAGGTTAATTAGGAGGGCAAGAGGGGAGGTGGATGGGTCCAACAAACCCTGGACTTTCACCAGGGAGCCTGCTGTTTGCTTCCTGTGTAAATGTTGAGCCAAACTATGATGTTTTCGTCTAAACCTACCTACGTATTTTTGTTGCATAAGGAAATAAAAATGTAAACACAAGGTGGTGACGTAAGTTTATTATGAAAAAGGCTGTATACATGTAACGAGCAGAAGCTGCACATTTCCTTTGAAAATGGAAGTGACTTTTGAAAAGATACAATGCATGTAACAAGCAGAAATTCACATAGCGTCCCAAAATGTCAACAATAGAGACTGGAGGATATCTAGCATGTCATATGTAGGCGTAAAAGTCCACTGACAAAGCAATGATATATGGCAAGTTGGGATGAGAATGCTTTGATGAGTCCGATCCACCCCTTGCTCCTCCACAGCTCCAACCTTTTGTCTATATATGGTCACTTCTGGCTCCAAGATGGCAACAGCCAAAATGCTGAACTCGAGGCTTGAAAACAGCAGCCCACAAACCAGTGGGTGACATCACAGTAGTTACATCCATTATTTTACACAGTTTATGGATATGCTGGTATTGGTCGGGGTTTAGAGGCAATCTTTGGACATGTTTACAGTACATTTGGAATATTTATCTCAGTTGGGGTTTTTACCACAGTTTGCAACACACGGCCTCTTGCTTGTTTACGGTCAACTCTGTGCGTTGTCATGGATATGTTGCACACAAAGCAATTAACCAACAGTTTGCAAGGTTTGGGTAGAGGTGCATGCCAAAAACAAAATCCCACATTAAACATTATGAAAGACTTGGATATCAACAGGTTTTTGGACATGTGCAAATATTGATACGCTGACCTTTCCATGAAGGTGGTTATAGGAATGAAAGAGGAAAGCAGTGTTTGACGCCGATGGAAGAAGTCCTATTTTGATGCAAAGAGGCAAATGAAACATGCGACTCCGCCCGTTCCACTTTTTCATATTTTGACGTGATAAACGACATGTTAGGGCACGTTAATAGAAGTGTAAATTACTGCATGTAAACTGGAATACTGGAATATTTTCTGCATTTAAACGTTGTCGCTGCTGTTGCTTGATATTAGAATTAAATTAATTACAGTACTTTATTGTACAAAAAATGACTGAGACATGATACATGTTCTCCTTTAGATAATTCTATACGAGGAAATGTATCAAAAAGCTGAAAAATACCCTTAAATTAAGTCACCGATTTATGACAGCGGCACCGGCATCCCTACTTGAAACATAAGGAGCTGTGATAGACAGGAAGAATGAATGCGGGGGTGAAGCAAGTGAGAGAAGAAGAGAAAAAAAAGAAGACGAGAAAAACAAAGAACTTATGGAGAAAAGAAAAGTCAAAGTCAGCATGAGGAGGAGGAGAGGAGAGCAAAAAGTGATAGAGATACAGGTTGTGTGGAAGAGGAGGAGAAAGAGGAGAAGCGAGAAGAGGAGGACGGCTTGTTCACACTGCGCCTCCATGCCGACCTTGCATACACACATATTCACACACAGTGCAGGCAGCAGATATTAATAACTCCTTATTAATATTCATCTGCAGTGGAGAGATGTGAGGCCAGAGTAACCCAGATACGAACCGTCTCTCTACCTGTCTCTCTCTTTGCGTCGCTCCTCACAGCTAATGCTCATGATCTCTGTTAGCCAGTTAGCTGACACTTTCATCCAATTTTGCTGTGATTGAAAAAGTATAAACAGCTCCTGTTTCTGCATCACGAGGGCACCCTGAGCTACGAAGACTGAGGGATAGGTAGGTCATAACAGCTCAGTCACCAGAAGAAAATGTTCAAATTTTTGGTGCGTTTCTGCAAACCATGGATACGCTAACATTTGTAACATTTCTTACATGCCATGTCAATATTTTTAAAGTGACAAAGTATATGAGCTGACTTTGTCATCACGAGGCGGAGGGGATGGCGGATAACGTGACACAATGACTAATAGAGACGACCAAACAAAAAAACACAGTTGTTTTTAGTGAAACATTGCTGCATATCCAACGGCGACTGTACCACTAAAACTGGGTGGTTTTTGGCAAGACATTACAGCATTTCTGGCCTCAACTGTGGCATCACAACTGGTTGTTTTTGTGTGATAAATCACAGCATTTCCAGTGGCGACTCTTCAACTAAAGCTGTTTTTTTACCAAGACATCGGCAGCATTTCCACCAGCGATTCTGCTACCAAAACTGAGTGATTTTTAATAAGACTTTGAGGCATTACTAGCAGCGCTTGTCCCACCAAAACTGGGTATTTAAAGCCAAAACATGATCCTTTCCTTAACCATAACCAAGCAGTGGCGTAAGGTAGTTATGATGGGCCCCAGTGCACGCTATTATGACAGACTCTAGTGCGTCCTAGTTACTCCTCATGAAGCACACACGCAGAGTTTTAGGCGTATATATTTTACCACTTTTATGTTATATCTGCTTGCATATGTACCCAGCTTGTCAGTCTTAAGAGACTTTGCACCTAAACTAGCTGCTGTAAATCATATCGTCTCGTTATATGATTAAACTGAGACTTGATATAGGACAACATCAACATACATATTTCCAAGCAATCATCATTACATGTCTGTATTTGACAAAAACTCCAAAAGAAAAAAGGAAATTATTAGTTTAACAAAATAGTTTTTATAGTTATAGTTTTGATAGTTTACATAGAATTAGCTGCCCAGCATTTTGTCATAGACTGATACTATTTAATGAAAACAGGAAACCATGATGGAGATGGGTTTGCCTTTTTGAGGGCATATACAATCACACCATGTTTGATTTAAAGTGAGTTCCTCTTGAACACCGATGTATTTCCAGCTGGCAATCAGGCCCCTATATTTATGCTGCTCTAACAAAGTGATTTTTATGGCTCAACACAACCACGCTAATCACATTGTTATTAAATGTAAGGAAATGTTCAGTTTCAACAATTCTGCTACATAATAAGGTACAAATGTTACAAATTCTCAGTTTGCAGAAATGCACTATGCCAACATTTATTCTGGCACTGGGTTGGTCAAAAGACAAAATGTCAACAATGCTCAGGTCCCTAAATTCCACAGACTTTGGGGAAACAAGTTGTCATACAGTATTTGTTCGCGATGGGTCCAGAGGGGACATCCATTGTTTATTAATCCATGTTGTCTTGATTAATTTTCTTTTCTTCCATCATATTCTCCCGTCTCCCTCTTTGCCATACTTTTTATTCCATCCTGTCTTTGTCTTCTTCTCCTTCTCCCACTCTACATCTGCCTTTTAGATCAGTAAAGGGCACACTGGACTCCTATAATGTATACCATATGCCATTCAAACAATGCTGTCATGCACAGTGCCTTCCGGTAAAGTAATTGCATACGTTTTATGTAAGTGTAGTCCCACTGAATGGACTTCCTAACCTTGACAAGGTCATTACAATGCAAAACCAACGAAGCTGCACATGACCACCTGTAAGGTAGGCACAGAATACTTATGTGGGGTGTTTTAGCCTCTATGCATGTACCATGGGTGTGTGATAGATATTTTTGTACACGGGGCAACACAATTAGGTGCAGACGATTTAGACAATCAAAGTAAGTAGCAAACACAACTTATAATTGCTAGCTTTCTTAACACCATCTAAACTGTCCTCATATAGCAACACAAGCATGAATAAGCTCTGCACCTAGTAGATTATGCATCATCTAACAATGCAGATGTGCATTACACACTTGGGTACTTCTTGTTTGTATCATTTTGTAGACTTGCTGATTCAAATACAGTGTTTGCACATTAAATTTTCACACTGCTTCTGCACAAGAACCCGTCTGCTTCTTCAGTTTTGTACGGTTAATTGTTTCCAGATATTGCATACTGTTATTGTACACATATAAAGGCATTGTTCATTCAACTGTCCTCCGCACTTCAAGCTGTAGTGGGTAACTTTTAGAAAACTTCTTGACATATTTGCTGAAACTGTCACTACATCCAGAACGTAGAACACGAGACGAGTGCTCTTGATGTCATTGAAAACAGTCAAGGCAGAAGGAAGCAACACCCGTGGGCCAGAGCAAACTTTCTCATTTTACAGCTAAACAGTGCACTAAATATGTTTCTGGCAAGAAATAAGCAATGCAACAACAAAATCAGGATTTATATTTAATAAGTGCTGCTTAGTTTGACAGTTTGACTGCAGTTTAAGAGCAGCAGTTGACATGATTGACAGCTGCGTTAGAGACTCCTTGACTCTGATTGGTTGCTTTGGTGCATGTGTGGTGGATTCCTGCGAATGCCATTAGAAGCACAAAGAGGAGGCAGAGGAACATGATTTTACTCATGTACCACTGTCTGAATATAGTGACAGTTTCAGCAAAAGCATCAGAAAGTTATTCTTATAAAAGTTATCAGCTGTAGCTCTCATGATTTTCTGTCTTTCTACAAGAAATCATAAATAAAGAAAAGTAACCTTTAAACAAAAAAATATTGTCACTTTTGATTTTTGTACTTCTGGTCTGATTGTTGCATTGTTGCATTTGTATCGATTCCACAGCCAGGCTTTGAAAATATCACCAGCCTGAATCCAAACGCTGATGGATGTCTGCTTTGGCTGCTAACGCTGCCATTTTGGCAGCAAACCAAACCATCACTTTCACATTCAATCGCTCACTTCCACAAGTCCTCTTGTTAAAACCTTTCCTTTGACGGTAAAATATGGAAAATCGAGCCTGAAGCTTTTCCAATCTCCCAATTTCTCTGGGTGACCCTGGCATTCCTGTTGATTACACTTTAAATAAACCTTCACTGTGGATAGGTTACCATGGCAAAGGCACTTGGCTGAACATAGCCACTGGCGGCCTATTTTAACAACTCATCTAATGTCCACATAAGAAACAGAAATGCTCTTGTAAAAGAAAGGATCCTTTTTTAGAGACATTTTCCTCTGAATATAGAGTAGGTGTGATTGTATGTGTGACCTGTACATGAGCAGGAACTAATGCCCAGCATATTTTCAGTCACTTTGGCCATGCCAAAACATAAATTATAGGGATGTAAACTATTAACTGCTGAGAATATTCTGACTGATTAAACATGCCAGTCTATAGGTTAATTTAACCCCTCTTCAGTTTACTGCACTATACCTCTTCTGGGTCTGGTGGGCACTAGTGTAACCCTGTCCTGTTGCTGTGGAAACATTGTTCTCACCTTCTGGTCTCCCCCCCAGCTAGCTCTGGTGAGTAAGAGGCTCAATTTACCCCCTTTACCATTGTTATCTATGTTACCACCATTAGCAGTGTCAGCAAAGCTAGTGGTGCTAACCCAGGAAACAACACTTTCTCCTGACCCTGGTGGTGCTCAGTGCAGAGCAGCCAAGAAACCAGTGGAGACCAGACTTTGGGCAGTGGGCATGTTTCCACATAGGGAAGTCAAACAACGTTCATCTGTGCACAATGCGTTGACACACAGCTGGTTGAATATCATGGTGGTATGGTTTTGGAACAGGGAAGAAACGTATATCTTTTTCCAACCTCTCTAGGTAACGAGTATCATTAATATACGACGAGCCCCAGGCACAACATTTAGCTCCAAATCCACAAAACCAGCCTGAAAATGAAGGAAATCTGAAACGACTGCATTAGAGTCAATGGAGCACAGCTGTGTTGTTGTCTGACCCTGGTCTGAGCCGGCCCGATGCTATGATCCATGATTGGCCAGTCTGTGTATGGGGGCGGGATTTAGCAAAGGGTCAGTTGGACAGTGGGAAAAAGTGGAGATGACGTGGCGAGATGACAAAGTTTTTTCACCTCAAGGAATTCAGAGTACTCCAGTAAAAATGCCAGGCACCCACAACACAGAAATGTGAGGTGCGTCAAATGCAAAAACAACAAGCAAAAAGCTTAATTTTTACTTAAAACAATTACTAATAGCCGCCTCTAGCTGCTAAAATGCTTTCTGTGTGATCGGGGCCTTATTGTGTCCCTCCTGTGTTCTGCATTTAACATTAAACAAGTAATTTATTTGTTTTAAAACTGGGTAATCTTTGTCATTTAAAAAGCATCAATATACCTAATAATAGTCTAGCAATAAAGCTTATATAAAAAGCACTAAAATCTGGATTAATGAAGCAATTTGCAAAAATAACAATAAATAAATAAATAAATAAAAAGTTGAACCACCCTTAATTACTGCAGGGGAAATTCCTTCACCGTGACAGCAGTTCATACATATCAGATTTAGTATTCTTGTCACAAATGAGTCATTCTTCACTGTCGAAGCCTTAAAAATAGAAGACAAGAATCAAAATTGAAGGGAACATCACACTTTCAAGGTTGTTTCTTTCGCTTTCCTGCTCTCTTGGCGAGTTTACAGTCTATGCCAAGCGTGCCAGCAGGACCCAGCGACCTCACTCTCTAAAAAAGACTGCAAAAACGAGCAAAGCATGTTTCTACCAACTGTTACAGCTGCTACAGGTTCGACAAGAGGTTAAAGAGGAGTGTAAAGGACATGGCTTGTTAAAAAATACAACAATAAAACTGTAAAATCTGCCCGGACAAAGTGATTGACTACCACTCTCGATTCTGCCCTTGAGCAAGGAATGTAACCCTCATTCGCTCCACTGGGATCACCCAGCAGCCAGCAGTGGGAGCCTGTGGTTGCACTGGGCAGCTGCCAGGAGGGAGTGTGTGGAGCTGTATTAATGCGAAACAGAGCGTTGATGAGTAGTAAACATTCTTAAAGCTACTTTCCCTGGATAAAAAAAGGAGAAACAGACTTAACCTAGGGTAACGATACAATGTGTTAAGCCTTTGTGGATTTTTATTATAGCATCACTTACAAGAAAAGATCCCTGATGCTACTGATGTGGTGATGTTTTGGTCCCTGCTGAAGTATCAGCTCTGCTCTGCATTCTAATGACAGAAATAAACTGCCGACGTGCTGCCACATATGCTTCTGGGGAACACAGACACGACATGCACATACAGTAGCTGTTTCTGACAAGCACATTTGAATGTGTAAAATATATTTTTGTCAGCTTGTTATGATGACAGCCATATTGACTTTGTATATTCTATGTAACATATTTGGCTGCCTAGGCTGTTGACAGATGGAAAAATTGAAGTGTTTATAATGGTATCTCAAAGGGAGATTTATATTTATGTGGGGGGAAAAGAAAATTCAAACGTTACTGCGCTTTGATACATAAAAACTGGTGTGCTTTTTTGAATTTCAACAGCCTCCTATGGGAAGCTTTTTGTTAGCAAGGCCAAAACAAGTCAAAAATCAATACTTTCTGTTTATCTAAGGGGCAACAAATGCTATCTGTAATTTTCTATGTGGTGTTGAGTGTGATTTTTTTTCACAATATTACACAGATACACATTTACAAATTGCGTATGTATTCAGTGAGCTGTTTTGGGATGCTCAGGAGGTCAGACTGCCAGCTCCTGAACTTTAACAGGCCCCACTGGAGCCTGCCAAACATAGCGACTTGTTTAATGTAACACCATTAATTAATAATTCTCAACAGACTCATAATATTATCAACCATAACTTTATAATACAGAGCTTTTTTTAATGAAATGCAAATTTTAGACATTAGATTTTCATGGGGAAAAAAACCTTACTGCAGAATGTTCTGTCCTTTTCATGGCTGTATGTTCTGCTAACAAAACCACACTGCACATAGCAGCTCTACGCAAATCCACACGCCTCATCTGCTATAGAATCACCAGATAAAACACAAAACGTACAATAAATGTGCAAGGGTTATGGTTTGTTTTAACATGAGGGGAAGGACATACATAAAATGGGGGGTGTGGGGGTCTTCCTCTAGGAAATTTAAGCGCCACTCTGGTGATTTTGTTGCTGTTCATGTCCAAAGTGAAATAAAAAGTCAAGTGAGTTGTTTTAATAACAACATAGTGTGCTAGTATGTGCAGCACACTATGCAACGCATATCATGTGACGAATGTGATGTGATGTGCCATGCTTTTGTTGCCTGTAATGGCTGTATGTTGTCTTGTTTACTTGTTATAATTTAATAAATACCATGGATTTGAGTGTTTTAAAGGTGTTTATGTGGAGTGTTGGAGTTTTGTTTGCCCCATAGGGCCGCCTAAGGGTCAGGCGTAACATTGCCTAAACCCAAGGAAGTGAACCAAAAAACAAAGTTTTCTTTTTTTTTACCTGTGTTGTAAGTTCATTTTGAAAAGAGACTGTATGCATATAACAAGCAGAAACTATACATTTCCTGAGAAAACATAAGTTTATTTTGAAAAGACAGCCCATGAAACAAGTGTAAATTGAAACGCCATCCCTTAAAGTCCCAAAGTGATGAAGGAGGGGACCTAAAGCATCATATTTTGACGTGTAGAGCCACTGACCAAGCATCGGTGTTTGACAAGTTGGGAGTGAGAATGAGTTGGTTGTGACTGGGGGGACAAATGTACATGTTCTAAATACTGAGGGGGACATGTCCTCTGCATCCCCCCTGAAATCTACGACTACGGAAATGTGATATTTTAATGAAACTGGTTGGATACAATAGGAAACAATCAAACAAGACTGCACAATTGTTCTATTTAACGTGACAAAAAGTGTTTCATAGTGACAAATTTGAGTCCGAATTATATATATTTTCAGGATGTTTTACAACGGTACAGTGGATTATTTTGTCTTAACATTGTGCAACTATCATGATGAGGTTTGCTCATGTCCGTACTTTTTAAAAAAGGATGTATAACTTGTCTTTTTGCATTTCTGAACAATTACTTAACTCACAAATGTCACGAAAGGATGTGAAAAGGAAACGGCATGACAATTGGTGAGTCCTTGACAAATTTCTAATGAATGCACCACAGATGAAAACTGACAAATAAACTTTAACAAGTCCTATGATGACGTCAGCTATAATAATGTTACAAAAACCCAAATCTCCCTGATGGCCTTGTTAAACAACAGCACAGCAGCGTACGCTCACATAACACCACCTAACAAGAGCCGCCATTAATCAGATTCTCATATGATCAGACCACAGTATTCGCTCATTGCCTTTCTGACTGTTCATTAGTTCAGCCAGCACTTTGATGTGAACTTCCAGTAAATCAAAAATAATAAAATTCCTTGTGTTACATTCTCCTCGCATGTTTCATGCTCCAGTTTAAAGACCCCGCATTTTATCACGCTTTCACTCGTGTCTGAATCTCCAAAACTGTTGAACTGGGCCACATGATGAGCTCCTGGGTTATCCCCTCACACCATTATGCAGTTTATTTTTTGCATCTGTGAGACACTGACCTCCATCCAAAAATGACATTAATTGTTTGTACAGCAGCTTATTATGACCAATATTTAAGTGGCTTAGGTAACTATGACACTAACAAAGGAGGAAGTCAGGTGACGTAGTATAAAGAGCTACGAAGTCCGTGTGGGGAAGAGGTCAGGGTGGATGGAAGGGTAAAACAAACACAAGACTTTGACCTTGTTTATGCCCACTGTGAAACCAAAAGTCAGTACTGACTCGTTTTAACTTATAATACGTACGTATGTTCACATAAGTAAAATACTTACCATATGCCACGTACAAAACTTAACTTATGCAACACACTTATTTCAACCCAACCAACTAGTACTGCTGCCTAAACCTAACCTCGTGTTAAAAACTGGGACTGTTAATGGTCACATATGTCATCTTGAGAATCAGCAACCGCCCATATTCTAGCGTTTAGGAGTGAGGCTGTGTTGATCTCTTGCCACTTGTAGGGGCTCTAATTTAGGAAACGCTCCTGTGGGTCACATTAAAGGGCAGTCATGCTGTGTTCACACCACAAGGGACAAGTTAATAGGCCACAAGTCATTTTCAATGGAAGTTGCTGACATGAAGCCACAAACTGACACTTGTCGACAGGCGTAACGCGCTACAAATCAAAGTTGGGCTGGCTTCAGCTCTTTCCAGCGCTCCAATGACGCAGTGAAGCGTCAACCAATCATATGTTTTTGTTTCAAGCTGTTGCATAGCTGGTGCTATGCTAGCTTTCTGTGTAGTGCGGTGCACACAGAGATGCAATGGGGCGGCAAAATATGATATTAAAATGGGGCTCAGATGTTGATGGAAAGCATGGATATATTTTTGACCAAATACAAACTTTACTTGACAATCAGTTGAGGTTCTTCATGGCAAGTAGCAGACACACACAAGCCTGTGATGAAGTAACGTTAACGAGTGCTTGAGCAACACTTCTACAGCTACTCAGTGATAATGTAGCTGGTCACGTTGTTGCTTTGTAGCTACTGCTGAATATATTAAACTCTGTGAACCTTGAGCTAATGACTAAGGAGAAATCTGGACCAGTTGGGGATCACTGATCTAATACACTTGGCAAGTCACTAACATTGTGCAGCTTCTGTGATCAGTCTATATCAGAGTCAGCGCTAAAGCATACATGAAAAATGTGTATTGAGTACAATAAAATTAGACAAATCCTGCTTTGGATTCTCTACTGATTGTGTAAATCACTAAGTATTGACCACCAATTCTGTCTGCTCCAATCCTCTGTAATTTAAACTTGATTAAAATAGGCCTTGTCTTGGTAAGAGCAAGCAAACAGATGAAGAGGAAACAAGGGCACAAAAGGCTAATTTATTTATTTATCAAAGCCTTTTTGAGATTTTATTCAAAACCTGGTCACGTGGTCTAGGAGCTCTCAGTTAATTTAAGTAAAAGGAAAAACTGGAACTGCACATAAGCAGCTTGAATTGTGAAATTCATTAAGTAAAAGAGATCAATTTAGCATTGCAAATCAAAAGTGTTGTAAAATGGTTAATAACTTGCTGTAATGCTACTAAAGTCATTAAGAAGAACAAGCCATAAATTCCTCCTGAAACACTCGTGATTATCAGCAGATCCGAGACAAATACAGATGGCCCTGAAACTATAAATGCAACTGCAATTAACCACTATTAAGATTCCTTCAATAAAACCTTCATCACCAGAGAAGAGGGTAGTCAGGGTGACGCCATTTTACTGTTGAGTCAATAAGTGTCCTCACAGGAGGTACAGATATGTGTGTGAGTGTGTGCACAAGTGATCTCAGAGGAGCAGATATGTGGACCCAGAGAGAAGTTGTGGTCTGATGTACGACGCACCGGGGAGCCATCGAGTGAAGCACATGTGTGGTAATGTCTTTGTGTTTCAAAGTGAAGACGACACACAATACATGTCTCGCCGCCGTACCGTCCTCCAAGTGTTTTTGTGTTTGGAACCGTAAAAAGTGTGTGCGCGTCCGTGAGCACGCCTGTGATTAATTGACGAGACTACAAAGCAATAAAAGGCTAATGAATGTGCTCTCATAGTTTAGCTCGACAGTCTGGCATCGCCACAGTCTCAGAGGGAGCGTTAGGTTTATGACTCAGGCCCTACCCTACCCTGCACATCCCCCATCAGGACATGTGGGGCCATGGGAACAGAGGTGGGAACTCAGCACCTTTTTAATTTAAGTTGTGCAACAGACAGTCGGTGATATGAGACATCTGAAAAAGGCTACTGGGCTATTTTTTGAAGGAACAGGTAGCTCACAGGTTGACAGCATGATTTCAGTCTTACTTGATCCTCTTTTACAGTCTGATATTCTATTTTTCTAAGGCTAATAAATACTTTTCAGGATACTACTGATCAAACAAACAACAGTAGAGATCCTAGTTGGATTATTTTAAACTCTCTTATACTTTCTTACTTAAACCTGTCACTTGCTAACTGTTTGTTTGGAGATTTAAGGATTGATTTTAAGGTTTTGTTAGTAATTTTTAAGCAAGCTGCAACCTCCATACTTCCAGCTCCAGAAGAGTTAATCCCCATAAACGGCCATGTTAAAATGCCAAACTTTACAGCAGGAATAAACATATTTACAGCCTGGTATAAAAAACAGTTTTGGGTGTCTATAGCTAATTCAACATTCATGACAACTGGGCTTAAAGTTATGCATATCTAAGGGTGGGTCCACTTGAACGACAGTCTGCGAGACGTAGCTAGAGTCTATGAGCAAGATCCACCCCTTGCTCTTCCACAGCTCCAACCTCTGATCCATATGTGGTCACTTCTGGCTCCAAAAAACCAAAATGGCCACAGCCAAAATGCCAATGTTTAGGCTTCAAGATGGCAGTCCACAAACCAGTGAGTGACATCATGGTAGTTCTGTCCATTGTTTCATATAGTCTATGTTTTTGTCAAAGACATTTTATTTGACTAAGACATGATGTTGATGGGCGAAAATGGTATATACTCTAAAACTATAAAGAACAAGATGGGAATAAAATGTTAGCAGTGGGCTAGTGAACATTCAAAAACCATTTTTCCTCAGTTGTGTGTCTAGTCTGCCTGTCAAAGTATAAGCAATATCATTGGTTGGATAGATTCCCCGAATCCAAGCCTTACACGGTTTTGATGTCCCAAACTGACAACAACAAGATGACTCCAACACAAATAGGGTTTGGTCGGTGAGAAAAGAATAGATTTATGGACACACTTTATTTATAATTCAGCAGAATGGACATCACAATGTACTGTAGTAACAGCAGATGGAGAGACGCTCTGTGGCTACAAATTAGGTTGGAAGAATACAACCAACCTGAAGAAACACTTGAAGGTGCACCACCCTGCTACTTATGCCACAGTAACAGTAAAAGTAATGTTAAATGATGAGTCCTAATGTTAACTAAGCATACAAATTTGCTAATGTTAGGTCAGTGTTACAGTCCGGCTTCACCTTGATTCCATTTTGCGATACCTTTATAAGCCTAATTGTATTAGTTTAAAGAGGCTCTATGTGAAACTAAAAGCGTATGAGTTGTTGCACACAGTTCTAAACATGGAGGGAGCTGAGCTGGTGGCTAGCAGCTAACATTGCCATTACTCCACTATATCTTTACATAGCAAATAATGGTTTGCTGCCATATTAATGCTCTGAATATCACATACAGAACGTCTTAAAGAGAAAACGTTTTGATTAAAAATAATGACTAAAGGTTGACTTAAATATAATTACTTTTCATTAACTAAAATGTCGAGTTGTCGTAAAAAAAAAAAAAAAAAAACTAGACTAAACCTACGAAGGATAAAAATGTCAGTCCAAATCTGACCCATCGAATCAGCACAGTGTGCACATTATCTCACTGCACTCACTCTGTACAGGAGCACTGCAGCCTGTCACCTACAGTGGCACTGATGCCAATTCCTCTCTGCAGATTAAAACGCTTGACACGGAGTAGACTCAAAAACACACTCAAACACACTCTGTTACGGTGAGTGGCCGCTGAGTAGATAATGTAAATGTTTGTAAAGACACAAAAAGTGTTGATACAAATTATGGGCAAAATTACCTATGGATAAGGGCCACAAAAGCTTTGCATCAGACAAGGTTTAGAGATGCATTTTCAGCCGTGGATGTGCAGTTAAGTTGGTTGTTTATGCTGATCATTAAGGTAGTGTGCACTAAATAAACAGCATAATCATCTACAATCAGTCAAAATGAAAAATGGCTTCACCAAATAAACAAAAATTGCTTTTTTTTTTGCTTTAAATATGTATTTTATTCCATATTAGCTGCATTCCACCAGCGATCCAAGTGTATTTCCACAAATCCTGACAAAGCAGAGCAGACACATGACAAATCTCATGTGAAATTCCTCCACAAAGATTACCAAAACGTTTGACTGACAAATACAAAGCGTCTAATAGTTTTTCTTTTTTTTTTTGTTGCAGATTTATACTTCTGAGGCTTAGTGGGTGCTGAGTTTTACGGCTCAGCCCCTCCCTGCTCTTTATACCCTACCAGGACGTGTGGGGCCTGGGCAACAGAAGAAGAAATCAAACACCCCTTTGATGAGAGTTTGGCTGCAGAGTGAAAAAGGCATGTGTGTGTGTTTATGGATAAAAATACATCAGAAAGCACTGAAGTGGAGCACAAAGGGCACTCTGCGACACAAACACGCGTACCACCCACATTTATATTCGTGTGGAAAAAACTGGTAGAAATGACACAACGAAATATATGATGATTGGAAGGATTAGGGACGAGGAGGAAAGACAGGAGAAGAGAGGAAAGGAGGACATATGTTGAGTGGGTGGACAAGCAGGGAAGGCAGGGAAGGGGGTACGACTGGCAAAAATCACACACACACACAATCGCACATGTGAGTCTCTCTGCCATCTGCAGTGCTCGCTACCTTGCCAGTCGTCCCATCCAACCAAACCTTTTTCTCTGCTCCCCCATATTTCTGACACCCGCTTCGTCTTGCTGTCCTGCTCTCACATGTCTCTCTACCTCTTGTCTCTTGTAAAAATAACTGAGTAGCACTTGTGTGTGCCTGCGTGTGCCCCTACTGTATGTACACAAGACTATCCATCTGTGTTTGCATGCATGGCTGAGTGTGTGTGTGCATGTGTGTGTGTGTTTCTCCTCAGTGTGCAGGGACCTCTCATGGCTACCATGAGCTAATGAGCTCCATTTAAATCCAGCCCCTCTGATTCTTCCTCTCGCCCAGTTTCTCTGCCCTCTGGGGCCGTTCCCTGCTCTGGCCTGGAAACTGTGGCGCGGCAGCGGCCATTTTGGCTCATTAAGAACAAGCTGCTGAACCAACACGCATGTCTCCGTGAATCAGTATCAGACTAATGGATGACTGGTGCACTGGTGTGTGTATGAATGTGTGTTTGCGTATGTGTTCAAGCGTATGACTAAATATTTGTGAGGAGTATGTGTGTGTGTGTGCCTGTGTGTGTGTCTAAGGATTCACGATTCTCTGTGTATTTCTGTGTGTGTGTGTTTGTGTGTGTGTGTGTATGTGTCCGTGAAGCATCACTAGCTTATGGATGACTCATCCTCAAGCGCTCCAGTAGCATCATCTTTTTTCGTCGCACATCTAACTTTCCCTTTTTCTCACTTTCTCTGATTCTCTCTCTCTCGTTTTTGTTTCTCTTTTTTCATGTCACACTGACTTCTTATTCTTTTTTTTTTTCTTTTACACAGTTACAGCAGCCAAACCAAACTGGCCCCTCCCACTGTGTAATCAAAGTGTTTAGCTTCTTTTATTTGCATTTGACATGGCAGTAACCTTGCCTCAAGCACATGATGTATTTCCAGGACCACACACACACACACACACACACACACACACACACACACACACACACACACACACACACACACACACACACACACACACACACACATATGCTTAGATAGAAATATAATCAACATGTTATTTATCTAAAAGGAAATGACTACCAGTTCTCTACAGGAATAATTTAATATTTTAGGAAGTATGCATATTCGCTTTCTTTCCACGCGATGAGATACTCAATATACTGTCCTATCAATTAAAGGCAAAAAGCCCGAAAAAAAATTATCTTTAATCCTAGCCTATAACAGTGATCTGTGTGAGATACACTACCTGTCATTGGTAGAGGCTTGAGGAGGGAAGGCTGTTGTTATTCCTGCTAGTTTGTGTGCGTGTAGCCAAGAAGCAGGAGTTGTTGAAGTAGCTGCTAATGCAGCGAGCACCTTGTATAGCAGACAGGTTTGTTGTTTTGGTGTTGGCTATGTCCCACAATAGTGTGTGTTAAAGTAGGAATAAAAGGCCGGCAAAAAGAGTTCATGCCTCGTAGCCTCATTGTTAATGGACGCTACAATATGAAGCCACAGCTAGCCATTGATTCAGCATAGCACAGGGTGACACAGCTGACCTGGCTCTGTAGAAAGGTTAAAAAACAACCTAGCTGAACCTCTAAAGCTCACTAATTAAAGCCCGACTCATGCTACAAGATTTTTCAAATCTTAACTGTTGCTGAAAATATGAGAGACCCACACATATCGACATGTTATGATACATTAAACAGTTCTGCTCCTTTAGTCCGTGGAGAGCAGCAATTTGCCCAAAACAACACACCTCACACTTTGTGAACAACCAGAGTCCCAACTCTCGAAACTGGGACTCTTGCACGAACAAACGTGACTAGAGTAAACAAACATAGCAAGCGACAGGACAACAGGAAGAGCTAGCAGCTTAGTTTTGCAATACTTTCTGAAGGAAATTAAAGAAGAAATTTTACAAAATATGGATGAAGTCATAGAGACAGCACATACATGAACTGTAAATGTTTCAGTGAAAATTGGAGGGGAGCAAATTCTGAGCTGAATCCCATTTGGTATTGCATTAAAACCCTCTGTGACCTGTGGGACCACTGGGGATCCTCGGGGACCCCCACCTCACAACAAGATATCAGATCATAGATACCGAACGTGTGCTACATGGCGGCCAGGTTGGACTTAAAACACACTCTTAACATACCCCACACTACAGGAAAAACTGGCAAGATGATCTTTAGAACCATGAAAAAATCACGGCTTTGCTGAGAATCAGTGGGAGGGTCCGGAAATCAGCCTGATTCTCGTGTATTGTGCACCCGACTCAACACATTATAGTAGTAACAAAAGTGTAAAAATGGAGAGTTGTGGTTTTACAGGAGGATATGTCACCCTGAAGTTGCTAGGCAACCAGGGGGACCACTAGCTGCGTAGCTATCTGTTTCCAGCCATTATGCTAAGCTAAGCAAACTGCCTTCTAGCTGTATAACTTAATATATACCTTACAGATCTGACACTGGTATTGATCTTCATCTCATCTAACTCTCTGCAAGAAAGTGCTAGAGTGCATTCCCCAAATTGTTGAACTACTCAGCAATACCATTAAGAACCCCAAATTACCATGTGCAGTGTGTACCAGAATTTGTTATAATTTTCAGGTTCAGTTAGAAACTGTCGTCTCAGTTCTAAAAACATAAGACACAAACACCAGTCCACTGTTTTTTTGGCAAAGCAAGGAAGATAGGCGGACTGGGCCTATGTGGAGCCTGCTTTGCCCCACCCCATGCTCAGATTTGGCCCAGTCGGGACAACATTACACTGATGAAGAAGTATTTATCATATAGAAGATTTCCTTTCATTCCTTTTGCAGTCATTATAACTATTGATATTATCATTTATTTACCAAAATGTTTATGTTTTTACTTGTTTTGCCCACTACCTCTGCAAATACTCCAATTCAATGCACATTTTCGTGTATGTGTATGCATGCGGTTGTATATGTTTCAGCATGTGTTTGCCTGTTTTATGCATTGCATCATTTGTGGAGATGTGTGTGGGTGTGTGTATATATATAATACTGTATATGTGTACATATTATGGTACTTGTTTGGGGGAGATAGTCAACCTATCAATGCTGAGTCTGATGGTGGCCTGAGGGAGGCTTAGCCGTGACTGTGTGAAACCTAGATTTGTGTATGTGTACCATGCTGTGTGTTGCAGATTGCATGATCAAAATTGTTTTCTCAGGATTTAAAATCTAAAATCATGCAACAAAATAAAAATACTGAAACAAAAAACAACAAGAGAACAACCTACTCTTTCACTACACTACATCAGATCATCAGCTCAAACCTGCCGTCATTTAGTGGTGATAAGACATAAGGAAAATAAAATGAACTTTTGAAGATACTGTAGTGCATTTCCTGCTCCATATCAAGGGTGTCATTTACTGCAAGTGATGCTTCCTTACACTATAAAACAGTTATAAATGAAAAACACACGCACAAAACACTTTGAGCGGTAAAAGATGACTCACTTTTTTGCAACAAGAGACTACAGACCACATAACTACATACCACAGCCTCACATATACACACAGCGCAGGGTGTCTATGCCTGTTAGGAGGAGGCTTGAGCAATCGAATAGTCCAGCTCTGGGGTGAGCAGATCATCTTGGTATGAATATAGTCTCTTTGGAGCACTTTCAACACACACTGAGTTGCTGGCCAAAGCAAAATACCTCCTGCCTGAAGGTGCGTGTGTGTCCCTGTTTCTTCACATTATCCTGATATTCTGGTACATGAGAGGAAAACCACAATGTGTCAGTATGAGTTGTGTGTGCAGCTAAGTGGTTGGGAGGTTAGATGTTTCAATAAACAACAAGTGACTTTTTATTTACCGCTCATGTGCACGCCTTGACTGCAACACACACACACACACACACACACACACACACACACACAGAACAATTGTACCTCATGACTGCCAGTACTTCTGAGTCATTAAACTGTTAGATAGTTGGCCACGAACAGACTTCTTTCTATCCTGCATTCCTCCTTTCATAACCAAAGGGTCCCATTGTAAACATTTAGACTGAAGTGCCATCAGCTTGGCCGTCTCACACCACGCTTTCTTCACTTTGTGTGTGTTTAAAGTTTATACTCTCTGCTTTTGTATTCTTTCTTTCTTTCTTTCTTGTCATGAGTTTGCCTTGTTTAAGTAACGGGAAAACTGATAAAACGTACACACACACAGGCTTAAGTATTTCCCAGAGGCATTCCTCGACTAAAGCCTAAAGCGGGAATGACAAAGCAACGTTTCCACTGGAATTCGACTCTACCAGTCGGAAAATCTGGAATACTGGGAAACCATGTGGCATTTTTAAACTGGAGGTTTTCCCAGACTGCCTGTGGGAGGGGGAGAGAGGGGAAATCAGGGAAAACCACAGACTACTGGATACTAATGGGTAGAAGAAAAGAGAAGAAAAGAGAGCTTCAGCTACTCGATGAGATAAAATCCGCTCAATAGAATGGAATAAAACAAAATTGAGAGCAATGCCTCACTTGAGCACAAAAGCACATAAAAGTATAGAGCATGCTGTATATCCAACAGCCCAGACTGAGCTGTTGCATAAGTCTTTTTTTTACGGCATAATGGCCTTTCCATACAAGACAAATTTTTTCCTCCTCAAGGAATACACTCTAAGATTGGTAGTTTGACCTCTGTGTGTGCAGCATTTATCTGCTCTGTCTGGTCTTGTGCAAAGGCTGGAGTACATCAGCTGTGTTTTAGAGGAAGGCACAAGCTTGCTCAGCATCATCTCAGCAGCATTGTAAAGCAGTGGATGCAGCACACACAGAGGTCAACCTTCCACCAGGCTTGTCACTGCACAATAGTGAGCCGATCGAAGGGCTCACTGCCAGAGAGGTTTGGGATTTACTCCAAGGCTTTTAAGGAAGGTTCAGATGGGGACAGAGGAGGGAAATCAAAGCCTTATGAACAGATCCTGTCATCCACCAAACTGTGTGTGTGTGTGAGTGTGTGTGTGTGTGTGTGAGTGTGTGTGTGGTCACCATAATTATGTTACAACATACAACACCAAACCACAGCACCCACTGTGGCCTCTGACCTCTAAACCTCAGCATCCTCTCCTCAGATGAATAATGATGTATTGACCGTGACCCGGGGTGCCAAAGGAAATGTATGCCACATGCGCACGTACACACACACACACACGTGCGTGCTTTGTAAATGACAGACTGCTCAAATAAATGGGGCATGATGCAGTTAAAATGAATCCAAAAACTGCTTAACCTGTGTCCTCTTTAATTTGTGTTCTCTCTTTATTTTACCTCTGTAGATTGGAGATATATTTTTTATTGTGAGAAATCATGACATGACTATTACAAGTGAAGGCTGTTAGCTTCATTAACACAGAGACAAACACAAGAGGAACCTGAACTGTTTTTCAATTGAGGAGGATTCAAATGTCAAGTGTGAGAGTTCATTCTTAGCCTTGGGAGTAGTAGCTTTACAAGAGTTATTTATTTTAATCAGGTGTCCACTTAATATTTTTATTTTTCAGAGCTTTTAAATCTCGAGTGGAGTCACATTTAAGTAAAACAGAAAGTCAGATAAATGCAAAAATGATGTTGCAAAAATGATCAAAATGTAAAAATCAATGAGAAACAACCATTGAGGAAGGTGGGCTAAAATACATTTTGCTGCGACCCTGTCCACAGCAGTACATTGCTTAGCTTTCATATTGGTAGATTTGGTTTATCAAAGATGCTAACAAAGCAACACAGTGTGTAAAATAGCCATAGCAGAAATATCAGATAGGTCGGACCAACATTCTTCACTATACGACGTTACAGTTACGACTGAAAATAATAACAGAAATGAACAAGTTTGCTGATTTTACATATATCCACAATTAAAATTAATTGCCAGTTGTCTAACCTGAGGTAATTGTTGTTGTTTTGCAACATTATGGTGATTCAGTGTATAAAAAGACACATTTTCTAAAGCTATAAACGGACTATCACTTTTGACGTACAGTGTCTTGACAGGCGACACATTAAAATGGTTATATGACAGGTGTATATGAACATCTTAACTAGAGTGACTAGAGTATTTTGATTAAAACAAAAGATAGAAAAATGGCATGTAAACACCTCTTCCGTATTTCTAAACATTACCTGAACAAAAATGTGTTGCTGAGACGTTGAGGAATCATGCAGATTATCACTTAAAGATCACAGATACATGGATATGAATAATTAGGTCTCTCATGTTCTAACTAAATGCCATATCCTGAAAAAGATCCACACCAGGATAAGAATTAAAAACCAGGATATTAATGTGCTTGTAAATTAAGCCAATAAGCTGAGTACGGATGGGTGGGGTCACTGAGTGGCAGAGATGTATGATGAATAGTTAATTTTGGACCAACATGTAAGACTGCGCTCTCCACCACCAACATCACATGGTAAATTGTAAAGTAGTCTCACTCAGAAGTCATTGAAATCCAAGGCTTGAGCAATGACGAAAAATCTGCCCTTTAACATTGCCATGATACGTGGCCGGTCGCCATCATAGTTAAACAGCACTCAGAGGCATCGGGGGAAATGTGGCTGGACAAGAACAAAAGTTAATGCAGCAAGAGTCCAAGTAGGGCGTGCAGGAGGGGTGGTGGATGGGTCCAACAAACACCCACCTTCAAAGGTCCAGGCCTTGACGACCTCAGCGGTAGGTACGGCAATGTGATATGTGACATACAAGACACCCTCAAAAGAGGAAGGCACATTGGATCACCACCACATATCAAACGTTAAACAACAAATGCATAATTTCAAAGCTTTAGACTCTAAATTAATACGACTTTGCTCTTTGTTCTGCAGCTAAATTACAGACTGCACCTCTTGTAAGGTCACTCTTAATGTGTCTTTAACAAGCAATGAATAATCAGCTTTGTTGTTGTTGAATTATTGATAATTTGTTGGGCCTTTCGGGGTGATTCGCCAAAGTTGGACCGTCACAGCAAATAAAGGCAGAGTGATAAAGAGAGCAGGAGAAAGACAAAGGAGGGAGAGATAGAGGATGACAGACAGGTAGAGACAAATAGACAGATCGGATAAAGAGCGAGCGGAAGAGCGACGGAGAGACAGAAAGACTGAAAAGAGAGACTAAGTTTAGCTCTCCCCTTAGGACTCCTCTCAGGTTCCTCTGCTCTTTTCATTGTCCTCCTCTCCTCCCTTTCTTCCTCACCTCCTCCTTTTTTCAATCCATCACAAAATAATTAACTTGCTATAAGTGAAATTAATTCCACTAATTGGTTTTAAAGGTATTTTTGGACACTGGCGGAAAAAAAGGGTGAGGAGAGAGAAAGAGAATGTGTGTGTGTGAGTGAGTGTGTGGTGGTAGGGGAGGGTGGTACCTGTTCACCCAATCATGTAACAGCAGGGAGGATGTGACCTCGGCAAGCAGGAAGTGAACTTGGTGAACTTCCTGACCGATTCGAAAAGAAACTGAGATCTTGGACGGAAAGATGCTAACAACGAACAATCTCTTTTGCTCTCCTTTTCCTCTGTTTTCTACCCTTTTTCTTTCCATTACACCGCTATCAACCTTACGTCTCACACTCCAGCACCTTGTGCTGTATGTGATTGTGTTTCTATCTGCTGTGGGTTTGCAGTAAAGTGCATATCTTTAAATATCTGAGGTCTGATGGAGAGAAAAAGGCTTTCGTTTTGAGATGATCCTCGAGTGAATAATGAAGAGAAAATGACAGAACAGGCTTTTTCAAGTGGTTTCAAAGCTCAGGTGAAATGCAAACTGACTGAAATAGCATCTTAAGTCGTCCAGGCAGATATTTTTATCTCGTCTTTCCTTTCATATTTGACATTTTATTGATGCATTAAGGACGCGAAATTGGAACACGAGTGCAGCAGATCATCCCAAATAGACAAGCAGATCAATCAAAACAGGGGGACAATTATGCTTGTGATCTGCGAAGGTATAAAATCCTGGCATATGAGTCAGTTAGAGGGAATAAAGGATGTCATCGCTGTTTAGCATCATGCCTTCCTCTGGGTATTTAACTTTTAAAATTTCAGTATTTAGCTAATGCTCATATCCCAAATGTCCTACTGTGAGTGAGCAGGGACGCTACAAGACTGCTAATGTAGACGACCTGCCGTAACTAGATATGCACAGTGCGTCTGCTAATCGCATCAAAAAACAAGCACAACAGCAGCTCCCAGGTGTGAATTAGAGTGATGATCAGACCCAAAAAAGCCCCGGCTCTACGTGAACCTGCATAGCTTTTGTCCAAACCTGACCTGAGCCCGAACTACTGCAACAGTTCTGGGCCTGAGCCTGATTATAAACCCAAATTTCCACTTGTTAGGAGGTCTTTACCCGAGCCAATTATCTGCAGAAGTCTCTTCCTCTTCAGAACAAATGGACCCAGTGTTTTAAACGGGTAAAAACACTCCATAAAGCAGTTTGCTGCTAACTACAGTGGCCGACATGAAAATGCTAGTGGCCCTATTTAGAGCCAGTGTTTAGTTTTTCTGTTTTGGGCTACTGTAGAAACTTTGTGGTGCAACATGGTGGACTCCATGGATGACGACCTTCTCCCTAAGTAGATATAAGCGCCTCATTCTAAGCCTCATTAAAAACACAACTCTGATTTTCAGCTGATTAAGAAAACATACTTATTATATTATATTCCATTTCTGCCAATATATCCCCCTAAATCCTACACACTGGACCTTTAACATATTTATTTCAAGCTTAAGTCAACTTAAGTTTTTTTCAGTGCAGTAAAAGACATTCGTGACACAATCTACGATTTCTGCCTTCTTCTACTCAATGTTCATCACAACCCAAAAACTGTCATAGGGCATATTGAGTAAAGATTGTATAACATTTCTTCTTACTAATGAGAGACTGGAGTCGGGAAGGGTTGATGACAACAGCCCATACATTATTCATGCATTACATTCAATATAAGGCCTCCATTTAAAAACAAACAAACAAAACATTAGGAAATTGGAGCAAACCTGACCTGATTCAAGCCTGGGAACATTTTAAAGACCTAGCAGGTGAGGTCAGGCACAATTGGGTCCGGTCAGAGATCAACGCTCTGGTGTGACTGTGTGTAACTGTTTGAATGTAAGGACAGGAAATTAGCTTGTGTGCTTAGCAAAATTCTCTGGGATGAATACAAGAAACAAAACATGACTCAATCTTGTGCCTACCTGCTAAATAAGGTATGTCTAACCCTGGTCTCTCCTATTTTCATCTGCTTGGCAGGTGTAGCAAACTAAGCAAGGTATTCCAGACATCCCTCTCCCCAGCAACGTTTTCCAGCCCCTCCTGGGGGATCCTGAAGTATTAACAGGCCAGATGAGACACTATATAAATCCCTCCAGCATGTTCTGGGTCTACCCTGGGGTCTCCTACCAGTTGGACGTGCCTGGAAAACCCCTAAGCGGAGGCACCCAGGAGGCATCCTAATCAGATGCCTGCACCACCTCAAGTGGCTGACGCTAAAGAGCAACAGCTCTTCTCAGAGCTCCGTCCGCATGTCTGAGCTCCTCATCTTAAACAAATGTGGTGTGGCCTTTGTAAATGAATAGCCTACTGAATTCAGAAAATTTACAAACAAGCCACTGAGATGCTGTTTAAAAGAAAAATGGGTGTGCCATCAGTAGAAATATTGCTGATCCAACCAACTAGACCTACAGAACATGTCTTATTTTTGAGATTTAAGCTACAGGTCCATACGTTTCAAGGTGTATCCGACACCAAAACACTGCACAGAGGCTTGTAATGTAAGAGACAGGACTTTACCCATTTCCTCCAGTGGATCCCCACTGTGCCAATGCAGCAGTCTCATTGAAATTAATGGAGATGCTATGTTGTTTCACAATGTGGAAATGTGGTTTAAACACAGCCTAACACTGACTTCCAAACCTACATGTGAGGCAAGGAAGTGTTTTTCTTCATGCAGCACTCAAGCATAAAGTGTGACTTAACAGCTCCAAATGCATCCAGCTGCTCCACTGCCCAGGTATGACTGTAAATGTGTTCTTTGACAACCATCCAAACATAACTTGCTGGCTCAGTTGTTAATATTCTCGACTCCAGCCCTCCCTGTATCTTGGCACTGAGAAAATGGAGAGATTGAATTGATTAAATTATGTGTATTGTTTTTTGTTTCTCCTTTTGACCAGGTTCTGCTGGCCGACCTCGTTCAAGGGTACAAGAGAGAGGCTGAGAACTTGATGCTTTCACCTGCACATCTTCACAAACTGTACTTTCACATGGTCCCTCGGTATTTCTGTCCCTCCCTGTATCCATTTGAATGGGCCTACTGGGCACAGGCCCAGGGGCCCAAAGTGTCAGCCCCCTCTCCCTGCCGTTCATCTGCAAATGCCACTCAAATTATCACGTCACAACCAGGAAGAGACTCAAAATGATCAAAGAGAGACACAAAGAGACCACAAAGAGATGCAAAGGAACAGCAAAGAGACACAAAATGATTCAAAATTACATCAAGCTAGTTTGCTGTCTCTGTCAAGTAGTTGTCCATTAGTCAATTACTCTACAGCAAGAAATGGCACTTCAAAATAAAAGGTATGCGCAATATGAAATTCACTGTACTTCAAAATAATGTGTCTTTTTTACAAACTTGAAATGTTGGCGAGTCACTTGTGGTCCATTCAGAATGGACCTATGACCCACTTTTGGACCACAACCTACCACTTGGGAACCACTGACCGAGGGCATCCATTGGTACCACTTGGATTATGTTAGCGTTTAGTAAAAGGACCACACATTTTGGCAAGGTAAAAACTGGCATGGTCAATTTCAAAGGGGTCTCTTGAACTCTAACTCCAAGACTTTCAGCGGCCTCATTTGGGCACCCCTCTAAAAAGCTCCTGGGGGCCCCACTGCCTGTATCTTAGCACTCATTATTTCTCTGACTATCTTATCTTGCCTCCTCGGTCCATCTTTTTACTGACATTTTCATTTTCTCTTTACGCTTCCAGTTCCTTTAAGCTCTCTCTCTGCCTCTCTCTGTCTGATTCAGTGCAACATATGCTGGCACTTCCCTCACACACAGAGGCTAATTACAGGAGGAGGAGAAAGGAGGAAGAAAAAAATAAGAGAGAGTGAGTCTGCATGGGTGAGAGACAGAGAGAGAGAGGGGGTGAGAGAAAGGGCAGCGAGGGAGAGAAAGAGGGAGAGGGGGGTGAGGGGTCCTTGGGGTGAATTATTCATCTTACGCCATGACACCTGAGGGCAATCTACCTCTCTGTGAGTCACCAACTTAAAGAGAGGGAGAGTAGACTGTGTGAGTCAGACCTGCCCGAGAGGATATTAACACCTGAGTGTGTGTGTCTGTGTGTGTGTGTTTCCTGCAGCGTATTGTCCCCTAAGCCGATCATGTGCCGCCTACATACGGAGACCATCTAAAGTGTAACCTGTGGCTGTCACTCACACACACATATACACACACACACACACACTCACAGAGTCAGTAATAAGCTAGGTCAGCGCAGCACACAGCGTAAATCTTACTCACACTGAGCCACAGCCGTAAGCAGAGCTAGCATTAAGCAGCAGGGAATACACATATACGCACACACACACACAATGTACACGCACATACAAAGGACACATGATAAACACACACAAACAAGCGCTCATGATCTCAAATACCCGACGCATACACACGCGCCATCTTTCCATTAGCTGTAATCAAATTAATAACTGCTATCATCCTCTTTGCCTGTAATACAGTATAATCTGCCGTCTGCGCTCAGGCTCTCAGGCCACTCTAACTGTTGACTGGATCACCGGCATTCATCAGCACCAGGCCCGCTGCCAGCTGAATTATTAAACACACACATTTCTTATGTCCCAAAGTTTTGGTGCCGCTGAGCAAAAAGGAGAAATCAATTCTGAGGAGGCGATAAAACTGTTGGAGTTCATTCGAGGCGTTTAATTGACACTCCTGTCCGAACTGAATCACAGTGATTAAGCAGGGTGTCGGCGACTTGCTCAAGGACACTTTGGCATGTCGAACAGCAGCTGATGGACATGTTAGCTGATGCTGGGATCAGAGCTGTGAGGGTGTGAGGGCTTCCTTGTTGCAACCCTGCTGTTTAAATCATGTGATGCAGGCTTTTATTTTGGCAAACGGTCAAATACTGATAAGAGCTTGAGGATATGCGATAAAAGGGCGATTTTTAAAGGTACTGAGGGGAAAGGAGAATTTAATCACATTATTTAAAACTTTACACACACACACACACACACACACACACACACACACACACACACACACACAGATATTAGAGACAAAGCTTCAGTGCAGCGTCTTGCTGAGAGGCTGAAAAAAGACGAGAGGCTTTTTGATGTCTCTGTTTGTCTTTTGGCTTCTTTATATGCGTTCCACTTTCCCTGGCACTGAGCTTGACTTCCTACTGAAATTAACCAGGCAGCCCAAAAATAATCCACCGCAAGAGAGAGAGAGGAGAGGAGAGGGATGGGAGAGAGGGAAGTGAGAGAAAACAGGGTGGCGAAAGAGGAGGATGAAAAGAAGGAACGCAAACGGATAGAGAGGGAAAGAAAAAAGGAAGAAAGGAAAGAGATAGATTGACAGAGAGAAGTACAGGAAATAGAGAAACAAAGATATGCAGACAGACTCTGTCCTATGTGTGAATTTATTAGCATTCCCATTTCCAGTTGCTGCTGCACCTTTTTATGTAGTCTGTCAGCAGATACGTCTGTACTGATGCACAACCAGACAAGACGCAGTCAAATATTCATTCCAAATGAGTATCCTGGCTTTCAGAGATACTCCGCAGCTATGTGTGGAGCCGTCGAGATGAGGGTCAGCAAGTCTGAGGCCACGGTGCTCTGCTGGAAAACGATGGCCTGCCACCTTACAGTTGTTGCCACAAGTGGAGGAGGTCAAGTAGCTTGGGGTTTGAGGCTGTCGACAAGAGGAAGTTGAGTCTGATGGATAAAATTTGCCATGTGATGTGCATTCCAACCATGGATGGGCGACTGAATGGGTCTACTAGGCACAGACCCAGGGGCCCAAAGTGTCAGCCCACCCCTGGCGTTCACCTGCAAATGCCACTCAAATAAACATGTACTGACAACTTGATGGAACTCAAGACTCAAACTGATCGAAAAGAGACACTTAAATGACCTCAGAGTAACCCAAAACAACCACACGGAGACACACAACAACCACAAGTAGACACACGATGATGCCAAAGCGACAAATAATGACATCAAAGTGACCAAAAACAACCACAAGTAGACACAAAATGACCCAAAAGAGACACAAAACAACAACAAGTAGACACAAAATGACCCCAAAGAGACACAAAACAACCACATGGAGACACAAAATGACCAAAAAAGACACACATTTACCTCAGAAAGACACACAATGACCTCAAAGAGACACAAAATGACAGAAAGATGCTTTAAGATTACAACAAGGCAGTCTTTGTGTCTTGCTCCTGTGTAGGAGAGATGGTTCGAACCAAAGGGCCCAACCCTCCTTTAGTGTCATAAGTTTGGCGTTGTGACTGAAACTGGATACAAACAGCTGAAAATAACTTCTTTCTTTGGGTGGGTGAGCTCACCCTTGGGGTCAGGGTGAGGACCTCTGACATGTACAAGGGTCAGCTGAGGTGGTTGAGATATTTGATGCTTTCTGGATGCCACTCTGTGGAGGTATTCAGGCCAGGTCCAACATGGGGAGACTCCAGGGCAGACCCAGAACATGCTGCAGGTATTGCATATCTTATGTGCCCTAGGAAGGCCTCAGGATCCCTCAGGAGGAGCTGGAGGACATGACTGGGGAGAAGGATGTGAGGATGTCTGGGCTACTTTGCTTTGCTTGCTGCTACCCAGACTCAGATAAGCAGCAGAAAATGGAAAGATTGATTATTCTGCTGGTTCAGTTATCACACAAAGAATGCAATTTGGGCCCACACTCTTAGTCAAAAGGCTGAATACGGAGGACTGAATATTCTCAAGGGGACATGGGAACATTTACCCAACAAATATTACTTGCAGAAATCACACAAAAAGATGAAAAGCACATGAACATCCATCAAAAATGGACACGTATCAAAAAATGGATTATAAGCTCCAGTTGGAGCTGGAATACTGGTGAAATACCTTAATGAGCTCCACGATATCTGAATTATTTCATGTGTCTGATTTTAAATAAGGCTTTCAACCTGAACAAATGTGTAATTTCAACAATTCATCAGAAGACAAAAGCTAAATAATTGTCCCACTGAGCTTCAGCAAACAGCCCTTTCAAAAAGTCTTATTTTTGTAGGAGACTTCAAGTGACTTTGTATGTGAGTGGCTTTACTATTTTTGTCTTCTTTCAACCCAGTCACCAGAGAAAATGTTTGCACTGTGTATTTCTGCTAACCACGACTGCATTACATTTGTACATTATTTTACAGCGGTTATGTTAAAACATCATGTTTCTTAAAAGTGCTGTAGTGAAGGTGGGGTTAGGTTTAACCACAACAACCACTGGCTCATTATTATTAGGGCAAGATCATGTTTTGGCCTAAAACACCCACGTTTGGCGGCACAAAAGCTGCACCACAAGGTGCTCCAAAAAACACTAGGGTTCAAGAATAAACACCCAGGTTTGGTGGTTCAAATGCCACTTAGAAATGCGACAATAAACACCCCAAAACACCCACTTTCCCCAGCTTAAATGTTGTCAGGAAAGGCTGCAATGTGCTGCTAAAAACACCCAGGTTTGCCACTAAGAAACACTGCAATGTGCCAAGAAAAACACCCAGTTTTGGTGGCTAAATGCACAACTAAATGCCGGGATGTGTCCATAAAAAACACTCAGGTTCAGGTGCCTTAGATGCAGCTAGGAAACGCCGCAAAGTACTGCTAAAAACACCCAGGATTGGTGCCACAAATGCTGCTGGGAAATGCTGTGATGTGCAGCTAAAAAACCCAGGTTTAGTTGCTCAAATGCTGCTGGAAAATGCCGCAGTGTGTTCGTGAAAAATTCCCAGATTCGGTGGTTGAAACGCTGCTGGAAAATTCTGCAATGTGCTGCCAAATACACCCAGGTTCTGTAAAAACTACCCAGGTTCTAGACCAAAATGCCATTGGAAAACACCGCAGTGTACCAAGAAATACACCCAGTTTTGGTGGCGCAAATGCCGCTACTAAATGCCATGATGTGCCGCTAAAAACACCCAGGATTGGTACCACAACCACTGCTGGGAAAGGCTGTGACGTGCCACTAAAAACAACCATGTTCTGTGGCGCAAATGCTGCCGGGAAACACTGTGATGTGTCTGAAAAACACCCAGGTTTGGTAGCTCAAACTCTGCTTGAAGACGCTGCAATGTGCCACCAAAAACACCCAGGTTCTGTAGAAGACACCCAGGTTCATGGCCAAAAATGGCACTAGGAAGTGCAGCAAAGGGTCACCAAAAAACAACTGCTGTAAGTTTCGAACAGTCTGCAGGTGTCTCACCTTGGTGACACACCATCCACCATCCCCTCCACATCCAAATGACAGTCAGCTTATGTATTACATCACGTTAGAAATCCTTATATGAAATGTGCAAGTGTAGCGTATTCGTGGTTTTCAAGCAGAATGCGAACATCTTCTGGCGACTGGGCCGCTTTGTTCCAGTAAGCTCACACAGAAACTCCAATCAATAGACTATTGAATCTTCAAAACATAAATAAAACCGGACATCACACACCCACACACACCTTATCAGGTGAACTAAACAGAGCTGAATGTCACCTTGAGGAACGAGCGGGCCGGCTGAGTGATTTGTAATGCACAGCTAGGTCTGCCTGCATGACCACTTTCTATTAGCCCACTGCAAATTACATCCACTCTTGCTTAATAATGTATTCAGCACACGCACTAACACACAACCACACACACACACACACACACACACACACACACACACACACATTTCCATATATACAATACACACATACTGTAAACTTTTATGTACGTGCACACGGTCACATGTACAAGACGCCATTGTGCTCACACTCATACACGCATGGTAAGCACACACACACTCATATTGTTCAGTAACAATCGAACCGAGTTGTCTCATAATTAATGGATTAATCAAGGAGTAATGAATGTGGAGTGGCTCCACACGGTGCTGATTACCACAGATGATGGAGGGGCATGGGGAAAACTCTGCAAGGGAGAAGCGGCCATGTTTGAATCCTACAGTGTAGCCAAGTGAGTGACAGTGTGATTGAGTGTGCGTGTGTTTGTGTGTTTGTCTGTGGGGTAACATAAATGGTAACACAGTCGCACAGAAAGAAAGTAAGTTGTCTTCTGGTTTCCGTTTCCTTTCAATTAAATGTGTGTGTCTTTGCGCGCACGCATGTGTGTGTATAATCACAGTGACTTTCTCTTCCCGATTAGGGCTTTAATCCATCAGCTGGCTGTTGCTATGGTGTTTCTCTCTCCACCCAATCAAAGCCAGGCGAGTGAGCACGCTCAGAGAGGAGAATCACATAACAACTTGAGCAGTAGTCTTTGATACGATGGACAAAAGGCTGAAGAAAGTGGTGATTAAACAAAAATTAATTGACAACTCATCATGAATAAGAATGAAATAAGCAAACACAAACAGAGGAGGGAAGTAACTGTACACACGTTGTTCAATGTTTGTACACAGCTCTCCACAAGGACTTAGGTTTTGTTTCAATTCTGGGCACGACACATGTGAAACAAGGGGTTTGGGGGTCCCTTCCCAGGAAATTTTGAGCATCAAACACTTAATTTCCTACATTCTGGTGAATTGTTATGCGCATAGTTGTGCCTTATTGCGTCTGTTTATGTTGGAAATATCTGTAATTTAGTCAAACTAAAAGTCCTCTGCTGCTTTCATGTTTTATGGGTGAACAAATACACATGTTCTAATACTGAGAGGACGTGTCCCCTGCAGAATCCACGCCTGTGGGCCTCCAAATACACTGCAACCACACCAGTTTAATATTTTTCATATGTGCAAATAGGCAGTTATACTGTGTGTGTTATTGTGATGGAGTGCTTCAGGTTCAAATGCTGTTTAGAAATTATGACCGTGGACTGAAAATTAATCAAGTTAAAGTAAGCCCCACTTAACTGAATTGGAATAAATCAACATCTTTATATATTAATCATTCCGAAATTTCTTTCAAAACTTCATTTCTTAATTAGATAGGACACGTTTTAAAAAAGTATTAACCATCTTCTTTAATATTTAATGTTTTGTTTTAGTTGTTTGCGACTTAAATAAACACTCATCCTTCTCTCTGAGGCCGCTTTTTTTCATTTTTACGTTTATCTAAGCAGGCAGGTCAATTAGGAGAAAATTCTGATTTACTACGACTGCACTGCGAGCACAGCTGCGCTCACTGATCCCAGGAGGCAGCAGCACGACTGGGGGAAGCAGTGTGTGTGTGTGTGTGTGTTTCTGTATGTTTGTGTAGGTATGTGCAGACAGCGGACAGAAAGTGGTGGGACCACTTCTTCTTCCAAATCGTGCTCCAAAAGATTCTCTCTGGTGATGTCAGTGTGCCTGACTGTGTCGGCTGTTCCCACAGTAGCACGTTTCAAAACTATCCGTGCACTGTGATGTCAGGTATCTGGCTGCCATGGTAACAATTCAGGGGGATGCACCATTTCTACACACAGAGGAGGAGACGGCATCTGCAACATCTGACCAAGGAGAGCTCCTGCTCTGAGGATGTGTGAGTAACAGTTCGATTAACATGATAATTATTACACATAATTTCCTGTCACTTTGTGCTGTGTGCTGAGACACAGAACTAAATGTTTAGTTTACTGACTGCTAAGTTTGTCTACACATAATAATTTTTTCTACTTTTTTTTTCTTGTTTTTAAACATGGGATTTAATATACTGATATTACAAATAGATAAACAAAAAAGGGACTGCATCCTGAATGAAATATTTTAGAATGATTTTCATGTACATTTTCATGTACATTACGTTGTATTTTTCACAATTTTTCTTATTGCTATTGTCCTGTGAGTGCAGTGCATCTCCAAAACCTCAACTTTAAGGAGCTAAGAAAAACAATAAAAACAAAAAGCAACTAAAAATGTGTTTTTAACTTTGTGACAATGCAATTTTTCAGATATTGTAATGGAATATTGAAAATGGTTTATTTCTGAACATATACAAACATATTCATGATTATTTCCTTAACAAAATAATATGTAATATGTAATTTTTTGCTGCTAAGGCTCTCAGTCAAGAGGTCTCTTCCTCTCTAAAACAAACGGATCACGGGTCTCATTTATAAAACAATGCGTAAGATCCATACTAAAAATGTATGTACGGACAAAAGCCAAAAATATTTGACAATTTCTACAATCAGGCTTCCACTTCACCATCTCCAAAATGTTCGTAAGCATGGGTCAAAGTTTCTCCCATGAAGCCTGTTTTTATACATCACAACTTTTGCATGGGAAGTGGTGCACGCCTCTTTCAGGCCTCGTTTTGTGTGTACGCAAAGTTTATAAATGAGGTGACTAAAACTGGCAAAAATACAGAATGAAGCAGTTTCACATTGTTTCTCTGTCACTGTCCACCTAGTCTTGCAGGGGTTGCTGGCCCTTCACCTGCTAATGTATGCTCACCTTTCTTCTCTAATAACTTAAGAGCCAGACATTCATGAGGCTTTTACTGGGAGCAGAATTATCTGCAGAGGTCTCCTGCTCTCCAAAACAAACTGACTGGGTGATTTAAACCAGTAAAAACACTGGATGGCAGGGGCTGAAGCTAAGCTGTGGAGTTTGCTCAGCTTGTTTCTCTGATAACTTCACATCCAGACGTCTGATGACTAAAATCCATCATCCGGTTTAACATAGATCCAAAAAGTTTATCGTAAAAATGTGGCTTAAAACTGGAAAAAAGGTCAAATTAAGACAGCTTCTGGCAGGCGACCCTGACGCATGAGCAAGGAGGATATGATGGCACTGATAGGGGATGGCGACCAAATGACACAAATTACCGATTTCTCTTGGTTTGAACATTGTTGGAAAAATTTGGGATCATTTAAACACCAAACTCAACAAAACATGCAACATTGGTTTAATCATTTTTAGACATTTTAATGTGGAAAAGTTGCATATTATATCTTCAATCAGCTCCTCTGAAAAATTCAAAATCATCAAATCTGGAGCAAAGTTATTGCATGTACTATAAGAGTGTATTTTCGTGAAATGTTTAACTATGCTGCCTTGGATCCATCTAGACACAGATCATATAAGCCACGCAATAAAAAATACATGACGAAGCTCTTACTGTAGCCCAAGAAATGTGCGGCATGCAAACCTCCCCCTGTAAACCTCAATACGAGAGACGGAAATGGAGAACATGACAGCGCGAAGGGGTGAAGCTCAAGAGGAGAGAGAGATAAAAGGAGAGCGTCATAAAGAGAGACAGACAGAGTCAGAACGAGGGACAGGCACATTCGGAGTGTACCAGGTGTCCTGACCTTGTCTGCTTGACAGTAAACAGTTTAGATGGAATACAGCTGTCCTTTACTGGGGCTGACAACTCCTCTGCTGCGTGGAGCAGCGTGGCACAGCTCAGCCCTGCTCGCAGCGTGGACACAGTCACATTATAGTTTCGCTAATAAGTAATGGAAAGTTTCGAGACAGCCAATGGTGAGCGCAAAATGAGTACAAACAAGAGCCAGATGATGAGGAAACATAGGACAAATCACTTTTCCCCCAAATGGAAAATAAAAAAGATTTGGAAAAGAATAATTAAATGCATAGCAACCAAAACAATTCAGACATTGTTTGACCTTTCACCTGCAGTCCACCGTCAGCTACGGCGCCGGAGAGCACAGCACAGTATCTGTCCTCGTAATGATCGCTGTGGTGAAGCTCGGCTCAGAGGCTACAGAAGGCAGCAGAGTGTCAGTGGAAAAGAACAGAGCAGAACTGCCTGTCTCTCTCCCTCGCTGTCTTACTTTCATAAGTGGATTTATCATTTCCAGGCCCTGACCTGTCCTCCCCGACAGGACAGTCCTGCCTTGACTCAGCTCTGCGAATTACTGCTCACCCTGACCATGAAAAGTCTCTGTCCAAATCACAGAGCTGGGGATATTAGAGCGAACCTGACTTTGACTCTGACCTCTGCGTATAGATATTTTTATCCACAGTTTTGAACCCCAAAATGTGACGTCTGTATTTTTTACTGGAAGGAACAGTGTGAAGGATTTAGGGCATCTAGTGGTGAGGAATGCAGATCGCAACCAGCTGAAACTTCTCCAGGTTCCCTCAGAGTTCATTGTTCATTAGGATTTTTCCAGGAGTCAAATTAAGGTGGAGAGGTCTCTACCTGGCCTGTTGCAGATGCGCCGCTAGCCCAGCCCAAGCTAATGTGTGCTCACCTTATTTCAGATCCAGTCATTCAGGAGGTTTTTACACTGAGTCAAATCATCCATCCAGGTCTCCTCTTTTCCAAAATAAACAGACCCAGGGATTCAAACTAATAAAACACCCAATAAAGCAGTTTCATGTTACAATTCAGTGTTTCTTATAAGCTGTTTGGCATGTCAGAGATGGGCCGCTAGCCTAGTGCCTGTTAATGTGTGCTCCTCTTTTATCTTTGATAGCTTAACTTCAAGACGTTTGGGAGGTTTTTACTGGGAAGTGAATCATCTACAGAGGACTCTTCCTCTCCAAAACAAATGGACCAGGTGATTAAAACCAGGAAAAACACTGAATAAAGCAGTTTTATGTTACAAATCAGTGTTTCTCTTCGCTGTTTGACTCGTCGCAGACTAGCACTAGACCAGAATCTGTTAATGAGTGTACTGGCTATTTTTTGTCTGCATCGTCTTAATTCAATTCTATAAAAAAAACACATCTTAGAGACAACAGTAGATGGCTTCTACGCGTTGAGTTGTGTTGCTCCGCTGATGTCATTTATTTCCTTACACTGAACATTTTTACAACAAGGCTTCACTTCCTGTTCATCACATTTGTACGGTAGCTGCACAGGACCAATATAAAGATTCACAGAAGTCAAATATACAGGAATTAAGTAACCTTACATGTTTACCAACCTCTTCAGAATTACAATAGAACATATTTCCCTCTGTATGATAACAAGTCATACCATTTAACAATAAAAGAAACTTATCAATGTGTGCTCTCCTTTTTTCTCTGATAACTTGATATGTGCTCACCTCATTTCTGATCCAGACATTTAGGAGACTTTTAAAGTGAGCCAAATCGTCTTCAGAGATCTCCTCCCCTACAAAATAAGTGGACCGAGACGGGCTGCTTGTCCGGCACCTGGTGATGTGTGCTCACCTTTTCTCTCTGATAACTTAACATCTAGATATTCAGGAGGTTTTTACTGGAAGTGGAACTATCCGCAGAGGCCTCCTCCTCTCCAAAACAAACAGACAAGGTGATTCAAACCAGTAAAAAGTTGCGAAAGGCCCTATATAGAGCCAGTGTTTGGTATTTCCGCTCTGGTCTACTGTAGAAACATAGCGATGCAATGTGGCAATCTCCATAGATGAGAACCAGCTCCCTATGTAGATATAAACAGCTCATTCCAAGGTAACATAAACACAATGATTTTTATATTTAGGTGATTATACACTTAAGAAAACATACCTATCACGTTATATTTCATCTCTGCCAATATTTCCCTCTGAGTCCTACACACTGGGCCTCTAATCAGACATTGATCACTGCTGACTCTGTTGTGTTCTCCTCTGACTCATTCACCTGCCTCCAGTGCACTAAATGAGCGCTGCTTTTGCTGTCCGGGCATTTCACACCTCCTGTTCACATCTATTTAAGCAGTACAGCGGTGTCATTATCAAGTCCTTCTATTCTTGAATGCCCAAATGTGTGATAGCCTATTTCACACATCCCGCCACCTTCCTACCCTCCTTTCCACCTTAATTTTCTCCCTCTTCCTACCCTTCGTTCTCTCTCTTTTTCTCGTGGCCTCTCGCTGCCCCCCATTTCTCCATCCTGCCACTTTGGCCACTGCTGTGCTGTCTGTGTTTCTTTCCAACACTGTCTAATGCGCTGTCATGTCCTAATAAATGCTTTGTGTGTCATTGTGTGTGCTTGCGTGAGCTTGTGTGTCACAGGCAGTTATAGGAAGCTTGGGTGATTAACTCTGATAGCCACCAGATGCCTGACTTAGAGGTACAGTCACACACACACACACACACACACACACACACACACACACACACACACACACACACACACACACACACACTAAGTTTAACACAGAGGCAAAAGACAGGCAGAAACAGACAGCAGAGCAGCACAAAGACACCGTGAGTGACAGCAGCTGAGCGAAAGCAAAAGAGACCAAAAAGAGAGAGACACGTAAAGAAGACAGAGCGTGAGTGTAGGTGAAAAGAGGTCCAACATGTGTGTACAGTGTGTGCTATGCGCTGCGTGTGCTCCAGAGCGCCGACTTTGTTCTGTGTTTTCCTCCTGAGCTTGATTTTTGGAGAACAAACAACACATGAGTGAGGGCAGATGACTGTCACGTCTCTCCAGAATGGCTGTGATGTGACCTCAGATCAAAGCTTTGATTGGCCAGATGCCGCAGATGTTGTTTCCTCTCTGGTATTTGTGCATGTGTGTGTGAGAGAGGGGAAGAAAGAGATTAGAACGCTGATATTCATTTACCTTAACTGTTAGGGCTGATTATTTGACGGTATTGTATATATATGCGTGTGTGTGTGTTTGCATTTGCGTGCATGTGCGTTTCTGTGTTCGTTGGACGCCCTCTCATCAGTCAGGCCTATCAGATTGGGCAGTCAACAAGAAGCTGGCTCAGACTGTGGGACTGGCTGATGTTGCCTGTCTGAACTGCCAAACACCCAAACCCTGGGCTCGCTTGTCACAACAACTGCTGCAGAAAAATCACAATGTAACAGCTATATATACCTCCTCTGTATCTTTGAGTTATACTCTGCAGTGAAAGCATATAATGACAGATATATCGCAGTAGGAAAATGCAGGCTATATTAAAGCAGCAGTGCAATATTTCCAGCTAACACGGTAGATTAGAGAAATGGCTAATAGTTGAATGTCATTTCATGATTGGTTGAATGCTGGAATTCGAATCTATCAAATTAAGACAACTATAGTCTAAATCTGGAGCCATTTGAATAATTTAGGGCAGTGTTAAAAACATGGGTCAAGGCCTCAAGTGCTTGTCTCTGGCAAGTCCTCCACATGTCAGAAACACTAGTAAATTAGCTCCGACCGGCAGCCTGAGTAAGTCCTTCTGTTCATGTGTTGTTCCAAAAAAAAATTCCAAAATCTCACTGCGTGTCAGTGGTGTTGTTTCAGGGCCTGATCTCTGTATTGATGGTAATTTCAACTGTTTTAAACAGTTGGTGAAAAAAATGATATCCCAAGATCCCACTTTTACAGGTACTTGCAGCGCTGTAACTTTGTACCCCCAAACTCTAACTTCTTTCTATCATCTCCCACTTCTATGTTGGACTCAATTTTTAACCTTTTATCGGTCAGAAAACAGGCTGTAAGAATAATGTACGAAATACAAAACATGCACAATTTGACGCCTTTAGATCTCCTTAAAAAGAAATGGGAAACAGACCTGGATAAACCAATGTCAGAGGGAACCTGGCGGGAAATAAAACAAAAAATATTCTCCTCTATGATAGGCCTGATGCTGTGTTCACACTACGAGCGACACAGCAACAGTGCTCAGCTACATTATCGCTGAGTTGCTGTTGAAGTATTGTTCAAGCGCTTGTTAACACAGTTATGTCGCCATGGGCTTGTGTGTGTCTGCTACCTGCCACAAAGCACCTCAACTTAACGTCATCTAAAGTCTGTATTTGGACATTAAATATGTGTGCTTATGATCAGTGTGAGTCCCATTTTAACATTACATTTTGCCACCCCATTGCATCCCCCATATGCACACAGAAAGCTAGCACAGCTTCAGCTAACTAAGCTAAATAACACATTGCAGCGTGCCCAGTAGCTCAGTAGGTAGGGCAGGCACCCTTGCACAAAAGGCGGTGTCCTTGCTGCAGCGTCCCTGAGTCCAATTCCAACTCTTGGCCATTTGTTGCATTGTCATCCCTTCTTTCTCTCCCTCTTTCACGCTTTAAAGTGTCCTGTCAGAGCAGGCACCCTATGCACACAGCAGCCGTGGGTTTGATTTCAACCCACGGCCCTTTGCAGCATGTCATCACCCCTCTCACTCCCTCTTTCACACTATATCTTTCCTATCAAATACAGGTAAAAAGCCCCCAAAATATATTTAAAAAATTGTATACCATCTACATTGGTCTAAAGTCAGACTCTCTAAGATTAAAGCTGATGTACCTTCTGCATGTAATTGATGCAAGCAGGCCGTAGCCACTCTGTTGCACATGTTTTGAACATGTCAAAGGCTTTACACATTTCAGCAAACCATCTTTGAAACCCTCTCTAAAATATTTGGAAAAACATTCAAGCCATCTCTATTCATTGCAGTGTTTGGTGTGACCTCAGCAGAAGCCCCTCTCAGTCAGAAATCAGGTTGGCCTTCTGTTCTCTTCTGGCTGAGAGACTGATATAGTTTAAATGGGAAGACTTTGTTCCACAACATATAGTCACTGGATCGGGACGTTATGTTCCATCTTAAATTTGAGAAGATTAGATTTACTGTCAGAGGGTTTACTTGGAAATTGTTGGGCCTGTGATATAATGTGATAAACACAATAAAAGTAGACCTTGATTAAAAACAAATAATAATAATTTACAATGTGTCTTTGTTGACTCCATCAGCTGCTGCATCTTTTTAAATTTTGGCTGAGAAAGAAAACGTTGTTGCTGGCTTCCCCCAAAACGCACAGGTCTTTAAAATATTAAGAGATCCTGAACTGATCATCATGAAAATTAATATTCATCTAAACTGAGTTCTCTTCCTCTGTATGACTGTGTATGTGGGCTGCCTGCCGTTGGCAAATATTGCTGTAAATAGGCTACATGCTTGCTGACCGGCAGTGAACAGGACTTCCTTTCATGGCCTGGTCGTCCTCAAGGCACCACACTCGTCGCAGCTTATCACAAATTATGTGCTTGTTTTAATGAGGCTGACTCCTACAGTGAGAGTCGACCATATTTAGGCACACTCAATTTCAGATCCCACGGTGAGGATGCTTCAAAGACCACTGACTTTTTTTTTCATTCTCAGGTCCCAGCCCACCTTAGCAAAACACCTTACGAACCAGTCTACCAAGTGCTGCAACATCTGTGCTCCAGTCAGCCCTACTGTGTTGTGACATAACTTCCTGCATCATTAACACTTGGCAACCTGCTGTCACGTCGAGCTGTTAGCACTGGCAATAATTAGCATTAGCATAAGTTAAATGTGGGAAAATTAGCATTTATTACACTGCTGCTATGCTGGGCTTTTGTCGGCACGAGGAGAAAGTTGATTATGATGAAGTGCTATGAAAGCTGGAAAGACACTCAGTGGTCCTACCTAGAAGCCAGATGCTATTCTGGGGGAACATTAGCATAGCAGCTATTTTCAGAAGTGCAGTGTTTATTTAACACAATATATTATTTCCCACCTGGAAGTATGATACTGAAAGGGGACCTATTATGCTTTTCCTCATTTTCTGCCATATATAATGTTACAATACCAGCAGTAATGGGGTAAACATATTTAATTGTAATGCCTGTGAGCAAAAACCTCAGGCTTCAGACTGTGCTGAATATTCTGTTTCCAATGTGTTTTCTACTTCGGCTACAAGCTGACGTCAGCTCGTGAGGGATGTCTTTATACGGTCCAGGCATGCTACTCTAGGTGCTAACATTAGGCTACATACAAGCTACATATCAGCACATCAGAGTAACCTGTAATCTTGGTGGCTAATGTTGTAAATTTCTCGCCAATTTTGAATCAGAATCCTGCTGGAACATGTCTAATGATAAAGACTGTGGTTTTTTTTTTTTTTTTTTTGTTTTAATTTTTTGTCTTAGAAGTTTTATTGGCGACTTTTCACAGGTGAAAATGCTGCTATACTCCAAAAAAGTCATTCCCTTGGCTGCAGGGATGATGCATGGACACAGAAAGCACAGATGACCCGGAAACGCTGACCAATCTGTGCAGAATGGGCTTTTTTGGGAGGGGGCCTTGAAGAGACAGGTACTAAAATGAGGCCGTCTTAGACAGAGGGTGTATACAAGTGTTTCAGCACAGACAGTATAAGGAAAATAAAATGTTTTGACCAATTAAAGCATGTAAACATATCCTCGAAAATTAGCATAATAGGTCCTCTTTAAACGTCTCCCAATGACTGACAACAAGCAATAGAGGGGTTTAAACTTGGGGTCTCTTTTTAGATGCTGTAATGAAAGATTCATACACTTTAATAAACTTTGTATTTGATAATCCATACAAAATGTAACTATATAACTAAAAACTTGTAATAAAAAACACTGGGTTGATCTCACAGCCAGTGGTGGCCTTAATTACCAGTGCATTGTAAAAGCACAGACACACAAACACCCTGGAAGAATAGCTCACTACTCACATGACCCTTGTCTTGCATGTTGTAGCGAGAGAGTCTACCAATGGAAGATATTAAGCATCTTTTTACAGATGCATCATCTAATCACTGAGGAGAAATTAAACGCATAACCTATTGGCTTCACTCATATCATAGCCCACACACAAATATCTGTCAGCGTGTGTGTGTATGAGAGACACTGTATGCCCGTGCGCTTGTTGTACATTTATGTGTGCAAGGTAACAAGAGGGCTGAGCGGTGCGACATGGTTCCCTGTGTCAGTGTTAATAACCCAACCCTGGTAATTGGCATAGAATATTGATAGAGAGGAGAATGGCCTCAAGCAGATCTCTGCTTCATTAGCGAAGACTAGGGGGACGGAAACGGGAGAGTTCATAGCAGTCGGAGGAGGAGGAGAGAGGAGGGACGGAAGAGAGAAACAGGAGGAAAAGGGAAGAAAAGAAAAGGAGACCGCTGCTAACCAGACAAAAAGAGAAAGGAGAAAAGGTGATCAGAAGGATAAGGAATAGACAGAGGGTCAGAGGAAAATGTTTCAAATCATATACAGGTTTTATAACAGCTTTCAGAAGGATATTGAATCACTCAATACATGAGTGACCATGAAATGGTTCCAGTAACAAATAGAAAAGCAGTTATGTCATTCTTTCCTGACATGGTGGCAATTCATTATATCTGAGTGACCCTTTAAAGGTCTGAGCTGTATTCTGGCCTCCGCCGTCAGAGAACAAACTCAGGACATTACAACAATCACAATGAATCTCCCAGAAAAACATCTTCCTCGTTGTCCTCGCTCCTTCCTCCTTTCTCTCTCTCTCTGTCCCCGTTGGAACACAGTGTTTGTTTAATGTGGTATCGCCATGGTTACCCGTCTGCCACGTTGAGGTAATGTCATTAATCATCAACTTTATCACACTGCAACCCAGACGCATGCACGCCAGAGAACAACTATGACATTTTACACTGTCCACTGCTGAAAACGCCAGAGGGAACGGCGTTTGGAAACACTGAACAGCAGCGTTAAACAGGCTGAGGCGTGTATTTTAACACGGCCACATTAAGGTGTTGCACGTGTAAAATGAAAACATTAATATTTAAAATCCAACATCTCACACATATTCTCCTCATCTCTCCTCTCCATCCCTCCATCCCCTCCTTTTATCTGTCTCTGTCTTCATGAGCATGTTCAATCTCTTTCGGTTGACATGACAACAGACGATGTCGCGCCTCCTGCTCTGATGACATCACTACAGGCGCCAAGCCAATCCCCAAAAAACCTATCATCTCCTCTCTCCCTCTCCTGCTCTCTTTTTCTGTCAGACATATTGATCTGGAATACAAATCACAGATGTGAAGAGGAGATGAGGTGGGGTAAAGGGTGGAGAGTGGAGATGGAAAAAAAAAGGACAGGAGAAGAAGAGAGGAACGCAGAGGAAGAATGAGAGAAAGACAAATAGTTGCATCTAAACGACCACCACGCCCACTATCTCCCCTCAGTCGGATGAAATGGAGAGTGTGTTCACTCACTCATTTCCATACCGGGTGACTTTGGTATAAACCGCAGACGCACACATGCAGAATCAATTTTGTGCAAGTGGGAAGGCCGACGTGAAGACGTTTTGCGTTGTCTGTGTGCATGTGTGTGATTGAGAGGCTGGAGGACTTTCTTCAGTGTACGTGACAAGAAATACATGAATAGTAAATGTGCAACAACCTTATGAGAACATACAAGAAACAAAACCTCAATATGAAAATGTCTTGTACACACACACACGCACACAAACAGAACAAGACGAGGGGTTTACAGCCACACTTGCGACTCAGTGTGCAGAGACTTGAGCTAAATGCTAAAATTAGCATACTAACATTCTAACACTGACAGTGCTAACATGCTGATGTTTACCAGGCAATATTTACCAGGTCACCATCTCAGGTTAGAGTGTTGCATGCTAACTGTTGCTAACCAAATGACACCCACTAACTGTCTTGCCATGCAGAGGGAAGCATGCACTGACTGCTAGTTTATCCAGCATCATGGATGGATTACTGAACGGGCCTTCTGGGCACAGGCCCACGGGCCCCAAGTGTCAGGGGCTTCCTTGGCCTTCACCTGCAAAATGTCACTCGAAAAAACTGACCAAAAAGATACACAAAATGACCAGCTAAGAGACACAAAACATCCACATAGATGCAAAACAGCTGCAAAGAGACTCACAACAACTACAGAAAGGAGCAAAATGACCACAAAGAGATATGTACAAATACATAACAATAATAAAAAGATGCAAAAAGAGGCTAAACAACTATAAAGTTTGGCATCTTGCTCTTATATAGGAGAGTAAATGATATAGTTGATGGCCTGACCTGATGATGGTGCTGGAGGCAAAGTCACAGGATCACCAAAGTCAGTAGGGATCTTAAATATTTGTCGTAAACATCATGGCAATCCACCTGATAGTTGTCAAGATGTTTCAGTCAAAACCACAAATCTTTGCCTCAGTGTGGCTCTTGAGGAAAAGTCAGAGGATCACTAAGGTCAACAGGATTCATCCTCTGGGAACCATGAATGTCTGTGCCACATTTCTTGGCAAGCCATCAAATAGTTGTTGAGATATCAGTCTGAATCAAAGAGGTGGACTGACCGGCCGACAGACAGACACTGCAATCTATAGAGCCACAAAAGCTACCCTAAATAGTTAAACCAGCCATTTAAAACCCCCTCCTCTTTCTGGAGCTGGTTATAGACGCAGCTCTGGAGATGGAAACACACACACACACACACACACATACTGTAAAAGGAGTCCTGTAACAAGCCTGTTTTAGCCATTATGACTCCAGAGTGAGAAAGTGAGTCTGGTCTTTTGGGAAGTGGACTGCTCTATACAGACATACACACTTACTAACTCTTTCTCTCCCTCACACACACACACATACAATGTGGTCTGTGGGGAAGTGGTCCGTGGAGCGCACACATCAAGACTGGCCTAGATAGATGGGATAGCAGGACACACACTCTTTTACACACATAGACAGTCAAGGACACTCTCATGGCCTATATAGTTAGGTCATTTCATACCGGAACACCTTACCCTTGTCTGAACAAGTATAGAGGGATGAAGGGAAGGCAGAGAAGGAAGGAAGGGAAACAGGAAATACACAAATTTCGAGGAAGACATAGTCAAAGACATGAGGGTAAAAAAGAGAGGGGACAGAGAGATAAGAATGATGAATGAGCCATTGCAGGGTTAAGAGAAGAGGGTAAGAGACAGGACTGTAGCCAGATTTTTTTGAAGACTCGCCTTCTAACCTTAGCTTCATCCTCCCGAGTCCAGCCCTGGTCACTATGGTAACGACTGATGAAAAGAACAGAGCAGAAATGCAGACAGAGCAGACCAAACAGAAACAAAGACGCAGACCAAGGCTAAACAGATAAAAAAGGTCAGAAACAAAAATGATCAGAAACTCACTGTTTGCGTTTTCAAAGCAACCTACTCAGCTGGTGCTTGTTGCCATGGATACTATTCAGTGCTGTAACCAACATATTTTAATCAAGGTAATGACAGGTCATGTCCCCCCCGTGACATTTCTTTATGTTGTCCTTATTAGAGAACCATACATCAGCAGCTACAGAGCGTTAAAGGGACACTTCGCCAATTTTTCACATTAAAATTGGATTACTCGTAATGAGGACTCAAGTGTGCAATGTCTCTGGAGAGACATAAAATACCCTTGATGATGTCATCAGGGTTATCTCAGAGACTTTAACAGAAAGCCTGGGAAATAGAGTTCGGAATAGCCTTTTAACATTAACTTATATTTCTACATTATTTTCAAGCGCTGTCACGACATAAAGCGACTTGCAAGATGAACCGAATAACGCAACATCAAACAAATGCATTACGGAGGCTCTCCAGGGCATGGTTACTTCCCCTTCAATGTCTTACATGGAAGCAGAGTCATGCTATAAATGGAAATGAAACTCATCAGAGCACAACATACCTGCAGCATTTCTAAAGCAGCCCAGCATCACTTATCCCACACCTCATGACTTTCATCCAGTGCTAATACTCAGTGGCAATGCAGGCACTCTATATGTAGCAAGGTGCAAAGCAATACCATAGAAGTCAAGGTGGTATATTGTGTTAGACTGTCATACAGGTTCCTGTGACAGACCTGCAATTAACGTTTGTGTTTTATTTTCCATAATCTTTCCCTGATGTTTCTATTTTGTAATGCAGAGATTTTTCTTTTCTTTTTTTTTGTAATTGGTATTTCATTGAATTTTTCTACAAATTTTGTCACATTTTGGTCAACAAATCAAATCATCTTTGCTATAGGAAGGGCTAGCTGTGGCTACAGCTAAGGATCCTGGTGTAGTTGTTTCAGTAATATCAGTGTTAGCCCTTAGCTGGCAGTCCTTCTCCTGTGAATATACATTTTTTAGTTGTTGACTAGATGAAGATGCCATATCTTCATCTAACCTTGAAATATCCAGTCAGTTTAGGGATTTTCTTTAGTATATCTCGGTTCTTTCAGCTGTTGTACTTTTCATTTTTGTGCTATGCCATCCAATTTTTTTTCTTATATTGTGCCGCTATGCTCTCCAATAGCAGCAACGTATTCCTTGAAAACCAAATTCACCTTACATATCTGACATCATGTGGCCAGGTGGCCATGTGGTCAGGTTCACTGGGATATCTGATTGGGTTGATGTTGCCCACATCCAGTTGTTTACCTGTTTCTTATGGACCAGTAGGGGTCAAGTTTATTTTTTTCTCTGACCTAAACTTAAAAAAATAAATGCAGTCTGGCTGGTCACAAGTAGTCTCCCTGCTTTGCCACAATGGCAGCTGTAGCTCAGAGGTAGAGCAAGTTGGCATTTCAAACCCTGGATTCTCCAGTCCACATGCCAAAGTTTTCTTGAGCAAGATACTGAACTGAGTTTGCTTCCGGTGGCTGTTCCCATGGTGTGTGAGTGTGTTAAAAACTGAGTAGCAGGTAGCACCTAGTGTGGCAGCCTTGGCCACCAGTGTATGAATGGGTGAATGTGACTAGTAGTGTAAGGAACACTTTGCGTGGTCAGAGGACTAGAAGGGCGCTAAGCAAGTCGATTTAGCATTTACCATATTTCTCAGTCCTGTCCTAAGAGCTGAAAGAAATTTGATCTTATGATGTCACTTTTGCCAACCATCCTGAAAAGAGATTAAATATATTATGCTTTCCCACTGTTATACTGGTATGAATAAAGTCTGTGACTCCACGGTGAAAGAGAGATTTAACATGAGGCAAAAACTTTAAAAACATTGGCACTAGATGAAAAACCTGGATATAATCCAAGGTTTTTGCAGATGCACTTGTCTGACGACGGTGTTGTCCTCAAAAGATGTCATCTTTAGGCCAGCTGCCCTTCCTTCTCTTATGCTGAGGTGTTACTTAACCTTTTCCTTTTTGGGTCTATAATAAAAAAAGTAACAGAAAGTGCCTGGTGCCCCAGGCTACACAACAGGCTTTTGTTACCCATGATTCTTAGCTGCAAGAGGTGATTTGACAGCTATCGGCCCCAGACACGCACACAGAAGAAAGTGCCCAAACAAATGCACATCCACACACACACCCAGAGGCAGAAAAACACACACACACACACAAACAAACACACAGTGGCACATCACTCCACTCTTAGTTTAATCTATCTTGCCTGGGTGCTGTCACCCAGCAGGGTGACGCTCACAGCAGAGGGTGTCTGTGAATGTGTGTGTGTATAGGCCCATGGTGACAGACCACCTTCTCTGTAGTGCAGCTATCCATCCATGACAAGCCCACCAGAGGCTCGACTAACAAGACTGCTGGAACTGAAAGCCAGATAGAAACACATGACTGTACATCCTTTGTGCTTCAAACCTCACTTCCTGTGAGACAAAATAGGCACAAACAAGGCTCTGCGAGATATGTACACTTACTAGTAAGCAAGGGAACACTTATTGCACGGCTTCTTCAGGGAGATTGGTGTGACGTTCCTCTCCACAGAGAAAGCAAAACACTTTTACATCTACAAAGAGAAGCTGCTAAGAAGACATACCAAACTTTCAAACCATTTGAATCAGGAGAAGCTTGTTGGGAATAAAAGACCTTATTCCATATCTTCAATTTTACAAAATCCCTCATCCCCTGCTGGGACACCCAGGCTAAAAATATATGCACTCATGGTACTGTAAAACACTTCTGCTGTTCATGAAATAGAATCATTTATGGCTCCTCAATTAGGAAGACGACACACTTGGAGCGACAGGACTCCAACTCTAATCTTCTGCTTTCAATTAGCCGCTCGACAGGTAAGAGTGTAGTTGTTAGGACTCATTTCTTCTTAAAGACACAGGTCAGTGTTGAGTACAGAAACACAAATGTGCGCACAGACACACACACACACGTCTCCCTAGTCGAGAAGAAGTCGGTAGTGTTCCTGCAGAGAGCCTGAGGCTGACTACCTTTGTTCCCTCTCTTCCTTTTTCTCGTCTGAATCCATTTTACTCTTCCTCCTCCCTTTCTCCTTCCCTCTACCTCGTCACACTCTGAAATTAGCCTCATGAAAAATAAATTGGAAGAGATGGGACGTCTTTTAGCCCATTTGCTAGAAATCATGTACACTTTATAGTACATTAAAGGCCCTAAAGACCTATTTCCTCAACAATCTTCTTAATAAGAGAATTCGGGTCCTACTGTACGTGAACACAAGATTTTCTGCCAAAATTGGAGCAGTTTTGGTTATTTCACATGAGAGATTTCTGGCTGGTTTTGTCTGTACTTCTCTCACTGGTTTGAAGTGGGCAAAGCTCAGCTGGAAAAAAAGCAGGCTGTTCATATCATAGACTACATAAATAATGGATGTAGCTACTGTGACGTCACCCATTGGTTTGTGGACTGCTGTTCTGAAGCCGGCATTTGGTTTTTTGGAACCAGAAGTGACCATATTTGGACGAGAGGTTGGAGCTGTGGAGGAGCAAGGGGTGGATCTGACTCACAGACTTTATGTTAAGTATGTAACATCATTTTTTGGGCGCTAATTTGTTCGATATAATACAAAGGATGTGAGGATATGTTGAGAAGAATACGTTGGGAAGAAAACCAGTTAGTACACTCTTGAAACCCACTTGAGTTATGTAATCCATCAGTCAACATCATGTCTGCATGTATATGTGTCAAAGTCATTGTTCCGAGGTTAAAGCAGTGCCACGCAAGTTGATCTGCATTTTCATCTGAGATACAACGCAACAAACACCCACATTGACTGAAAAAAACCCCCACAAACTTGATCTTCAGTGTGATAAAATACAAATCTATAGCAATTTCAGCGGTCACCTACTTGAATTTCATATAGGAAAAAAATGATCAGAGGCCAGTGGCTGTCTGGAAACAAGGGAAAATGCATTTAAGGCACAGAAACTCTACTGCATACATTGGAAATTGCTCAGCGTTAATGTAAAGTACGTGACATTAAACATAAAAAGCACCTGTACAGTGTCAAGTCCCTGGTTGACAAACGCTTTACAAATCTGTTGGGCGTTGACATTTTGAGGCGTCAAACACGCTGCTGGTTTCAATGGAGTCAAAGTGCCTCTTTGGAGAGGGAACACCTGAGTGATGAATGGATGACAAGCCTTGACAAATCGACATATGTCAAGCTTGTTGAGTGGCGTCGATACTGGAGTGAGGTGTCTCAGACGCACATGGAATCGCAGTGTGGCGCTGCAGGTTTTAAACATCCCCATCGTCTCTGTTGCATGTTTCCCCCCTCTGTCCTTCCGGTGTTATTATTCAGACTCAGCTAATTGAGATTCACTGCTATTAAGATTCACTGTTACATAACCGATGTGAGGCAAGTATTCATATGCGGAACTTTCTGTGCAGCTACAACATACACACCTATCTCTCTTAAAGTGAAACACAGGTATGATGCATTGTTTCTCTTCCTCTCTTTGTCTCTTTCTCTTATTAATGCACACACTCATGTGCACACACACACACACACACACACACACACACACACACACACACACACACACTCTTTCTCACACACACAACAAGACCACAGGCTACTGTACAGGACAGGCTAAGAAAAGTGGGATATGATCTTAAGTCTGTTATCACTGCCCCAAAGGTGATCACCCACCAAGATTGCAGTCATTGATACAGTATGCACTTCATTATTACTCTGTTACAATGAATTGATGCAATATTTGGGATGTCAGTTTCGGTTAATTTCGGAGTAGATGGGTCTAAAAACCGCCGACTTTCACCCTGGAGGCCGGTGTTCCCTTCCCGTAAGATTGTAAAGCCACCATGTTCTTTTTTCCCCAAACCTAACCTAACCATGTGTGTGTTGGCAAAACATAACCAAACGTAATTTGCGGTGCTGTGCTGACATAGTTCATTTATTTTCAAAGAGACTGCACACAATCTGCATATTTCCTTTGAAAACGAAAGTGTATTTTGAAAAAAGACAATGCATGTAACAGGTAGATTTTGACACAGCGTTCCAGAACGTCAACAACCAAGGCACCCAGGATACCCAGCACATCATATCTGGACGTGGAAAGTCCATGACCAAACATCAATATGTGACGAGGTCAGAGGGAGAATATGGCAGAATGTGAATAAGAATGTGGCCCCGGTAAGTAAGTGGTTTCATTTTGTGCCCCAAAACCCATTAGCATTGTTAGCTATGTTAGCACTGCTAGCCTTGGTGACACTACTAAAGGTATTACCAAAGCTAACACTGAAAACATAGTTACAAATACTAAAGGAGGGTTGTGGCTCAAAATGAAGCCGCTTAATCACCGGGGCGATCTGCGGCGAGAACTGAGGATAGGCACAATGTTTCCACAGCAACACTGTTGGATCAGGACAGCATTACTAGTGGTAATCGTCAAATGAGCAACACCACTAACTAGCTCCCATTAGACTTGGAATGTGCTCAGTGCAGCAAAATTATTATAGACCAATATCATAACTGGTCAGAAATATTCTGGTCAACCATTGACATCCATGTTAAATAGGCTACATAACATTCATAATTCACTGCACTTATTTAGCAGAGTAAATTGCAAGACTGCTCCAGTTACAAAATTGCACACCCACTTTTGATGTTTTGAATGTCTTTTTCAGGCTTTCTAATGCTGTGTCTACTATGAAAAAAGGTCAAAAAGTCCTTGCCAAAGAACACTGATTATTCTTATTTTTTTCTTTTTCATTTTCCTAAAAGCAGCTTTGAACAGCGCCTTTGTACTGGAAGCACTGGTGCTGAATACACCAAAATGACAACATTTCATTCAAATTGCACCTCAGCCTCATAACCTCAAAACAAAACCATCACTACTTACACAAGTAGTGATGTGACCCTAACCTAGTTTGGTAACAAAGACGCATAAAAACTTGAACAGAGAGCACGAAGAAACCATGGTAACCATTTTACAGTATAAAGCTCACATGAAAAAACAAGATACAGTGCATTTATATAAGTCTGTAAACCTAGATGTACTTACTTGTGCCCATTATAACACACATCCATAACGCTGATATTGCCTACACACATTCTTTCTGAGTACAGAGCACTATAGACAAGTTGTACTTGTAAGTAATGGAGTTGTGGGTTGTCCACTTTGTGTTCTGCTATGTGCTGTGTGTTTAGCTTACAGTCTGAATTCCCCACTGGGACAATAAATGGTGTTTTGTATCATGCTTTTTTGTGGTTAGGTCTACTTTGAATGCTACAGACTGTTACAGTAAAGGCAGCCAGATGGACTGATTAATTCATAGAGGAAAGGAGATGTGGTCTCACTGAACGATAAACCCTGAAATGAACTAACGCTGAATGGCTGGCTGAGTGATGGAGAGAAGGGGGGAAAGAGAGAGAAAACAAAGCAAATTATCTACAGGGAAAGACGAGTAAAGACACTTACTGAGACAGCGAGGGAACGGAGGGAAGAGAGGACAGACAAGATAGAGACAGAGGGGAGGAAATGCATGGCTGGGCATGAATAATATAGACTGCTTTCTACTCTCGTCTGTCTTCATCTCTCTGCTTCTGCTGTAACTTGGGGAAACATACACACGCACAGACACACTGTTGTTGAGGTGTTTTTTTTTTACTGTAGCATCATTTTAATGTAGAAGAATAGGAAGCACACTCTGGACAGCCTCTGAGCACACATGGAGCGCTCCCTCGGGAGGTCACGAGGTTCATGTGAAACATGTAAACGACATGTTAGACTTAAATATTTAACATCCATGCAAGAAGAAGATTTCTTTTCACGAGTGGGATGATAGAATGAAATCAGTATAAACGGAAAAGAAAATATGTTAATACCATCTATATATATATTATACATAACCCTACATATATACTAGTCATATAACTGGATACGTAATGCTGCACAGTGGCGGACTCAAGCCGTCTGAGGGCAGGGGTGAAAAAATAAAAAGGGCACCACCACGCAGTTTTCTAGCATGTAGGGCAGCCTATATGGAACTCGTGATTTCTCCAGTGTAAGGTCATCCATTAGTGCACTGCATTTCGATTTCTCCGATAGAAGGACACACTTCATAGCATTTTCTTGCACAGTGGCCCATCATAGAGAGCAAATTGTCATGTTTTATTGACCATAGGGGCATCCAAGAGGGCACAGTTTTTGAACATAGGGCTATCAAGGGGGCAGATTCATTCAATCTTTATGTTTCTTTACGTTTAAAAAACACTGTGGTTAACGTGTGGTTAGGCTCAGGCAGAAAAACAACTTGGTAATGGTCGGGAAAACGTCATTTTTGCTGCTAAAAAGGTTTTGGTGGCACAATCACATCTGGAAACATAGCCATGTCCCTGGAAAACACAACTGTTTTTTGTGGCACTATCTTTGGTTGAAAACCAGCAACAGATCGCCTAAAAAAAACACAGGTTTGGTGGCTAAAAAGCAGCTGGAAACACAGCAGGGACTCACTAAAAACATCCAGTTTTGTTGTTTGTTGGTCTCAAACAGAGATCTGCAGTGATACGCAGCTTGGCAGACATCTCACCAAGGTGCCACCATCAACCAAGCCCTACGCCTTGGGATGATAAAAACAGCTCATATACTTTATAAACATTGATATGATATGTATATAGCAACAAATGTAACCTATACTTGGTTTGCAGAAATGCATGCCAACATTTTCTTCTGGCAGCTGGGTTGGTCCAACAGTGACGCTGCATAATGTTCTAACAAACGACCATATACACTACTGTATTATATATTATGGCACAAACCATTCTTAAAATTAGATTTAGTTGACAACAGCCTGTTACCAGGACAAACTTTAAAGGTATGACTGCCAACCCGTACTTTGTCTGCAAGTTTCGAAGCTTCCTCTTGTATGGGTGCTGCAACTACCTTTTTGTTTCCATTTTCTAAAGTCCTGACCTCAACTGCGCACCACTCCCATGTCCTAATCACAGTTTAACAAGAAGAAAATAAGTGAATACAGGCAGAGGGCAAAGTCTCTGCAGAAAAAATACACTGCTACACACTTCTGGTGAGTCATAAGTAATGATTGAGATGGATTACTTTTAATAAGTCCATACAATGTTTTTAGAAAAATCCTGCATAGTATATCTTTAACCGTTCCACCAAAGACTGATATTCCCTCTAAACTTCTCAGAAGGTTTCATTTCAGTAACAGCATGAGGTCCAAAGAGGTAACAGTATCCAATATTTCACAAAAAAAGCAATGATTGGAAAAAACATATTGAAGTACAATGTTATAACTATTGTTTTCCTTATAGGTTTGAATATGTGTTAACAGAGGACGTATAGCCGTGTCTTATAATCCAATGGGCCAACTGTTCATTGATAGAGACCTGATACTTAATGATAGATTGCCACAGCTCAAGTTATTATTTCATTTATTCATGTTGTTTCCTGTTTTACTTTGAAACTCACATTTCCTCTGGTTTCAGATCACTTCACTTCCTGCTCCTGTGTGTTTTCCCTCCCTTCTGATTGTCTGTCCCACCCTGATTAGCCTCACCTGTGTCTCGTTATCTGTCCCCTCACCACAGTATTCAGTGTGTGTCTTGTTTTCTCTCAGTGCTAGTTCGTCTTAGCTCCTTGTGTGTCTAGTGTTCCAGCATTTTGTCTCCTTGTGTCCTTTTCTTGTTTTTTTTTTTATTTAGCCTGTTGATTGACTCTACCTCATCATTACTGGATTTGTTGCCATCACTGATTGTCCTTCTGCGTACCGAACCTACCTTTAGACCAGTAAAGACTGTGTTATTTTACCTGAACTGTCTCCAGATTCATGTGTTTGAGTCACTCTCCCCTGGGTCACCAGTTGTTACATTGATAATGCATTTGCAGCTTTACTAAATAGAGCTCTGTCCTTAACTGCCTTATTGATTGAGGTTCAATTTTAGCCTCACTATATTTGCGTTTTTTTTTTTTTGACAGTGCGTCTCTTGGATGCCTGCTGCTTACGGTCTGGCGCCTGGTCTCTACCTTTTTATAAAGCCCTGACCTCAGCTGAGTGCTGTGGGGTACATACCCAGAAAATAAGAAGAAAATAAGAAAGTAAAGGCAGAGGGCAGAGTCCCTGCAGGAAAATACAACGGCACACACTTCTAGTAGGTCGTAAGTGATATCTTAGAGTGATTACCTCTGTATGCCTCTATGCATTGTTTTTAAGAAAAATGCTGCAGAGTATATTTAAAGTCAAAATAAAGGTTTAATGATTCATCCCCGAAAAAACATAAAAGGTGGGGCAGATAGTTAGTAACCTGGGAGGTGAAACCCAGGGCAAAAAAGTCCACTCACTCCTGTTTTTACAGCTCATTTCTGTGAGCTCATGGTGATGATTGAAGACGATCAGTAGAGTATCAATGTTTTTACTGACTGAAAACTTATTAGATAATGGCTTCTGGACAGTAAGGCGACACTGCTGAGAGAGATTTTTAGAGAGTAAATCAAACAGAGACTGTAAAAATGGGTTGAAATTATGCCCTTGCATCCTTGTGGAAAAATCCTGCAAAATGAATTTGATGAGTTTACCCTCAACGCTCCTTCTTTGCAACGATCTTCAGAGGATTTTGAGGCCCTTTAGCACTTAAATATTCATTTATACTTACACAGCGACACATGATTTAAGGGTTGCTTGAGGTTAACAATGACAGACAGAATAGGAGTGAGCATGGGGTATAAAAAAGAAAAGGAAGAGAGGGAGTATAAAAGACGATGCTACAGGTCTGGAGTCATTATTTCCACTGGTGGCTTCAGCCAGATCAATAGACGGGGAGAGTGTGTGTGTCCAATCTCCGCTCCGTTTGGACATGTGCTTATGTGTCCTACCTCCCTAACACACACACACACAGACGGAGGCAGCCAAGCAGGCACAATGCATATGGGCAAGCAGCCAATTGCAACGGCATACTCTCTCTTACCCACACACACACACACACACCGGTGTTGGCGTATTGTCCCACCAGAAATGAAGACTGAGGCCCGATAGCACTAAGAGCAGAGGACAGCCTCTGGATAGATTTCCAATACGCAACCAGAGGCTTAAGCAAGACAGAGTCACGGATAATCCTCCCTCCTTCTCCTCCTCCTGTGCTCCCTCACTTCTCCCTCTATCCCTCTGGCCCTCCCTCCGACTCTGTTTCTCGCTCATTTCATCCCTTTATTCCTCTCTCTCATGGTTCCCTCTTTTCTCCCCGTTGGTTACCTCCATTTGCTCTTTTCTGTCCCTCTGTTTCCCCGCCAGCCTGTCCCTCTTCTCTGTCTCCACGCCACACTTTTTTCCTCCATCTCTCTTCTCTTTCATCTCCTCTAATGCAACCTGTCATTCTGCTCTCTTATTCCTCCTTCGATTAGCACCTCCCCTCCCCTCTGTCTCTCCCTTCATGTGTCTTATTTTGTCTCTCAGATGGTGTTTTACGTTAAAGAGCAGCTGTTGTTGAGTCACATCCTTAAGTTAAAGCCATGACACACTCTGAGGGCGCTGGTATAAACTTCTTCAATGCTGATTGGCCTTTAATCGCTCATTACACCCTCTGCTACAGCTGCTACAACCTCCCTGTGACTAACACATCTTTAAACACACATACACTGTATTCTGACCCTATACATGTGGTGTGCAGTATAAAGCCTGAAGCGCTGACAATGTACGGCAGTGCTTCGCAGCCTTTTTTTCCTTGTGATGCCTTAAAACAAAGCAATGTCTACTTCGGACTCCTTATCACAGGGTGTATGAGCTGTGAGTAGTTCAAGCGAGTGATTGCCACTTCTCAGACTGTTCTTTTGAATCACTTCTATATTTCAGAAGATGTTAAACTATATGGTATTTCACAAGAAGCGGGTTGTAGGGCTTTTTTGTGTTGAAAAAAGTTGTCCACTGCTGCCGAATGTGACTGAAAGCTGGCTAAAGCTGCCTTAGTGGCCAGCAGAAGAAGACTATGGTGAAAGAAGTTAAGAGATGGTGACGTTGAAAAGGAGCATGTAAGTTAAAACACACCTGCAACAGTTTTGCCGTATTACTTTAGCTATTGCTATTGTTGTTTTGTATGATTTCAGATCTGTTTTATCTGATATGCATGATGGTTCTTTGTTCACTGAAAAGACACACGGTGTCTCAATGTCTCTCTGTTACTCACAGATACAAACAAGCTAATAGAAATGGATGTACGCTGCCTTGTGTGTAAAACTGAATGTAAGTTAAATTGGCTGGCTTTTGTTTGGCGAGTGAGGGTAGAGGTTAAGACGGACAAAGTGGGTCATGTTTGACTGCCACACACTAACAAGGTGTCTTATTTTGTCTCTCAGATGGTGTTTTATGTTTAAGAGCAGCTGTTGTTGAGTCACATCCTTAAGTTAAAGCCATGACACACTCTGAGGGCGCTGGTGTAAACTTCTTCAATGCTGATTGGCCTTTCTTTGCAAGATAATCCACAGACCTTGCTGTGCGCAGTATCATGTAGGAACTATTTTCTTTCTACAGAGCTACACCCAACAACGGTATCAGAGTGCAGAGTGAACTGTTTATCTACTCATGAACAAGATGCTGATGCTCGTGACAGTGTGAGATGTTAAGATTTATGGCAACCTCCTCAGCTGAGTTGTATGTTAGCTAGCTCAGTGGTGCTAGGTGAGCTAGCAGTAGATGCACGCTACCTTTTGCGAACTGTCCCTTTGAGTTACTTCACTGCTATTGTCTCTGAGCCAAAACTGCATCATATTACATCACATAAACAAACATTAAGGGACAAGATAGACAGCCAGTTAAGATGCAGAAATAGCTCATCAGTGTAACATACAGAAACCTAAGCTACATGATCAGACTGAAATACACCACACAGTCCAACAAAAGTTATCCAATGCTCCGTTCCTACCCCTTCCACCTTGAGAGGAATTAAGTCCAACCAGATATTGAGCAACAACTGGTTTGACTAACGGTAGATTGGTGCTTAATTGCCCAGATTTCCATCTATGTCAAGCGCACTGATCGATGGCTTAAGTCGCTTAGCTGTTTCTCTGCCCCTGTGGATTCTAATTAAAACACATTTGAGAGAAATACTTGTTGTTTTTAGTTGCAGAGGGCAACAACTTTGCCACATGCAGCTGATCTGTTTTCACAAAAATATGTTTAGTCAAGTGGATTCTCTTCATCATAATCGTCTTTGACTGTGTCTAACAAAACTAGGTATACGTTAAAGGAGCAGTGTGTGGGATTTAGTGGCAGCCAGAAGTGAGGTTTGCAGATTTCAACCAGCTGAAACTTCCCCATGTGCCAAATGGAGCTTTCTTCGGTGTTCGTTGTTCAGGAGGGTTTTTATTGGGAGCCCAATTATTTGCAGAGGTCTCTACCTCTCCAAAACAAACAGGCAAGGTGATTAAAACCGGTAAAAACACTGGATAAAGAGGTTTCAAATTACAAATCAGTGTTTATCTAATGCTGTTTGGGTTGCTAGCCCAGCATCTTTTTCTCTGATAACTTAAGATCCAGACATTCAGGAGGTTTTTAGCAGGAGCTGAATTATCCTCAGAGGCCTCTTCCTCTCCAAAACAAATGGACCCAGTGTGTTAAACCAGTAAAACCACTGATTAACACAGTTTCACGTAAGAATCTGTGTTTTTCCAACACTGTTTGGCCCGTCGCAGAGGGGCTGCGAACTATAGTGGCTGACACAAAAACATGAATGGCCCTATCTAGAGCCAGTGTTTAGTTTGTCCGTTCTAGGGTACCATAGAAACATGGCAGTGCAACATGGCAGACTCCATGGATGAGGATCCGCTCCTTATGTAGATATAAACTGCTCATTTTAAGGTAACAATAGCATGACAATTCTTTTGTTGCTGATTCTTATACAAGAAATTAAACATATTATATTTGATTTCTGACAATATGTCCTCCTAAATCCTACACACTGGACCTTTAAAGTCCAGCTAATGAATGGAGGATTTTTTCCTGCCCTCTTGAAAAGTTGCTTGTGTGAGCATAGTGTTAAAAGAGCTACATATAAAGTGATGGGCGGTTGTTGCGACATGTCTTTTGAGGCGACTTCAATAGAATCATTGAGCACATCAAGTCAAGTCATTAGAGTGAGGTGATTTGGCAGGTGGCCAAAACCCCGGGGTAACCATCGGAAACCAATTAATATCCCTAACGGAGGTATCATGCTTCTGGCACAATGCCCACAGGGAAAATCAACTCGCTGATTACACTGCTGTAAACTGCTGCTGTAGTGTGTATGTGTGTGCGCGTGTGTGCATGGTTGTGTGTTCCAAATCATTTTCCTGCTCAACATGCGACGACATGAGAAGCCACAGGTGTGCATTTGTTTCAAAGCCACATCAGTTACTCATGCACTGTATCCAGTCGTGGCTGGGGTTGTGTTTCTGGCTCATGTGTGTGCTTTTGAAAGATGCAGGCGCAACTATTCATTTGTAATAAGTATGTAGATGCAGTATAATTGGTTCATTCAGCGAACATGAGCATTCAGTGCAATCATGTGTAACATCCACTCTGTTTGAATTACAGAGTGGATGTAAAGATGGAGCTGATAATGGAGAGAAAATCTAATATCAACCACAAAGCTGGTGTCAGCTATCAGGAACCGTAACATTATACATCAGACTATAAGATAAGTACAGCTCAGTTTTTCTGTGTAGGCAGGACGTTCTGTCCCTGAATCCCTCAAGGAGAAATTAGTCTTTTCTTTCGCCACCATCGACAGAGAGGACAGAGGTCGGGGCTGGCTACAGAGCAGCATCTAAAGAGTTGGTAGGGCGTCATTGTCTTGGCAAACACTGTGAACTGTTGAAAGTTTTGGTCAAAGGATGGTCTCTCTAATAAGTACGCCACACTAGAGTGCCGTCATCTTTCATCTGCGGGAAACTCATTAAGTGCCTGCTATGATATCCACCTCCCTTCATCTCACCACTGCCCTTAACGAATGAAAAAAAAAGAATAATATAGGTCACTTTAAACTAAGAAATGTATGTCTGCTATGACTAATGTACCATGCAAGTGGTTGCTTGAATTAGAGCTTGGCCATATGCATTAACCGAGATCAGCTGAACACCTGAGCTGTAACATGAAAACAATTACTGGAGCAAAGCAGGGTACCAACAGTGATGCGTCAGTGCCAAAGTCTGTCTTTGGGACTCCTCAATAGCTGTCATGTAGCTGTCAATAGACAAATGAAGAATGAACTGTCCATGGTGCTGAAACCACCACCCAAGTCGACTTCAGCCTCTGATAAATTAGCGACACATTTCACTATGACTGGGCCCAGATTACAAGAACAAGCAGGGAGTTTAAAAGCCGTTTTAGACTTTCTATTAGCTTGAAAACGGCTATCAAATACATTCAGTTCTACTATATATACGCCTGTTTCTCACAGAATCAGCTTCAAAATTCTTCTGCTGGTCCATAAATAACTGAACGGTTCAGGTCCAAGATACTTGGCAGATCTCTTGACTGAGTACGACCCTGGTTCTGGATTACTGGTTGCTCCCAGAGTCAAAACTAAACGCAGTGAAGATGCTTTTAGCTTCTATGCTGCTCATATGTGGAATAAGTTGCCAGAAGAGCTAAGACTTGAGACAGTAGCCTCTTTTACACAGGAATTGTGCAAATTTGCAGTAAAGCCCAATCCCTCTTCTTTCCGCATTGGCAGTATAAAAACAAAATCGGGGAGTGCAGCAAATTGCCGCCTGCCTTCTTTTGTTTATACAGAATGTGCCTTTTTTGGGGCAATGGGGGGCGTGAGCTAGTAACAGAACGTGCAGCTCAGCGTGTGACGTAAACGGTGACGTACCGAGGAAAGCCGCGGCTGGTCAGTCCTTCGGCGATTCTCTCGTACATTGGCCCGTCCTTCACGGTTCCCGTCATCTGACGGTTAATAGCCTCCTCGTTAGCGGGCAAGGAGGGCGCGCAATTCTTTATCTCCCCAGTTGCTCATCTTCTGCTTTGCGTCTCCTTAGTGCTGCTAGATACTCATTCCTGCTATCAGCTGTTTCCTGGTTTGAAGTCCACACCAGTGGGTCGAACGTGCGACGTCATCAGCAGCCCCTCCCACAAGTCATCAACAGCCCCTCCCAAGGTGGAAGGCCGCCTCGCTCTGTTTATACTAAAACCGTTCCGCCAATATGACTACCCTACGAGGCGGAAAATTGGGTGCCTCAGATCAACTCGCCAATCCGGCTCTGTGTGTGTAAACACTCGCAGCTGGCCGGCAAATCTGCCGAACATTCGTGGAAAATCTGGCAGTGTAAAAGGGGCTAGTGATTATTACTTTCGAATCAAATCTAAAGATCTACCTGTTTACCTTTGCTTTTAATGAATGTTCTTTAAATCAAACTTATTTGACTGTTAGTTTTATTGGTTTTGTGATGTGCTTTTGCTTGCTTGCCTTTATTGTTTTTATCATTTGTTTCTTGTGCTTGTACCTGTGTAATCTGTAAAACGCTTTGGGTTCCCTTTGGGTATGAAATGTGCATGGATGGGGCGAAGGCCCAGGGGCCCAAAGTGTCAGGGCCACCCCCACCGTCCTCTGCCTGCTAAATGTCATTCAAATTAACATGTACCAACCAGGAAGAGACTCAACATGACCACAAGAAGATGTAAAGGAACTGCAACGAGACACAAAATAACTACAAAAAGGGACAAAACAAACACAAATAGACACGAGATGACCAAAAAAGGACAGACAATTACCCCAAAGAGACACAAAACGACTACAAAGACACACAAAGTCACGTCAGAGAGACACAAACCACAAAATGATGCATTATGACAACTAAGACACGCAAAACAACAACAAAAAAAGAGGCGAAACCACTACAAAGTCTGTTTGTCTTGCTGCCATGTAGTAAAGGTGGGGTTCCTTTTGCATATCTGTGCCCAGGAGCCCATCATCTCTTAGTCCACCTCTGGAAATGTGCTTTATAAATACTTTTTTCTTGCCTACTGATCCGGAGAAGTTTTGTGTATTGTTTCGCTTTGACTTGAACAGTCAAAGCCACGAGTCAAGTTTGTACCTCTAAAAGACAAATGACAACACTGTGCATCTACAAACCTGTAATATGGGATGTTTTGCACTGTAGTCTCACACTGTTAACTCACACCGAAGCTGAAACACCTTCTGCTGTGACATTTGATTTCATTTATTAGACTTTTGGCTGACATTAAGGACCAGTCGCCTACAGGAAGGTGGTAGTAACTTCAGAATGACTCTGGTCATCTCATGCGGAGCTGCAGGGCCACCTAATCTTAAAAAGATTTGTATGTTTTCCCACGAAAAGCAGCATCAACCAGAAAGATCTACTTGATTCCTCAAGTTCTTCTACTTTATGTGATGACAGTGATGATGATAATATCCATTACTCCTGGGGACAACTTGGACTAAAAGGCTCTTTTTGATAATAATAGATAAAGATGACATCATGGCAATCAAGGTAACTGTGATCTATCTTACAGACTGTACACTCACACACACACACTCCTGCCCTTCATGATGATGCCATTCTGTTTATCATCAAACTACGCTTCTGCAGGTAACATCCAACCTATGATTACTTGGAACAAACTGTTGGTGAATGTGTGCCTCGCTGCGACACAGATGCACACACACTTACATACATACACACACATACACCATCGCCACCCCTCTCCTCATCCCCTGTTGCTATGGAACCTGTCGCCAAGGCAGAGGTATGTGGTTGTGATGGAAGTGGTGGACGAAAACGACGACGATGATGATGATGGCCGTGAAGATGATAATGGTGATCGGATAAATAACCCTCTTTGCTGAATTACAAGGTCCGGCCGGCCATAAAGCAAAAGCGTTGCTGGGCTTTTTGCTCTCTGCAACGTGGGTGGAAGGAGCGACGCGTAATACTGCGCAATGCAAACAGACCCTTTCCTCACCGTCAAACAAACCACAGCCCTGGATGTCGGCTCACTCTTTTTTTTATTTAAATGTTTGGCTTTTTTTCCAACACTTAAAAAAAGTCGTCACGTTAAACTTCAGTCGTGTCTTGGGCGAAACAGCCCACTGTCCTCCGCTGCCTTCCCCCCCGAAATAGCACACCATCAACCCAATTCTCAGCAGACAAATAAGTCCTGCAGGCCCTCCTACTGCCACCTGTCATCTCTATGCTATTTCTCTCTCGCGCGCGCTGCTATTAAGGAGCCCTGCGGACAAGAAAACTTGGATTAAAACGTGACAAATGCGACTATTGATTATAGGAGATGGGAGGATCGATGGTGATCGAGCGCGCGTATCGGTGGGCGCTGCTCAATTTCCTGCTCCTTAGCGACCACTGTGTGTTCATTTCTGACATATGGCCAGGGATATATGTGCAGTTTTCCAAAATAAATAAATAAAATAAAAAAAATAAAGCCCCTGGGAGGCAAGATCTGCTAAATAATTTGTACACACACGCTTTTGCTGTCATTTTCTGCTGTCTAAAGCAACAATGCTCCCCGAGTACAACTGCCTGTAGGCTCAATATGACCACAGCCCACCTATTATGCCACAGTTCTCCCGTGGACAGGCCTGTCAAACCTACAAGTGTGGACTAAAACCAAGCAAGAAAAAAGGCCTCATCCATATCTGCTACCTGCAGCCCTGTTGCGTGATTATGGCACAAGTTCACTCTGTGCACAAACTGCACATAGCGGGGGGAGAAAGAGACCAAATAAACAAAACTGCACACAGAGGGAAAGTGGAGGAACTGCATCTGTCCATCTGTTGAAAACGAGGAGAGCTAACACCCCTTTTCCTTTTTTCCCTCCACCTCCCTCCCTTCTCTCCACCTCCTCCTCCTCTTTCCCCATCCCATCCCCATTTCGAGATCATCATACCTCTCTTACTCCCTCCCTCCCTCCCTCGTTCCCTCACTCCCTTCCCTCTCTCATGCACAGTTACAAGATGTTTGCCAGTTATAAATAAAAAAGACACCACATACCTTGATGGTTCTCAAGGGTGTCCTCCGGGATGTACATGTTTTTGCTTTCATTTACCATAAATGTAGTCCGGCGTTATCCCTATAGGTGAATGGAAGAGACAGAGAGAGGGGAAAAAAGCTGGAGAGGCGGAGGGAAAATAACGAGGAAAAAAAGCCCCCCAAAAATAAAGAAATTAAAAGAGGGGAAAAAAGAAGAAAGAACTGTCTGACACGGACAGTCTTGGGTATTCCGTTATTTTTTGTTTATGGGGAGGGTTTCTTCGGATGGAGTGAATATTACCTAATCCCCATGATGGAGGTGAAGGCGAGAAAAAAGAGGGAGCTTTCGGCGGAACCGGTTGGGAAAACGCACCGGTGCATCTCTCGGTACATCCGGGCCCTAGGCGAGAAACATGAGACCAGCACCGCGTTCAATTCAATTCACACCTCGCTCTCTTTCTCTCTCTTTTCTTTCTCTCCTCTCCCTTGTTGTCTTAAAAGAAAAATAAGGTTTCAAAAGGTTACAAAGCACGGGCGCTGTCAGTGACGGTCGCAATGGAAGTGCGCAAAAGACGCATTCGTGCGCATCTTCAGCAGCGTGTCAAAATGTGAGAGGATGAAGAAGAGGAGGTGGAGGTGGTGGTGGAGGAAGAGAAGGAGGAGGAAGAGAAGAGGAGAAAAATTAGAAAATGAGAAGAGTGTAAATATTCCATCACGGGTAGCACGGGGTTAAATCTCCCAATAGGTTGTCGGTTATTCCACGTATCTATAGCAGAGTCCCCCCAAAAAACAGAAGCCAGGCCGTCCTGTCTCATCCGGAGACGGGTTTCTCTGTCCTGATCCAGTCCATGATGGTCCGGCGGTGTGTCTGTCAGTCAGTCTGTGTGCCTGTCTGTCTGCTTGCCTGCCTGCCTGTCTGTCTGTCTGCCTGTGTCTCACTGATCGGGAGTTAGAGCTCTCTCTTCTCTCTGCCTCTGCTGCCCCTGCAGCTCAGCTCTGCAGTGATACCGAGAGAGAGTCAGAGAGAGAGAGGGGTAGCCCCCCCTCCCCGTGCATGTAGACGCTTTGACTGTTTCCAGATGTGTGTGTGTGTGTGTGTGTGTGTGTGTGTGCCAGAGAGAAATAAGGAGGGAGGGAGACTGTACAGGCAACAGTGGAGAACCAGCGGCTGGTATCCAGATGATGATGATGATGATGATGGAGACGATGAAGACAAAGATGATGATGATGATGATGATGTTGATGAAGTGTGTGTGTGTGTGTGTGTGTTTGTGAGGAGAGGAGAGCCTGGGAGAGCTCACAACATTTTAAAGGAGTACTTCACCCACAGAGCAGTCATTTATAACTCGCCCTGTGTTACAGTATTTAACCCATAAAGAAAACTTTGCCTTTCTTGCATGTTTGCACGATGAATCAAGAATCGAAAAACACAGAAAATTCTTGATTAACTGGAGCATAATGGGAGCCATGCTTAACAACAGCAAAACTATATCAAAACATCCTTTTACAAACTCACACACAACTCGTGCACTGAAATCCAGGCCTCATTTATCCAGTCAAATTTGCAGTACTTCCCAAACACTTCCATTTTTGCTTAAACCTTACTATTTAAAACACTTCCATGTATACAAGAAGCATGTCTTGGCAAGTGCACTGAGCAGAACTCAAGGGCATGAGCTTGCCCAGGCATGCTGCTCGTATGTGGAAGTGTTTTAAATAGTAAGGTTTTAGCAAAAATGGAAGTGTTTGGGAAGTACTGAGTAAACAACTGGAGCAACCCTGTCTTTTAGAAATTATATTTGTACGTAACTAAACTGATTTCTGGCACAGTGGTGCAGTGGATAGCATTGTCGCCTCACAGCAAGAGGGTTCCTGGTTTGAACCTAGGGTGCGGGAGCCCTTCTATGTGGAGTTGCATGTTCTCCCTGTGTCAGCGTGGGTTTTCTCTGGGTGCTCCAGCTTCCTCCCACAGTCCAAAGACATGCAGGTTAATTGGTGACTTTAAGTTGTCTGTAGGTGTGAATGTGAGCATGAATGGTTGTCTGTCTCTATGTGTCAGCCCTGTGATAGTCTGGTGACCTGTCCAATACAAGCAGTTACGGAAAATGAATGACTGAATGACCAAACTGCTCTCTTAATTATGTTGTTGTAGAAATTAAATTGCTGCTTGTATTGTGCTCAGGGAGCTTACTCTGAGGAAACAAAGCACTACATTCATGTACTGCACAAACATGGAAGGTTGAAGAGGATGGTGGCTGCACCAGGATTTGAGGTTTGTGTTCAGACTCTTGTCTTAGGTTTACGTTTGAGATTAGGCAACAAAAGCACTTTGGTTAAGGTTAGGGTATGATTGTAATTTCAGTTAAATTTTAAAAAAAGGCAATACAAACATAATGTTACAGTCACTATGAGTGGAAACTGTATTGCAAGACTGCCTATTTTGGCAAAAAACGACTGAAATACATTTTCAGTGAACATTTTGCTGACACATTTAGTTTCACATTTTTGGGACTTGCCAGTTACGTGTCGGAGCAACATTTACTCATTCTGTTGACAGAAAACATAATTCGCTTGGCATTACGTTTCCCTCAAAAATGTATTTGCTGTTTTAAATTAGTTGTATATAAGTGTAATTTCTAGGAAACAGGTCTGACTGGATAAGACTGGGATTATACTGCACGCTGTGCAAGAGTTTGTGAACAGATGTTTTGGTATAGTTTTACTGTTGTTAAATGTGGTCCCCATTTTACTCCAATTCATCAAGAATTTTCTCTGGTTTATGCATTTTCGTACCCCGTGCACGCATGTTAGAAAAACAAAGATTTCTTCCTGAGTTCAACGAAACAGTAAAGTATTCATATACAAATGTTCATTTTGTGGGTGAAGTATTCCTTCAAAAGGATCAGCAGGTCAAAGAAAAGACATAAAAGAAAAGAAAAGTGGCCAAAACTCCTGCATGTCAGAGACAGCAAGAGGAAATAAAGAGAAATTGTGCCTCTGTGTATGTGCGAGAGAGGGTCGGAAGAGGGATAATGATCCATAGCAGGCTCAAGCCTTGCATTGACTTTAATTTCTGCAAGAAGAACCAGAGTTCAGAGATGTAGCTACATCAGATTTCCCCATCGTCCCTACACATCTGGACTGCTTCAGACCTGTTCTTTTCTTTGGCCAAGGCTGTGTTTACACACACACTCAGTAAAAATCTGGTTTTTCAACTCTTTTATGAGTCAAGCTCTGATCTTTTCATGGCTCTCCTAAACAGAGAGAAACCACAAGGAAGCTGATTTTCAGATCTCTGGATGCTGTGTAAATACAAACTCAAATCTCATGAAGTAGACGGGTTCAGGAAGGTCGCTGCACAAAGACTGAATGTGAACCTTTTTATCTAGAGGACAATGAAATGATTTTTAGAATTCAATTATGTTTCTTTTTCTTTTTGCCCTCGGGACAGTGAAGTTTGTTTCGACATCATTCTCCATGGCCAGGAACAAATTGGTCCTGGCCCCTCAAGCACACAAAGTCATTTTCTGGAGACATGGGTCCATTTTCTTAGGTAACACAACAATGAAATGGAGCTCATTTGGGAGTCAAATGTCAAACAAAGTCAACAACATCAGCTCTTAACTAAATAGCTCTGGACCAGGCTCTGATGCCATTGAGTCAGCTTGGCTCTAAAGCTCCTGCTGAGGCTTTTGGACAGAGCTGCTCGCACAAAAATACATGTCGGTTCTTAAATTGAGCTGTTTTCTTAAAAGCTCTCCACAGGCAGCTTGATATAAAAGATAAAAAGAGAGAAACATTTTTTTCCATTATCTACTCAGTCTTTAGAAGGATCTTGACCTTATTTTGAAAAGCAGTTCCTGTCTCTTTTATGGCTGTATCCACAAAACACAAAGTTTGTCCCAATATTTCACATTAAAGGATGATTTTTAAATGTCAGACGGGTATAAAAAGGCATGGCAACGCTTCACAAAACAGATAATTCAGGCTCAATAATCCATCAGGATGTAAGCTACTGAGCAGCATTTTAAGATTCTAATTATGGTACTGCCCATGCCATGTAATTGTATTTGACACTGAATACGAACTTCACAATGTGCAGGCCTCATGTCAATCTCACTGCAGGCTATAATCAGGAGGTGAATCTGATGACTCAACCCAGCCTGTATTCATTTGTTCAGTGCCATAGCACAAAATCCCCACCCACCATCCTGTAATAGAATAAAGCTTTTTGTCTGCATGTGTCACTGGAGACATAGTAAAGACAGGGAGACAGCTGATTAATGATTCTATTGATGACATTTGACAGATGAATTGTCTATTTTTGAACAATATATAGTGTTTTGTGATGCAGATGGTATGTTAATATACTGTACACTAATCAGCCACTACATTAAAACCGCTGACAGGTGAGGTGAATAACACTGATCATCTTGTTACAATGCAATGTTCTGCTGGGAAACCTTGGGTCCTGCTGCACCCACCCAAACACCGTTGCAGACCAAGTACACCCCCTCATGGCAACGACACTCTCCAGGTCTATTAGCAGAGCAATGCGCTATGCCACACCACAAAAACTGCTCAGTGTTGCCTCTCTCAATGGCTCCGAACTGTCGTTGGGAACACACTGGTGTCTTAACATTAACATTATTAATTTTAGCTTGGCTTGTCATTACGTAGTAACTAGCTTCTAGCAGTCTGGACCACTCTGCGAGGCGTTCGGATGCCGTTCACAACAATGGCTTTATTGCAGTCATCACCACAAAACAAGAGACACAGCCTTCTCATGAGGTCGAACAGTAGCCCTGAGCTTATCTAGACACTTAATTCTACTGCTGTCATCATTCTTTGCCGCCTGCCGTCTTCACCATGACACCCCTGGGCGAGCTGCTTCCCTCCACACTCACTGAAGCACCTGTCGCACCCTCACAGGTTACCCACAAGGCCACCACCCTTTAAGTGGAAAAAAGGTGAGCCTGTAACATCAGGAATGCTCAAGGAATGTGACGAAGAGCTTAAAGTGTGGACCTGGCTTCCATATATCCCAGATCCTGATCTGATCAAGCATCATTGGGGTCTGCCCCCAACACCCTGGTGTCAGGCCTTACAGGCTCGACAGGTCAGAGCCAAGTCCGATCCAAAAAGTTCCCATTGAGGGTACCGGCAGATGCTTGATCAGATTGTGATGTGGGGCCAGGTCGATGCCTCAAGGTCTTTGTCACATTCTTGAGCGGTCTTTGTGGTGTGGCGCGTTGCCCTGCTGGGGGAAGGGCCACTGCCATCAGTGAGTGCCGTTACCATGAGAGGGTGCATTTGGTCTGCAGCAGTGTTTGGATGGGTGGTACGGAGACCCAAGGTCTCCCAGCAGAACATTACATTGCAAGGAGATGATCAGTACTTTTCACTTTATCTCTCAGTGGTTTTAATGTTGTTGTTGATCAATGTATATTTGGAGGAAAACTAAGGATTGGTGAATACCTGATGAATGAATAAAAACATATCCTGAACGAATACATTTTATACATACTAATTGTTTAATTGTTATAAAAAGCAGCAGTTAAGTACTTGTGCTGCAGAAAGAAATGGCTCCTGTGACTGATGAATCACTATCTAATACAATGTTAGACTGTAAATACTGGTGCACTGATTCATTTTACTAATAAAGCTTATCAAGATGCAGCTTGTTTTAACTACTTAACTATGACAACTCAAAATCTGAGGGGTCCTGAGTTGATAAATGGATTAGAAAAGAACAAAAACAAAGCTTTTTTTCTAATTATTGCTTGTTTTGTGAAATACTGGATACTTTTCCCTCTTTGGGCCTCATGCTGTCATTGAAATGAAACCCTCTGGGAAGTTTACAGGGGAAATCACTCTTTGCTGGAACTGCTAACAAATCACAGACACCAAAACATGCAGCCCAGTCACCAAAAGAAAATGTTGGCATTGCACATTTCTGCAAACCACAGATATGTTACATGTGTGCTTTGGTATCGTATTGATGTTTCCAGAGTAATGCAGTTTTGATTACATGTATATGAGCTGACTTTGTCATCAGAAGGTGGAAGGGATGATGGATAGCGTGCCACCTAGGCAAGATGGCTGCCAAATTGCAAACCACTGTTTGAGACCAACAAATGACAAAACAAGTTGGTTTTTAGCCAGACATCTGCAACATTTCCAGCCATGATTGTGCCACCAAAACTGTTTTTTTTAAGCCAATACATGATCTTTTTCTAACCATAACCAAATGGTTTTTGTACCTAAACATAACCACAATTTAACCGAAGCTCAACATATCCGCTACATGTGATTGGGTTGAAACATGCCCCAAAAGGTTGGGAGCCACTGGTAACTGGTAACTATGGCTGTCAGATAAATTAAGTGGAGTAACAAGTACAATATGTCCACCAGAAATGTGGTAGAGTGGTATCAGAATGAAGCAGCATATAAAAGCTAAAAGCTGTGCTCAAGTATAGCACTTGAGAAAATGTACTTATTTTCTTTTCACTGCTGCAGATGCCTGACTGATCAGCCCTGTGACGATAGTAAGACAGATGGACACTGAGTTTCATAATGTCGGTCTGACTCTCCCTTTCACTTTCTTGCCAAACCAGCCTCTGTTTGATTACACTGGCCAATGAATGGAAGGACAGAGGGAAGAAAGGACTGAGAGAAGGAAGAACGGATGGAGGGCAGGTCGTGGGAACAGACACTCATGCCCAGGGGACGCACAAACACACAGACTCACATACACAAAATGTCCTCTGTAATCCAGCCTGCACATGGAATATCTATTCTATTTACGACTGATCTATATTTGCAGTTCCCGACCCCCTTTGTATGTGTGTGAGTGTTGGTCTCTGGGAATCTCTGAACAGACAAACACAGTCAAATGCTGATATCTCATGTGGGAAACCAACAATCTGCCGGTCAGTCAAGAGGAAATCCCCTCCTGACAGAGAGAGCTGCTTTATTCAGCTGGGCAATGGGAGTTTCGGGTTTTAGGCCTTTATTAGTGAATCATAATCTGATAGATTACACTGAATATGAATATAAAGCTTTCTCTTGGGGTCCATTCTACACTCAGTTGAAGACTACAAAGACTTATTTAAATGTTGCATTTAACAAGTTATTCCTGGTAATTTGTGTACATTTGCATTTACATAATGCACCGTGTTTCTGTGTTCATCAAAATTAATAAGCATTAAAAGTAAAGATTAGGGGGATCAAATGAAATGCAATATGAAATTAAACATTTTGAAACATTAACTACCAAAGTAATTTTTTTTTTGGTATCAAATTAGCATTTTTATGTAAGGTTTATGTAATTTGAAGAGGAAAGATCCACACTGTTACTGTTACCGAGAAGAATTCAAAAGAAAATGAGGACTGAATTTGAGAATCACTTTAAAGATTTAATCTTTTTAAAGATTTCATAGAAGTCACCCGTTTACATTTGACTAAGGCTTACAGTTATGCATATTTAAGAGCAGGGCCGCTTGCGCAGGCTGTCTGCGAAGCATTGCTACAATTGATGAGTCAGATTCACGCCTTGCTCCTGAACAGCTCCCCTCTTTTATCCAAATATGGTCACTTCTGGCTCCAAAAACCCAAGATGGCGACCGCTACCTTGAGTTGGGGTGACGCCCTGTTCATTCCCGTGAAAGATTCCAAAATGTTCAACTGCTGGATATAAAATAACCTGGATGATCGGCACTGCCCATAAAGCAGGCACACTACGCTGACCGAGCTGACGTCTTCTTGTTTGGTGCTTTGATAACTTGAAGTCGGATAAAATGACTTAATCGTGCAGCTCCTCTAGACTTTCCAAATGGTATCAGTCTGAGTGGATAAAATCTTGATGATAGAGGGAGTCATTTTGTGGGGGCTGTGACGCTCAAAAAATCTATCCACTGATTTACAGACGTCTCTTTCCTGATGTAAGTCTATGGACAAAATTATTTCTGAGCCCAACGGCACTCAGAAGTTATAATTCCCCAGTTCAGCCACTATGAAGAATTGGCTTTAAGCCCATTGCTTTTTTGGTGCTGTTTGGCAATTTTAACTTTTTGTTTCTTCATTGAATATATTTTGTCTGCACACTGGACATGAGGAAGCAAAAGTTTTAGTATTAGCCCTATATAGAAAGAGATGCAAACAACATGACTTGTTGAAGAGAGTAAAACACATGCACTCTGTTGCAAAGGCCCACATAAATGAGGACCCAATGAGGGATAAAATCTCTCCACCTTGAGCCATGATAGACCCTTATTGGATGCTCCAGGCAGGCCATCTATCACCCATTCACTACGTCCCTTATGTCTTTCCCTATGGGTGGCTCTAGCAGGACGACTGAAATTATGCAACGTATCCCCTATGTAAATTATAGATTTGTTTCACACCAATTACACTGTACAGTCCCCTGACTGTGTGCACACAGAGAATAAACACGTTTTGTTTCAACAGACCTCGCTTGATACAGGATAATGATTTTGCTTGAAGACATTCATTTAAAACTTGTAAAGTTGACTTAATTGTTTCTTTCCTTTTCCACTGCAGTAAGATAATAATTACACAACTTGTTCCAAGATATGTCATCTATTAAAAAACTGTGTATCTGTCGTAAAAAAAATTGTGCAAGTGCTTGGAGAGGTGGACATTTTTTCCAGTGTGGAAACAGAAGTTACATCGTCCACCTCCCCAGAACAATGCCTTCTGGCTACATCTCATTATCCTTTCTGCCTTTGAGCCAATCATCAGTATCTCTTGGCCCACCCCCACCAATCACAGTCAAGCGCTCAATCTTGACTGAATGGTTATTGACAGTATTGATCTGCTGATGTATAACTCATTAGCCTCATCACTGACAAACATGCGTCCTGTGAAAAACAGATAGATACCAAGACAAATAAACACACACAGACACATACAGTACAACGTAATAGACATACTTGCCAACAGACACAGGCCCATGCTGACTCCCAAAGCAGCTTTTTTTTTTACGTTAAAAGAGGGGCGGACGTGTCATAGTCTGACCTGGAAGTGCTTCATTCGCGTTCAAGTTGTTTGAAGTGTTCAAAGCAGATGTTTCTATCCAGTGCCGCTTAAACTGAGTGAGCAGTTGGATGGTCGTTGTTTTTCTCAAGGACACTCTGACATGGCTGCTGATGGATGCACACCAGCTGTTGTACACCTCTGTGACAGTATAAATCTAATTACTGAAACAACCACAGTGCACAACAGGGGAAAGGATGAGTGCATGTTTTATATATATAATACTAAATAGTGGCAATTTAGTGATAAAAGACAAACCCATCCGTGGCTGTAAATCTAATTGACTGAGTGATTATATACAAAGTAATCTGCTATAAAATGCATTCAGAATGAAGGGACTTATGTGGATCCACTTGAGGAGGTGGCTACGTCCACTGAAGTACCCTTGAAACAGAACAGGATGTGCTGAACTGAATATGGAGATTCAGTTTCAGGTGATACAGCGGATATTGTTTGATATAGTTACGGCTGGTATGGATTTCAAGAATTTACAGTCCTGAAAGTCCTGTTCTTGTATCACTTTCTGTTCTGTCCTTGAGTATTAATTTCCGGAAGGATGTGTCTTAATTTCTGAACCCTAGAGCTGAGGCATTAAAAACTGTTGCTAAAATACTGCATCTGAAATAACCGAGGAACTAGAGGAATATGTTTCTTTACTGCAATGATGCAATAATTAAATAACTGATTAATGACTTAGTCATCAACTATTCAATTAATCGGTCAACTGGTTTGAGTAATTTTCTAGGAAAAAATAAATAAAATTTTCTAATTCCTGCTTCTTAAATGTGAATATTTTCAAGTTTCTTTGCGCCTCCATGAAAATAAACTTAAAATCTTTGGGTCGTGGAGAAAATAAAACATTAGAGGACATCATTTTGAGCTTTAGGAAACACTGACACAATTTTCTGACATTTTATAGACCAAACAACTTTTCAGTTATTTGAGAAAATCATCAACATATTAATCAACAATCAAAAAAGTCATTAGTTGTAGCCAAAGACACAAGGACAGCAGCATTGTTGAAGGTGAAAGACAAATTCATATTAACCAGAAAATCACAAGTTTAAACCACTGAACATGGAGGAAATGCAGCCTAGACAACTGCTTCATTGTCAACGTTGAACGCTGAACTATGCTCTAAATTAATGGGCTCAAGACCCAGGTACTAAATAACATTTTCCAAAGATGATGGTGCATTTGTTTGTGGCCATTACTTCATTACCCACAAGTAGGTAGAAAGAAAACAAACCTCAGTAACTCAAGACAAATAAACATGTTGTATTTGTTTGTACTTGGAATTTTTGTTACATGGTGCAACTGCTCTTTTGCAGGCTCTCTCCTCCCATTAAGACAAAACTCCTGAGGAATACTGAGGAACACACACACACACACACACACACACACACACACACACACACACACACACACACACACACACACACACACAAATTCTTGTTTGGGCTTTCAGATCATGCAGTCAATGGCAAGAGCAAGGATGCTTGTGCTTTATCCATCCCTTTGATGCCCCCTAGTGCATTTTATGGGAAATGTAAAAGAGGATTTGAAGACATCAGTCAGCATTAGTGTTTATGTTTCCCAGCAGAGGTCAAATATATACAGAGATCAAAGACAAAGCAGAAACATTAGCTGCTTATTTGTTTGGGGAAAAGAGACAGGGACATAAAGTCAAAACAGAATTAAAGAGGATAGTTTTCTTTCCTCACAATACTGAAAGACCAAGCAACTTTGTGTGTGTTTACCACACAAAAAGTGTTCAAAAACATATATCTAGCACTAATACAGACGATTGTAGCCCGTAGACTCCTGTAAATACAAAAATAAAGCACAAATATTTCACATTTCACGACCAGCCCACAAAATATATAATGAATAATGAAATTAACCTACCTGATGTAAGCATTTATTTAATGTATAGGTTAATGTAGATTAAATTACAACTACATACCTAATGTTACACTGCCACGTTTCTCCTGACACCATCATTAATTGTTTGAAGAAATTACTACTGAAAATCCCTGCAGTTGACAACAGTAACTCTCGATCGATTTTTCCAAGTTGATTGATAAGCCTGAACTCTCCGAGCCTGCTGCGCAACTACTCATGTCTGGTTGTTTACAATCTCTCAGACTAAACATGGCCGTTGACAAACTCTCTCATGTCAGTTAGCACTCGTTAACTCTTGAATTATTTTAATTTACAAGTCTTAATTTGCAAAACAAGCTACTGCGCGGTTACCAAATCAATTGTCTTTTTTAACTTGCCGCTGGTTGGGTTTTTACCTCATCTTCGTGTGACTCGTTAGCCGCTGAAGCTAGGTAGCGAGCTAACTACTCCATTGGGGACAATGACAGCGACTTCTGCAGGCAGCAGCAGCTGCCTCACCGCTAAAGGACTGGACATAAGTCTGGCTGCTCTGCAGCGACAAGACCCATACATCAATAATATCGTGGACGTGGCCAGCCAAGTTGCCCTGTATACTTACAACAACAGGGCAAATGAGTGGGTAAGCCTGAACTTGGGTTAAGGATATCTTATGCTAACTTAGCTTAGCTTCGCTATCATCCGTGATAAGCGCGCTTTGTCGCTGACACAGATTTACCCTAACTAAAGTTACAGCATTAAATTAACCTCTGCTGTTGTTGTTTAAGGGAGACATTTTCCACTCAAATGGAAACGCTTAATCCCTTATTAACTGATTCTCTGTTATATTGTTCAACTAGATTGGATTCATAGATTACCCATTCACCCAAAGCAACAAACACGTAATGTCAAATAGTTTAAAGAAGTTGTTATCATTCTGTGTTCACCAGAAGACTGTCGTTAAATCAAGCTGCTTGGTTTTGTACATAATTATTTTTAGAGGGTTTGTTATTTGAAAATATTTGATTTTGCCTGTGTTTGTTTTTCAGGAGAAGACAGAGGTGGAAGGCACCCTTTTTATCTACACAAGGTAATGAAGTTGTGCTGGACTCTGACATCTTGGAGCCTAAAGATGAACTTAAAATTGAAATTGAAAAACCCAAATTAACTTAAAGTACTATTCTTAGTATATATTTGTTGAGAATTCCTTCAAAGCTTTTTAAATAACGAATTGAAATTACAGCCATATTTAAATAACATGCAAAATTAGGACCAATATATGCTTTCTGTGCCCTGCCAGTATTTAATTGTTTTTGCGTTATTAATATTTTATTTTGACTGTCTCTGTTAAATATTTAATGGAGAATACGACAGGGCATGACATAGCAGAGTTCATCTTGTTGTTGACTCAGTTTTACATGAATTATTCACCTTAATTTCTGTGCCCTCTGTGTTCCAGACTGGCATCTCCCAGGCATGGTTTCACCATTATGAACAGACTCAGCATGGAGAACTTGACAGAGCCAATCACCAAAGACCTGGATTTTCAGCTTCAGCACCCCTTCCTGCTTTACCGCAATGCACGATGTAAGGAGAAAGACTTGCATATTCACATACAGACACGCTTCTGATGTCTTCCTGTTAATTATTAATACCTTCAGTTGTTTGTCTGATACATTTTGCTTTTAAAACCTGTCGAGCACAGTATATATATGCACAGACACCTTTAGTGAAGTTTCATACCCATTGCCATTTCTTAAAGTGTGATATTTATTATGGTAAATCATAGTTATCGGCACCAGATTGATATGTCTGAGCTGAAAGTTTTACTGCCCAGCCATTTTCAGGGTTGCTCACTGTATGCTTATCATTGACCAACATCTTGAAACACTAAAGAAAGAAATTAGGATAGAGAAATTTGCAATATTTTTTTTTTCTAAATGCCAAAAAAACCCTTTGGTCATACTGGGGTTAGTAACTCTAGAGTAAGGGTCCTGACACACCTTGCCAATGGTCGGCTGTTGATCAATGTCAGGTCATCTGTCACCCTAGTTTTTGTGATGTACTCTGCACCTTTGGCACCTTTGGCACAAGTCGGCCCTTATTGGCAGTTTTTTAGCTGATTCAGCCTGTTGACTTGGTGTTGGAGCCGGCAGAGCCCATCAGTGAGAGAAATCACTCTGACTGACAGTCCAGCTCAGTTCACAAGAAGAGAAACCAAAGTGAGGAAAGCAACAAACAACTGAAGTGAGGAGGCTGTTAGATCAAAACAGACTTGTTGTATTAGTTAAGATTATGTTTTTAGCCGTTTAGCTCTTTAGTAGAAAAGGTTTGCTATGGGTTTTGTTGTTGTTCGCTAGCCCATAACAAATATCATTTCGACATCAGGTTGTGTTGTTAATGTGCTAAGTGGCTAATTAGCATCCTGAATCTGTCCTGTCGGTGTTCTGGTTCCCCTTTTTAATGATGTTCACAGACTACCCCTGCCTGCCTCTACAGAGAGTTGTTTCCTCTCAAGTAGGTGCAGCATGTGCATGCTAGTTGGCCGTTGACTGCAGTCTTTGCAATGTGTTCAAGTGCAGCTTTTTGGCAGAGACGTAGGCGGTGTGAGGCAACACAGCAGTTGGCCTTAATCGACACTAGTTCTTTGATGCTGGTTTGGTGTGTCTGGACCTTTAGACAGGCAGTCACAGACTGTACAAACATAGATGACTAAAGACCAGGGTTAGTCACACAGACTAAATAGTTTGAAGAGACTTTGCTGTGTTTCACAAGCAGCCAGAGACAGTGAGACAAACTTATTGAAAAGATGGAGACAAAGACAAACAGGAAATGAGAGAAAACAAGAGCTCGGCAGAGAGGTAGAGAGTCTAACGATAAGAGACATGGATAAAAAGACGGTCCCCAGAGAAGAACTGGGAACAACATTAAAATGAGAAAATTAGATGAAGAACAGTTAGAATTGTGCTTCTCTTTGTTATTTTTTGGATTTGATTTAAAAGACTACTGTTATCACTTTTTATTACACGGCATTGTCAAATGCTCGATCCTGATTGGTCAATTACAACATTCTACGGTCTGTTATTTCTGAATAGCAGACCGTTGCTATGAATAGCAGACCGTTGTTAAGGACGCTTCTGATCGACTCGGGCGAATCACGTCCTGTCATATCAATCCGCAGAAAGACGTTTATACCTGCGGCAAGAAATCGTTAATTTTCTGTTGTTTTCTGTTGCTCCGTGATGTCAAACTTTTGATTTCTTTAGTGAGTAGCCGTGTAATAAGCGGGATAATGTAGAGCGAGCCGGTCACTATAGAGAAATAAACCCCTTCAGGGTGATGTAGGACCCCTCCGCTTCGCGTCGGGGTCCTACATCACCCTGTCGGGGTTTATTTCTCTATAGTGACCGGCTCGCTCTACATTATCCCTTACCTGTAACTCCCCTGACTCTTAAGATTGCTTCTATGTAAGTTATGCTTACTAGATTGTTTACAATTCACCTCAGAATCACAATAAGACTAAATCTTTGTGACTTTGAAGACCTGATAACAATGTGATCGCATCACACTCAAAAATGACAGGTGAATCTATAGCCACAGGAAGGAAGTTAGATAAAAGATGAAGAATTTGATAGAGTAAGAGAGCGTGTAGCTGCGTGCTGCTCAATTGAGTGGAACCATCAGTGCCATATAAGGAGCAGAGGTGTTGTGGTGACTCCAGTTCTATCAGCCTGTCTCCCTCTGAGACCTACATCTGGCTTACACACACACACACACACACACACACACACACACATGGTGTGCCTGTGGGACAAGAGCCTGACAGCACTACAAAACCAGCCAGCAGAGATTAGATACACCACAACAGTCACTGATAACATAAACACACACTCACTCAGGAATCGCTGACACACACACACACAGACCTGCCCTCCCTCTCTGTCACGGTCTCACACTCTCCATCAGGCTCAGTAAGAGGCAGGTGGAATGCTGTGTTTAGATACCAGCGGATTCCTCACGCCTGCTTTGATCCCGTTACTGTAGTAGTCTTACTGACTCGTATACAACACAGCCATCATCAAACATCCTGAAGGCTCTGTGAAATAATGTGTATGACATAGATCCTTCTTGGTGACCTCTTAATACCTTTTACACCAGGTTTAAATGCTCTGAGGACACATTAAAGATGATCTGTGGTAGTACTGGCCCTTAAATGTGGTCAGTGCATCGGTAATGGGGAATAAATTGCATGTGAACAGCTAATTCACATTACTTGGGAAGGAAAGAAATTTAAGAACACATAAAGCCAGTAATCACGGCTTAGTTGACTATTTCCTCCGATAAAAAGGAAATATGGGCAGGGGTTATGGGAGCCAAAGAGTGGGCGAGTACATAGCAAACCTAATGGTCAGTGGCTGCAGCCGATTACACTGATTGGAGGCCGACAATAAAGCACCCAAATAAGGAGAGATGCAGTATGGTTGTAATCAAACTGATAGTTATCTCCACAGCTGCTTTGATTCACTAGGATTGTATGTGACAGCGTTGAGCCAGATTTAACTAACAAAACACATTAGCACATAAAACAGTGCCTCCAAGAGACGTCAAAATGTCAAGACTCTGAAGTACAGCACGGGAAAGCCAACGTTCACCAGAATATGGTATGTGTGCGATAAAGGAAAATCTTTTTCCCGAAAACTGTATGAACAGGAACCCGTCTGAGCTCAGGAAAGATGTTTTTTCACGGGCTAACATTTGATCTATTTAGGCCCCAGGCTGTTGGCAAAGCTGCCAGTCCCAGTGTGTCACGACCTCTGTGCGCAAGGGTCGTGGAATCTTATCATTAGATAAACATGTAGCTCTCAGTGCTGCCGTTACTTCCTGGAATGGCAGTTGGCACAAAGTGGCACCCCATGCTAAAAATAAACAGTGGAGATATATGACAGAACAGGGCAAGATTCAGAGGAGAGAACTTTAGTCTGAGCAAGTCATGATTCCTCTGGCAAATGTCCCAGTACAGCGGGACAGATAAAAGGCTTTTTACATTCCTTCCTATAAGCACCTACAATCCTAAGCAGTGTTTTCAGTTGCCCCATTTTCTGTACTTGGAGTTGAACCCCAAACCTTGGTTGTGTTGGTGTCTTTACTTTGGCTGTCGAGTCTGTCTGCTCCACGAGGTACTTTGACTGGGAACAACTTATGAATGTCTAATTTTAATTTTTAAAAATCTGTGGATGGCAAAATTGTGAACACGCTTTTAAAGTTAGGTTGCAGTATTCTCAGTTTCACTCATAGTTTATGTGCAGAACATTGATTACATCTGTCTTCCTGTACCATCGGTGGACTTTTGTAGATTTTAGGTGGAGACGTAAACATAAATGCCAAACATTACCTTGCTCTAGCTTTTTGACGATTTGCTGCTTTTCTGTGTCCTTTGTGATAGCAAGTGGAATATCTTTCTGTTTTGAACTGTTGGTCAAACAACATGAGCAGTGGTGGATTAAGTACTCAGATCTTTTACTTGAAGGAACACTTCACCCACAAAATGACCATTTATATTCTGTCAGTCAAAATGTGTTACCTAGAATTCGTTAAGAAAACTTTGTTCTTCTAACAAGCCTTCACGGTAATAAGCAAACATATTGATTGATTAGGGACCACTTTAACAGCAGCAACTTTTCATAAATCCTGTTGTATGTTCAGCACTTTCAAAACGTATGCTTTTTTTTGCAAAAATGTGTGTGTTTCAGAAGTACTAGGAGACATTGATTATGCTGGATGTGGTGCGTGAGAGTTTTTACAGATAAATGCGGTCCCCCATGTATAAGCATGTGATTTCATGAAGTTTTCTTCATGAATTCAAGGTAACACGGCATGACTAAATGATTTACAAATGGTCATTTTGTGGATGAACTACTCCTTAAAGTAAAACTAAAGATACCACAGTCTAAAAGTACTCCATTACAAGTATAAGTCCTGCTATTCAAAAGATTACCTACATGAAAGTACAGAGGTAATGTCAGCTATATGGACTTAAAGGGGAACTATGCTCATTTTAAAAATTCATACGTTATTTCTATGGTCTGTAACAGTCCAAAAATGTCAGGAAACATGAACAGCTCTCTCTCAAATCCAAAAACTAGACTGCTAAAATTCGAATTTGTGAAGTCATTAAGTATAAAGTCTGGAGCTGCTGTTATAGACAATGAATGGTGAAAGATGTAGATGACACTGAGAGCACACGGGAATGTCCTGAGTATATTGGTAAGTTTTCAGTTTCAAATCTGACAAACACTACAATAACATAAAGCTCATTGGGGTACAATAATAATAATGAAAACAATAAAAAAAGAGAACTTTTTATGGGTCCACAAAATCAGGTTTCCATTCATTGTCTATGGAGCTGCTCCGGACTTTACACTGTATGACCTCACAAGTTTGAGACTGACTTCTCTGGTCTTTGGCTCTGAGACTATTGATTTAACTCTCCTCCGCCATGGAAATGACATATTGGAATTCCAAATTAAGTTGGCGTTCCCTTTAAATGTTGTATTTTGCCAGTGTGGAGCCAATTGTAGTTGCTTTGTATAGGCTGCTATTGGGTATATTAGTAGTATAGTACTGCATCATATCATATAGCATATGTTACACACTTTATGTAACACAACGTAGATAACATTATGTTTTTATTTAGAAAGTAACTTTAAGTGTCAAAGAAATGTAGTGCAGTAAAAAAATACAATATTTCTCTCTGAGATGTAGTGGAGTAAAAGTATAAAGTAAGTAAAGTACAGGCATCAAAATGATTCTGCAGCACAGGCCTTGAGTAATTGTATTTAGTTTGTTTCCACCACTGAAAATTAGCAATCTGATGATGTCACCATGGCCTTTACAAAGGTGTGATTTCCATTTACACATTTTCTGACATAGACCAAATGTTTAATTGAGAAATGAATCAGCAGATTGTTGGATAATTAAAATAATCATAAGTCGTGGCCCTAATTTATTGTGTTATCATCCCTTACATTTAACACTGATGTCGATCAGCGTTTAACTGCTGTATGTACTGTAGCCCAGTAGCCACATATACTGGATGTGGCTCACAGAAGCACTCCACCGAACGTGTCTACGGCGTTCTGTAAGTCTGGACTGTCTTACCTCCAGGTCGGACATATGTATATCCCAGGTCTCTCTCTGACACCAGCAAGCCTTTGAATCTGACCTCAGGTTCCTCCTCCAGTCTCTCATGTTTGGGTTTCCTGTGAAACAGGCCTCTCAGCATGGCTCCACCGCTCTCTCAGGAGTCTCACCGTGTGGAAGTAATTGCCTCTTTGAGTCTCTCTAGAACTTGATGTTGCTCAGATTATACCTTCAGTTGCAGCTTCAGTAGTATCTCAATGGAAGTGATGCCTAAAGGTGATGTGACACTTCCTTTGATAAGATTTTTCTTCCTCAGAAGTGAAGGATCTTCTGATGACGTGCACGTTTGTAAAGAGTAGCACAGTGTTATTGTCCCTTTATCCAGGTCAGTTAGTGCACATACAGCTGTCAGGGCAGTTGTGGCAATGCGCTTCAGTAGCAAAGGAGCTATTTGAATGTAGCTGCAGTTAAGCAACAGGAGGAAGGTGTGGTGGTAGTGTCTTCTTAGATGAGTTTCGGTAGCTGTAAATCTCAATATTTACTGTTCTAATGTCATGAATTCCATTCCTACAAACAAAGGAAGTGATGTCTCTTCTCGGACAACAATAATTCCAAGCATAGATGAGTGTTACTGTAAGAGCACCTACCGCTGACAAACCTCCAGCAAACTAAATATAGTGTAAGAGAATATCAACACTGTGCTTCATGACTGATGCACAAAACTGATCACATACTGCAGTAACAGCACACTTAATCCATCTTGGACAGCACTGTTGCTTACAAATACGTCTGCATTTCCAACTATACTAAAGCTAAACAAAACAGAAGTATTCCTTGAGTAGTCCCAGTAGTGCAGTTTGGGTTACAGCCAAACGCGGGTACTGTATCGTCAAAGCGCATTTAAGCCTCCAAGGAAATGCGATGTTGCTGTGCAAGTCGAACAAAAACATATAAATCAGATTTAAGTCCCAGCAGAGTCATTAGGACAGACAGTGACAGGTTGAAGTGCTGCTTCCAAGACTTGAAAAAAAAAACCCAATAAAGTCCTACTAAAATTAAAAATGTCTTTTTATGCATCCAAGTTCTGCTGGGATCCTATCCTAAAGAGTCACTATAGTTCGACAGCAGACATCACACGTGCGCCAGTGCTTGCCGTTTGGCTGGATTGTCGAAGTCACAGAGGGTTTGAAAGGACCACACAGCTTCCTGGATCACTTACAAACTTCAGTCGACCGATTGTTGCCCAAGTTTCCAGTGCTCCTCGTTCAAGCTGTAAAGGGATGCCTTCACATTCAGAATCTCTTTGTCATTGATCCCCTCTTATAGTGGTCTCAGACTTTGGTCATGCTTCTGCTGAAGTTATATCTGCTGGTGTGACCGCTCAGTGGTGTTCGCTGTCCAGTTCACTTGGTCAGGATCTCCGCTTCGCTTATTCAGTGCAAATGCCCCTCTGCCTCTCTTCCTTTCTCTTTCCTTTAGGCTTCAGTGTGGTGGACTGGAGCCCCTTTTCTCTTTCTGTATCTCTGTGACTTTCACCCTGAAAGCGTAACCTTGTGGCCACGGCCACTTTTTTGTTGGTGCTACTGGTTATAGTCCTCCTCCCTTCTCTCTCTGTCCCTCCTATCTCTCTTGCTCTGAGGGGTTTTCTGTTGTTGAGGTTTAGACTTTTAGCAGGGCAGTGCAGCTAAAAATACAAGTAATACAAGTGGTAATCTCTTCTATTTAACTACTTTGTCTTCTTCGTCTATCCTTCCCTTTTAGTGGGGCTGAGCAGGGGCAGCATACTGGTCAAAGAGACTGTCTTGTATCTGAGGCGTCACAGGTTCTTGTCCAGCTGTGTTTCCCTCCATCAGTTCACTTCAGTTCAACATTTTTCATTCATTGACAAAGCTCAGTTTGTTTCCTGGCAGCTAAAGAGCTCCCACAACTAGATGTTTCTCTCTTGATGGACTGAATGATAATCTCCTCTCTAACACACCTCACTTCTTCCTATTTCACATCCGTCCTGCTCATTTTTTCTCAATTTTCCAGCTCTCTGACTTCAACTGTGTGTCTCTCTGTCTCTGTCAAACAGTCTCATCCCCAGTGAGCACTAAGCAGCTCTGGCTCCACCAGACAGTCTCCCACTGCAGTTACTTATTTGGTACTGGGCTGATTTTCCCAGGCTCAACTGAACCCTGTATGTGTGTGTGTGTGAGTGTGTATGCCTCTCCCTCTAAACTGACCTCAGTGGCTTGTCCAACCTCATTTGTAGCCAAGTGTATGCTTGTGTATATTTTTGTGCATGTCTGTCTGTGTGGGAATGTGTGTGTGTGTGTGTGTGTGTGTCTTTGATAAAGGGCTGTGGTGATAACTTTGCCCGCCACATACAGTAACAGTAGAGCCCACTCTGCTCTCTGTTCTCTGTCTCTCACTTGCCTCTGTCTCTTGTTGGGATTGGCTTTATCTTTTCTTGGGGATCCACTTTAGGAAGTGCGTGTATTGAGGTGTGATGATGTCCTACTGTCTTGATAAGGGCTGGGTATCAAACCTCCATACTTTTTTGATACAGACTGTGTGTGAATGTGTTTGCAACTCCGTCGCTGTCAAGCTCTTTAAGCTGGTGGTTTTAAACTTCTTTCATCCTATTTTTTTTTATCAAATTGTTTATGATTTAAATCATATTTTTGCTAGTTGTGATCTCCATTTTTTTCAGGCAGAGTCCTTGTTCTGCTGCTTGTGTTTAGACAGAATTTAGCATTTGAGAAATTAGACCTTTTTTTGTTAGATAATAAAAGGGAAAAGCATTTTTTTTTAATTCCTCAAAGTAGGGTACCCAAGAGAAGTGTTGTTTTGGTATCAAAATTCATGTACTGCAGTGATAAAAGTTTTTCAACTAGATACCTAAGGTTGGGTGCTGAACTCGGTACTTAAAAGGGTTCCAACCTAGTTACATTGGGACTGCAGAGTAGCCATTGACGTTAAATCCATAGGTGCTAAATGTTGGTACCTGAGAGCACATATGCCGGGTTCAGACAAGAGGCGGAAGTGCTGCGAAGCACCTCGCAGCCTGGAAACCAGTCATGAAGCTCGGAGGCTTGCAGCCGAGCTCCGCGGAGCTGTTGGGATCATCTTCAGACAGGAGGTGCTGATCTGCTGAGATAGTTTAGGTGTCTATTTTCTTTTCTGTTTTATTTTAGTAAAAAACTAGTACCACGGCTAGAGAAGCAGACATGCACACTAGGGGTGGGAATCACCAGAACATCCACGAAACAATATTATCACGATACTTCAGTCACAGTACAATATTATTGTGATTTTAAATATGTTGCAATATGCTGGGTATTGTGATAAAATATATTGCGATTTATTACTTTTTCTCAACTGCAAATTTTACCTCCAAATGAAACTTTGTCAGCATCTGTTTTATTGAATGATATAAAATTTTCAGCCTGTTCATCTCACCTCAGCCATTTTGTTTTGGCAGCAAAATGTATCAAGTGGACTGAAAAAGTAATTGATTACATTAGTCTAGTACTCTGCCTCATGTTTAATTTATTCATTTATATAATAAAAAATTGATACCTGGCAGTGTGTGACGATATGATATTGCATACAAAAATATCGTGGCACAATGTTGTATTGATTTTTCCTCCACCCCTAATGCACACACACAAGCAGAGAGAGACAAAAGATTAGCTCTATGTGTGCTTAGAAAGAGCAGAGGAGCAGAACTGTGTTTTAGTCTACTACATCACCCCTGCAGCTTCTTCAAAAATGACATTTTTGTAATTATAGAGACAGTAAAGTACTAGAAACTTGTTTGAGTGGATAAAAGAAAGGAGCTGGATTCTGGGATCTTGACGTTTTCTTAGACCTTCATTGTTTTTATTTCTGGGGACTAATTTGTTTCGCTGGGCAAAATTACAAGCCTCTCCTCGCTGACGGGAATTGAAAAACAATGCAACGACACTACCTCTTTCGGTATGCTTTCAGGAGCCAGTGCAAATGAAACTACTAAAATGAGTCACTGTGTAATGTAGTGCAGCCTACATGCTCACTGCTGTGTAATCTTGTAGCAAATGGGTTTCATTGTTGGCTTTTCCCCCCTTGTTGACCATGTTTATGTAGTTCAGGAGACTCCTGGGGCCCGTGTTTCACTGTATAATGGCACTGCTGGCTTCTGGTCCCATTGGGAAATGACTCATTTCAATCCAAGGGTTTAGACCCAGCCGGGCTATTAATAAACCGTTTACATGTCTGACTCCATCAGGCCTGCGTTGATGTCATAGCAGCAGAGTCGTACAACAGCATGTCTGTGCATTTCATTTGATTGTGAGGGTATGACAGGTCTCAAAATTCATTTTGGTGTCTGCTGACCGTAATGGCTGGTGCATCACAAATTCAGCAGGCAGTTTCATTACTTTCAGTTGCAGCTAATTTGATTTGTAGCGGGATCATCGTTACATCTGTGTCTATATTTGTTCATGTTCAGAAGTTCACTGCTCTGTCTTTCTCTCTGTCTCTCTCCTTCTCACTCCCCCAGTGGTTATCCATGGGATTTGGTTCTATGATAAGGAGGACTGTCAACGCATCGCCCAGAGGATGAAGATGTAAGTGCTTATAGAACCACAAACTATATAAACAGGGACAAGTGAGTTATGGTCCATCAGCCACAGTGGCTGAGAGAGTTTGTTTCATATCTCAGTCTGCACACGACAGAGACGACGTGTTTATTGATGGATCTGTGTCTGGGGTATAGAGCCAACAAATGACAACTGTAGCACGTTTGAATGAGCTTGGCTCCCAGGGTGAGCCACTGTTTATTTTACTGTGGCTTAAAACACATATTAGGTGTAACGGTATGATGCTTGTCTTATCCTGACGAAAGCACTCCACTTTATTATTTCTCTTTTATGGATCTGTATGTATTTTGACATTGACTCATATGTGTTTGTGTAGTCTTACCCAGCAAGAGCAGGCCCTGGCTCAGTCTCAGGGTGGATGGCTGTCCCCAGGAGGAGGAGGAGGAGGAGGAGGGGGAGGAATACTTGGAGTAGTTGGAAGAGGAGGGAGTGAAGCGAAGACAGTGGACATCATCCAGATGTTGACCAAAGCACGCACAGAGTATGACAAGGTAGGAAAACCCCAGAGACTCTGCTGTCTTTAACAAATGCAGAAAAATATACTTCATATCTTAAAGAAAAAAGACTCTTTTTTTATTGTTTGCTTTTCTGCATACTGACCAGTAGGCTCTACAGACGCAAATATTTATTGTACATGTTTTGTTACTGTCTGTCTCTCGATCTCACTCATTCTCCTTCCTTCTCATTTCCCCTTTCCATATGTCTCTCAACATGAAGTCTACGTCAGAGCCAAAGGAGATCGGTGGCAGCAGTGTTATTTATGGAAACCCCAACCTGATCAAGCCAATACCTGTTAAACCGAACACACAGGTAAATTACACTCAGCAGCTTCCTATTTCATTCCAGGGTTGCATCCACCATCTTTTCTTGATGAAAGCCCTTAGCCCTTAGTGATAAAATTTGTGATGTACAGGAAGAGAGGACATCGATACCACAATAGGAAAACTTGATGCATCTTAAGTCAGATCTGCTTAATTCTATTTCACACCAATACCTTTTCATTGTAAAACAATGTTTTGAAAAGGAAACTATATTCGTACACGCAAACATTTCAGCGTCTTTTCAGAAATAATCTCTGTCTGTACTCATACATCTGAAAGCACATCACATGACCATTTATTTACACCTGGCATGTGCATACCAGTGTGAACAGGAAGCTGATAGCTTAGTTAAAGACAATAGGAAAAACCAGTGATTTCTTTGCTTGGACAAACGACAAAATTGAACTGTTACTGAAAGTAACACGAGTATAAAACAGTCAAGACAGTGGAAAACAAAATGGGGGTTGTTGCGAAGCAAATACAGCGACATATTAGAGTGGTGCTGAGAGCATTATCTATTGACAGAGGAAGCCATGGCAGTGAGAAAGAAGAACCGACACGAGAACGATAAAATCAAAAAGGGTATGACGGCCAAGCTATAATGTTTTGACTTGACACGTAGTTACTGATAAGACACTATCAGGAAGTGAACGTGGGTGTCTGCATTGTCGTTTTCAAGAGTTTCTGTTTCTGCTTGGCCAGACTGAAACACTACTCTGGAATTTTCACACTAAAACAGGGTCAGCAGCGTTTTTAAAAGTGGTTGTTTTAGGGGTGTTGAAACACTGAAGTAGTGTGGACACTGCGTAAAATCAGCAAAAGCAAGCACTTTGAAATGGGAACAATATTTGTATAGATGTAGCCTTAATCAAATGGTACTCACAACCAGTAACAGGAAGTGTTGCCATTACAAACTTAGTATTTACTTTATCTGACCCATTCCTCAGTTCATTTCATTTGGTTGTTATTTAAAGACCTTTGTACTGAGCCTGATTTGTTTAAAGTACTGCAGAAATAACTGCACCATAGATAGTTCCACTTGTTCTCTGTTCTCATGCTTACTGCTCTCCTCCCCTTCTCTGTTTTTCTCCCTTCCAGGACAGTGAAAGTGCTGAACCCAAGCCTCTCTCTCTGGCCACTCTTTTTGGCTCTCAACATCAACATCACCACTCATCCAAACCTGACCCAGTGTCTCCTATAGCCGGTCCCGGGACAGGGCTGTCAGCAGGACGAGCCACTCGCCCTCCTGTAGCCCGTTCACTGAAATATGATGATACCGTGAACTCTGGCAGAAGTATGACCTCTACAGGAGGGAACGGTGCCGTGGTTGGGTGTTTAGATGGAGGGCTCAGGGCTGTGATTGGAGGTCAAACAGCCGGGGAGAATGGTGCTAATGTTGTAGGCTTGCTGCCAAGTCCCACTACAGCCCATCAGCAGCAGCAGCAGCAGCAGAACCAGCCTCAGCACTGCGCAGCCATCCAGAAACTCATGCAGGGACAGAGAGGAGTCGGGGTGGTCGGAGGGGTGCTCCAGACCGTGTCCGAGTCCCCGGAGAACAGGCTGTGTGACAACGGGGTGCCCCTGGAGCATCACCACCACCATCACCATCTGTACCATCATCATCACCAGCAGCACCACCTTCATCATCACCAACAGCAGCAGCAGCTTCAAGCTGACCCAATCAAGAGACTTTTCCAAACCCAGCCACCTCCTCCCTCCTCCAACCCTCCTGCTCTGCAGCAGGGCCCCTGTCTGTCCTCTCAGCCTGTAATGGATTCTGTGTCATGTTCCCACCTTCAAGCCCAACAAAGCCAGCAGCTGTTTTTCAGCCTATCAAAACCTCAAGCAGAGGCACAGCACAACAACCAGTCAGCTTCAACTATACAGGGAACAGGTGGGACATCTTATATCCTATTAATATGCTATGAATAAGCATACCACATACACTTTTCCGGTTAATGTAAGAGTGAAGTATTATATAAATACTCAGTGAAAATATTGTGTATACGACAAATAAATAAGTAAGAAACAAGTAAAACTTCATTCTCAATGATTATATTTCCTGCTCTACCAGGTTTGCTGCAATCTCAGGTGACCAATGACCAAGTCCTTCAACCTTTACACGGTATGATTTCAGTTTCTTAAAAATAATTAAGAGTCACCTTGTAGTTTCTGTTTTGTTTTACACAAACTTGAGTCAACCTTTACAGTTTACCTACCTTTTGTGCGTGCAGTTAAACTTCAGAAAAGCGTTAGAGCCACAAGTTCGATTCATTTTCAGTTACACCTCCTGTTTCCTCAAGTTTTGCATTTGTATACAGAGTTTATAATTTTGTAAACAATAATTGAGCCATTGCTTATGAACAGACTGTACTGTACGCACAGGCTGTGTTTGAAATCACGTGCTAACATATTATTCATACGAAGTACGACTTAAAATTGAGTATGTAGTGTGTCCACACTGCATAGTATGTGAATTTTGTGTATGTGAAAAATGCCTGTAGCCTCTACTATTTAGGCAAGAATTTCTGAGTATGATCCATGAGCTTACTGGACACAGTCAACTGCCCCACAGTGCATTGCATCTCTTTAGATGGTGAAACAGCCAGCGATGGTAGAAGTTTTGAGCCAGGCTAAAAGCTGTTAATGTGTCATCTTATTAAGTTTTAATGATTTTTAAGGCAAGAAAGTAACTACTTTTTGAAAGTAGTTTTGAAATTTTGTCCATGAAAAAGTGTGGGAACCCTGTAGCAGGCAGTATGTTAATTATGTCGTTCCAAACACAGCATATATCTGTTTCCACATGATCTTGCAACCTATAATAATGACTGCTTGCTAGTGTTTGGGCATCTGATTAATTATCTCTGTAAAACCTGGCTGATTGAATATCTCTAATGTGACAAAATGATGTGAGTTACCCATTTATTTAATATTCTCACAGGTATTTGACTATTTGTGTAACTCTCTATTGTCTTCTCTCTATTTAAACTCTAAAATAATTCTGATCTTTGGGTCCCTCATGCTCTCCTGTCAGGTCTGTCTTCCCAAATGCCTGGTGTGGTGTCGCCTCATGAGCTCCTGCAAAAGCTCCAGCTGGTCCAGCAAGAGCAGAACCTTGCTTCCCACGACCCCCCTCGACTCTGCCCAGGACTGGCCCCTCGCTTCCTGGGGCCCACTCCAGGTCAAGGTGCAGGCTCCGTAATAGGCCCAGTCCCAAACCAGACCACAGCCACTGCGGGTCAAAAGGCTGCTCTGCAGTTTCAGGTGAGCACTATGAACTCTGTTAGCAGTTGTCTTTGACTTATGTACCAATTGTTTAAGGCTGCTAAAAAAGAATTCAAAGAAGTAATGAAGTGGAAATAGGCAGGTTTTTTGTCTTAACTTACCATTATAAAATAAATGTTGATTACACAGTGTAATGGCTATAGAATAAAGGCATCATAAGCATGAAGGTTGGCTCCTGTAAGCCTTGCTTTCACTCTGCAATTCTGTCTGCCACCCTGTATGATCTGGGAAAATGAAGGCTTGATTTATGACACAGAGGGAAAGCATCATCATTGCACAACCAAAACAGGAAGAGAATAGCGCTTTTGTTTTCCCTGGTAGCTATCAATAGCTATAATGGCAGATGGTACAACAACTGATGTTAAGTGGGAAAACTGTGGTAGATGCTAGTCTCTGAGGAAAACTGAAGGCGATCTGGTTGTCTTTCCTACAGCGACACAAACAATAATACCACTTGGAAACATTCGGGGGCGGAATCGTTGAAAAAATGTCTGTTTCCCATTCAGGAGTATTAATAACTGTCCCTGTCTATCCAGGTCATTTCTCCTCAGCGGATACCAGCCACTGTTGCCCCCAACCTGCTCCTCTCTCCCAGTGTGTTCACTCAGGCAAAGTCTAGTGGCGGGTTGTCAGCAGTTGCCCAGGAGAGCTGCTCTGCCCCCTCAACCTTGTCCAGACCCCCACTGCAGGATGAGATCAGAGTGCTGTCCAGAAGCCAGCTTCAAGCCACACTGCTGCATCTGATCCAGGTAAAAATAATATTACTGAAGTTATCTGACACAGACATATTATATGTCAGTATGATGTATGATGATCCTTGCTTGTGTGTTTCAGACTGACGGCTCATTCCTGGACACCATCTACGAAGCCTACATCAGCCGCTTAGCTAAAGACTCCAGCAGCAAGTACTGATGACTCGTCACACCCTCTGTCTATACATACACACAGTTCAGAGGAGTGAGGCTCGTTCTTCTACGCCTAATACGGATGTGCAACTTCCTCCTAGGGATCCAATCACACACACACTCACTGCATCTCCTCTGTACTGTCAACCTGACGCTCTTCACTTCAAACCAAGTCTCTTAAGTCGCAATGAAAAAGCAGTTATCGAAAAAATTGTAAATGTGTTTGTTTCATTATGAAAACCCCAATTTTCATCCCATGAAAAACAGTTCTCTCAATCTGAGGACCACTCATTTTTGGCACAAATACAGTGTAACTATACAGTCTTAAAATCACCCGTAGTTAAGGGGAAAATGTAGCCTATACTCTAGTTCACTCTCAGTGAAGACAAAATATGCTGCAACCTCACTGTTTTCCCAAGGTGTTAAAATTTAGTAGTTCCCTGTACTATTTTTTTCACCAAGTGTAGCAGAAATTTATGTTGTTCCATTTTATTTTTTATTGTGTTGTGTAGTGTTTACTCCGTCACAGTCGTCTGACACCAGCCAGCCTTCTGGGCTTTAATAAGCAAGTCTTCCTAGTCTAAGAACGAGCGCTGAAGGATATTCTCTAATTGACTTGAAACTGACTTCACTTCAGCAGTGAAATGTAAAACATGTTAAACATGTTTTGTTTTCTGTACATTTGGGAAAGTAATTATGTTCAAATGTTATTGGAATTTGTTGGATTTTAATTTACAATTCTTTTAAATTAAGGTCTTTTAAGGGAGCATATTTTACTCTCTAAATTCATTTAAATTTATGAAAACGATACCTTGTCATTGATTATTTTTTCAGCAGACTTTAGCTGTGATAAATATCTGTATTGGTGTTTAAGTTGCACTAATGTTATTATACAATTAGCATGAAGAATTCAAATTGACATGGTATCCAGCTAACTTGAAGTAACAAGGAAAGTACAGGAGATTGTTAACCTGCGCTACCTCACAGAGAGCTAGTTCAGAGGTGAACCTGTGTTTTTACTTAGTGGCAGTTTGTGCGTCATGTGACTGGACAGTTTTAGAGGTTAGATCATCCAGTCAGGGGTTTTATTTCAGTTTAACATAAGGGATTTTATCATCACAGAAAAACCGTTGACAATCTTTCAACACACTAAAATATAACTTGAGATGTTCATGCTTCAGTTGCTGAACATCTGTCTTGCCAAACAACTTACAGAAATTCCCCTCAGGAATAATAAAACTTTTTATTGATTGAACGCTTTCCTATTGATGGTTTAGTCTAGTTTAATAAATGATTGGTTAAATGGAGATTTAAAGCAATAAAAGAAGGTGTATATAAATATATTTGATAATTGTTTGGAGTTCACAGGCCTGTTCAAAGTTAGTAGAAAGTACGATGGAACATGCATTACCAAAATACTGTTACGCTATAGTATGTTCTGCATAAAGCGTCAACCAACCAAATTAAGTTTCCCTCGTAGTATCAGTCAGTTCCTCACTCATTGCAGCCAAGAAGTGGCGGTCAATAAAAATGTTTTATTTGATCAGGGTTAGGGTTTTCAGTTTGTGTTAAGCTCCTGTGCTAAACACACACATATAGCCAGACTTTACAGTAGCTACCAGAGGGTACACAAAAAACAGCAGCAACAAAAAAGAGAGAATACATTTCAGAAAAAGAAAACAATATTTTCTCCTATTTTTGTACTCAAGCAAAATGTGTTGTTCTCATAGTACGCTGTAAAATCTGACAAGTAGATTCGCTTTTTAAAAAAATCTAGGAAATGGATTGCCTTGAAAACAGTAAATAGATATAACCTAATTAGTCTTAAGTTATGTTTGTATTTACTTAATTTTGTGAAGTTGCTGCAACTTAAAAATGGCAAGTTAAATGAACTTGTTCTTTCTAAATGTTACCAAATTAAGTTAATCAAGTTTAGTCTGAGGCGGCACGGTGGTGCAGTGTCTAGCATGGTACATACACCATACACCAAAAGGGTTCCTTTTGGGTTGGGGAGCCCTTCTCTGCAGAGTTTGCGTGTTCTTTCCGTGTCAGTGAGGGTTTTCTCCTCCCATAATCCAAAGACATGCAGGTTAGGTTAACTGATAGTAGGTGTGAATGTGAGGGTGAATGGTTGTCTTTCTCTGTGTAACAGAAAATGAGTCTGACTTAACTCAACATTTGTGTTTACTCAGTAGAATTTCTGAAACTGATTGAGTCAGATAAATAAAGTAAGCCCAACAAAGAATACTTAGTTCGCTGGATTCTTTGAACAAAATGCAATCTGAGCAGGGTGTACCCTGCCTCTGGCAGTGCTTTTGGAAATACACAATACACAAATACACTTTTAAGCCTTGGAAAAAATCTTAATGAAAGCTTAATGAAACATTCCATCAAACTATGCATACTGTGCATGTGATTTGAACTGTGATAAACAGTGTTAACATTGTGTTGTATATGTGTATTTAGCTGGTTGCAAACTAATCAGTCACATTTGTAAATTCTTAAACATCTTAACAAAACACAACTGGCTCCACCACATGCAAAATCCTTGTTGTCACGGCTCATAAAATACATGAAACTGTTTGGTTAAGTCACACTAACTTGGTTTAATTCAGTTGCAAAGAAAGAGAAAGGACACATAAATTTTACTTGCCATATTTAAGTCACAACAATTTCACAAAATTAACTAAATATAACTATCTGTACATTTTAAGCAAACTTAATTAGATTTAAAGTAACATAACTGAAGATCAATAGTTAAATTTACTTACCTTTTTCAAGGCAGCTGGGTTTTTAGATTTCTTTAAGTAAGATCAACTTGTCAGATATTACAAATAACCAGCATGTTACATTACAATTGTACATCTAGAAAAAATTCAATGTTATACAACATATCTACAGTTTTATGTTAGATGCTGTTTGTTCTTTAATCCAAAAGATGTCATCCATAATCTTTTTTTTTTAAACATTGTCATTTAAAATAATATGAGACATTGGAATGTCAATGGAAACATTTCTGCACAACTTTATTTCTTTCTGTTGAGTATGTTTTGCTTACATAAACTGGAATATATTTTAATTGGATATTAAATGTTCTCAAACTGTCTCTGCTGTTGCTTACTGTCTTTTTTGTTGTCCATGTAGATCTGGTTGTGGATGCTATTATGATTATTATTATTCAAGACAGCTCCAGCCTCAGGTAACGCTAATCACAGTGAAGGTACACTCATTATTGCTTTAATGTCACATCATTGCTTTCTTTTGCCACAATCAATAGAGTAACATAATGTCTACAGTGATTAATCAGCTGTTTTTCACACAGCCAGCAGTACTGAGGGACCGTTCGCCCAATTAACTCTAATAGACTTTATACAACATCAGTTTTTTCCAATATTAAACTGCTCCCTGTGTTTGTCGTGCTTAACTGAGCACGCAGTACGAGCCAATAACGCAGAGTTGCTGACACAGTGGTGTTATTTGACTTAACAGAGGAGGTTGTCATCTGTACTAGGGCTAAAGAGGAGAGGGCAGGTGAACCAGCAGCCTTTGAGTAGCTGTTCTGGAGCTTTTGATCAAGTCACATCATCTTCATTAGCAGAAGACGCAGCGACAAAATGGGCCCTAAGGTGAGATTGTTTTCTCAGCTGTTACTTACTTTGAAGGTCAGGTGGTTGAGAAGCATATATACCACACAAGCTAAATTTGATGCTCATGTTTTTAGAGTTGTTTCCATCATTTTCACAACAGCAGTGCGGCTTTGTGTTTTGTTTTGTTCACAGTGCATCAATGGCACTTACTGGCTCTAATTAATATAACAAATTAGATATAATAACAATAGACTGTATAAAGCAGGGTGGCTGCAGGTCCTTAAAAAGTATTAAATTGTCTTAAATTCAGATTGAATGGGTCTTAAATGTTTTTTAGTCACATCACCAAAGTAATTTTTGACATTGATGCCACAGGAAACATGATTTTAACAAGAGGGAAACACTATTTTACTTTTATACAACACCTGTATGCAGGCAATGGCCCCTCACACACACTTAGATCACACAGTGAATCTGCATTGTTAAACTAGGATCTTGCAAGCGATGGAAAAATGGGAAAATAATAGCTTAAAAGAACAACAATTACTTGTGATTAAAGCCAGAGCCTGAAAATGTTATGAAGCAAACTACGCTATATGTCAAAGGTGTTTCAAATGTGGTAAAGTTGGGGTCAGGGAGGTGGAATTGCACATGCGGAGCTGTGAGCACGGAAAGTATCATGAGGGTCATTTTTACCGTTCATTTTGAACTGACATCAATGTGTTTCCTTGGAAAGAGTATTCGCTTTTAGTGTGTATTTCCATTGCAAGTTCGGTCTTAAGTTTGATTGGAAGTGGCTTAAAAAAATCTTCAATTGAACTTCTTCATACCTGTAGACACCCTGTTAAGTCTATTGCACAGTATTATACTTCAGCAGTTTCATGACGAACTGTGACTGTCTTGACTTGACTATTTTAAATTGACAAACAACATATGTGTAACTCATGGCACAATTCAAAGGGGATTAAAAAATTATTGCCACTGACTGCCGTACACATTTTTCCGAAATAAGGTCCAATGGTGGTCCACCGGAAGAGGAGGGACATCACCTCTCCAGTGAATGATTTCTAGAAAAGTAGTCCCTCAGATGATGTCATTAGCTGGTCTCCCATGGCGACCAAAGACTCAACAAGGGATGCACTATAACATAGGCACATCATCGGTATCAGCTGATATTGGCTTTAAAATAAGCTATCAGAATCGGCCAACGTGCTTTTTCTTTCTTCACTAAAATTAGGTAGGGAAAAAAGTAGATATATTGATACAGGTTATCAATCAAATGGCAAGGCAAGGCATGACAGCTTTATTTGTATAGCGCATTTCATACACAAGGGCAATTCAAAGTGCTTTACAGAGCAAAAATATATAAAACATAATAAAAGATACAGAAAAGAGTCATGAGAAAACAAGATATAAAAGATAAAATTAATTACTAAATGATTTACAATTTTAAAAAAAAATCACCATCAAAAGTAGCAAAAGTGCAGATAAGAGGTGCAAAGATAAAAAGACGATTTAAAATAAGCAGCAGAGCAGGCAGTTTAAAAAAGAAATGTTTTTAGCTTTGATTCAAAAGTGGTCAGAGTCGGGGCTCGTCTAACATCATCTGGGAGGTTATCCTAGGTTTGTGCTGCATGATAACAAAATGCTGCTTCACCATGTTTTGTTCTGGTTCTTGGGATGGTCAGTAGGCTGGCCCTAGATGTCCGCAGGGTCCTAGAAGGTTCATATGTCACAAGCATGTCAGAGATATATTTGGGTGCTGAGCCACAGAGTGATTTATACACAAGCAGCAAGATTTTGAAATCAATTCTCTGACTGACAAGTAGCCAGTGTAAGAATTTTAGAACTGGAGTAATGTGGTCATATTTCCTAGTTTTTGTCAGGACCCGAGCAGCAGCATTCTGAATTAGCCGAAGTTGCCGAACAGCTTGTTTTGAAAGTCCTACGAACAGGCCATTGCAGTAATCTACTGGAAATAAAGGCGTGGGTGAGCCTCTCAAATTCTTGGTTTGACATTAATCCTCTGACTCTTGCAATGTTATTTAAATCGTAGTAGGCAGATGATGTTACAGATCTGATTTGGCTGTGGATATTTAAATCTGAGTCCAGGATAACACCAAGATTTCTTGTGTGACAGAGATTTGAGGCCTTTCTTTCCATGACCCAAAGACAATTATTTCGGTCTTATCTCTGTCAAGTTGGAGGAAATTTTGACGCATCCAATCATTTATTTGCTCAACACAGTGACACGGGTGTTCTACAGGTCCGTAATCACGTGGTGACAGCAATATGTATATTTGCGTGTCATCTGCATAGCTATGCTACGCTGTGTTATTATTTTGTATGATTTGGCCTAATGGAAGCATATAGAAATTAAACAAGGGGGTCCCAAAATGGATCCCTGTGGGACCTCACATGTCATGGCCATCTGCTCTGACTTATAGTTGCCAATGGAGACAAAGTAGTTCCTGTCACGAATATATGACTTGAACGATTAGAGGACAGTTCCAGGTCCAATGAGTTGTTACATACAGGCGTATTGGTTATCGGCAAAAAATCCAATATCATGCATCCCTGGACTCGACAGTAGGGATAATGACCTGTCACTTACAATTTCCTGATGATATACATACATACAGTGTGTTTCTTGAGAACAGAGAACAGACTGCGTATGGCAAAGAGAATACAATGACAAGGTTTAAATCCAAAAATCTGAAAGAAAAAAAAACTTCCTAAGTGCTCTGCCCTCCCTGACTTCTAGTGTTTTCTAATATTTTCTGTATCTTTGTGTGACAAATCTTCCATCAGTTCATTAGTACTAATGATTGTTGTTGTTATCGGGGCTGTTAATGGCTCCCTAATAACAGCTGGGAGCCCAAACACTGATAGGAAACGCAGTGTGAAGTGATCAGTCGAATCAATCAGCTGCCTACTTTTTTTCTTACGCTGAGGGAATTTGGCAGCCTCTCCCTTTCCCTTCCTTCCTGCTTCCCCTTCCCATCCAATGCTGCGATGTCATACATGGTAATTAACATTAGTATTTACAGTAGCAGATGCTTTATACTCAACAGAAGAATTCATACATACAAAAGTAGTGTTGGGAGTGCCGTATCAATGTTGTGGTGTGCTTATAATACTAAGGACCTTCAAATATTGTTTTTTCAAGAATCTCACACACACACGCACACACTCTTTCCTCTGAGACTAGGAGGTTCCAGACCATTGGTTTAGCTGATGGCGCTAAACGTAAGGGCTGACTATTAGCTCTGGCTTAGACTAATCAATGACTTCTGGTGTGTGTGTGTGTGTGTGTGTGTGTGTGTGTGTGTGTGTGTGTGTGTGTCCATGCCCACAGGGGCGGGGTCTTCACTTTGCACAGGGAGTCCAAACTGCTTTTGTTGCCGCTGTATTCTCAGATGGAGGATGTCGTCTTCGTCCACTTTTAAGAGTTGATGAATCAGACAAAACTTATTTACAGAGTACTAACCTTTTGTACTTGTGGTATTCATGGTTTTGTGTTTTTTAAGACTTTTAAAATTTCTTCATACTCAAAAGAACTGTCCTTGCGTTCAGACTGTATTTTAAAAAACATTTTTTGTGTCGTTTTTGTCAGTCTCCTACACTCAAGTCAAGTCAAGACAAGTTGGAAGCACTGTTAAGCTCTACAGGGGCACAGGTGAGTGATACTGCTCAGAGTTTGCTTTGGTATTTTATGCTACAGTGGTACTTGATGGAGTTTAAGGATCATAGTTTAATGTATTCAGACATGTTTGTTTATGTGATGAAATAGAGATCTCAGTCATATACAAACAAACAAAATTGGGCAAAATATTGCATCTTAAGAGGAATTTATCTGGAAAATGCATTCAAGTGAAGTCAATTTTGGTAAAAGGAAAGCCTGAGGTGCTGGAAAAAAAACATGACTGAACTGGATAGATGAATCAATGAAAGTAAAATAGAATAAACAGTTTTCTTTTCTCAGAATTTGCAAATTTCAACATTTTTGCCTGTTTTTATTGTTAGATTTATTTCAAATGAAAAATATTAGTAAGAGAACAAAACAAGGATAATGAGCAAACATCTGCAAGCTCTCAGTAAACAACTAAATTGAATACTTATTAAATCCTACCCCTTTTATGTTTTATCAACAAATATAATGTTAAAAATGTAAGAGAATTTCTGCAAAACTCTTTTGTTATGTGTTCTTTCAGCGATGGTGCACCACTGTTGTATGAAAAAAATTATTACAGAACTGTAAAGGTACTTGCAAGTGTTTAGTGGTGAAGAGTTTAGTTTTTACAAAGCAGCACAAACAGGCTTGAAGTTGATTATGGTTTATTTTTAAGTAGCCATGTATGGGACTTAGTGCCACCTAGTGGTGGGGATTGCAGATTGCATCCTGCTGAAACTTCTCCCATGTGCCAAGCGTGAACTCGGTTAGGATTCCTTCAGTGTCCATTGTTCAGGAGGATTTTACCAGGAGCTGAATTATCAGCAGAGTTCTCCTCCTCTCCCAAATAGATCCCCTGATTTAAAGCGGTAAAAACACTAAGTAAATCAATGTCACATAACAAATCGGTTTTTGACGTTTGGCATGTTGGAGATGGGCTGCTACCCCAGCACTTGATAATCAGTGCTCCCTTTTTTCTCCAATAACTTAAGATCTAGACATTCAGGAGGTTTAACAACACACCATTATATTATATTCCGGCGGCACAGTGGTACATCGGTTAGCACTGTTGCCTCACAGCAAGAGGGTTCCTGTTTTGAACCCAGGGTAGGGGTGCCCTTTGAGGAGTTTGCATGTTCCCCTGGGTTTTCTCCGGGTACTCCGGCTTCCTCCCACAGCCCAAAGACATGCAGGTTAATTGCCTCTAAATTGCCCGTAGGTGTGAATGTGAGTGTGAATGGTTTGTCTCTGTGTCAGCCCTGTGATAGCCTGCCTCTCGCCCAACATCAGCTGGGATAGGCTCCAGCCCTACCGCGACCCCTGACGGGACAAGTGGTTACGGTAAATAAATGAATGAATGAATATTTTATTCCATTTCTTTTAATATACCTCCCTAAATCTTACACACTGAACCTTAAGGCTAAGTCTTTTATGTTGTACTTTCAGACTAAGTTTGGCATGAAAGTCCTTCTCTTGCTGGTAGAAAAATCATGAATTCATCCATGTTGGGTCGGGGTTGGTGGACTAAGAGTTCATCCCCATCATCAGTGATCTGGGTCAGTGGGGGAGGAGGAGACCCACAGCTGTTACACACTGCCTGTGTGGGTGCACGTGGGTATACATATGTAGTATGCTCGTGCATGTCTGTGTGTGTGTGTGTGTGTGTGTGTGTTCATGTCACTAGATGTCAGTCAGTCTCTTAACCGGTCATGTCATTAATCGGACCCTGTCTGTCTTTGTGTGCATGTGCCGGATTGTTTTAGTGCATTTTCATTTCCATAACAGCATGAGCAGATGTTTTGCTGTGTCTGTATGTGTGTGTGCCTATGTACATGCTTATAATATGCACAGGCATGCTCTAGCTGTGCACCTTAGCTGTATTAACGTCACACTGTGTAGCTGTGTGTGTATTTGTGTGTATATCTCACTGTGTGTTGCTGGTATTTAGTTAAATGTAGCTTAATGGCCCATCAGCAGACAGCTCATTTGAGCTTTACATGTCGTTTCAACGTCATGTCTCTGCTGTAGCTTTCAAATATCTTAAACTGTCATGCAGGCTATGTGTTGGTTAGTTTTAGACTAAGCAGTAAACACAAGATTATTTATTTTAACAGCTCATAGGAAGCTGTAAACATCAGCAGAAGTGTCTGTAGTCTGTAGCCACACTGGCAGTGTTGTGCACATTTGCACTTCACAAGAAGTAGCCCAAAGTTCAGTTCACAGAGATAAAAATTAACAAGTTCACAATTTGAATTTTGAACTATGTTCACAGTCCCAAAAAAGAACTAGTTTATGTTTGTGTCCTCCAAAAAAAAAAAACAGTAGGAGGTAGGGCCCCATTTATCCTATGAAAGTTGCTCAGTAGCTCATGAAGCCAAAAAAGTTTGGCTGTCAGGGTTTAAAATTACCTGGATCCTCTGCATCATTGGACCCACGGAGTCAGCACACTAGAGACTTCACCATCCAAGTGGCTAACTTTCTGTTTATCCTTTGGCTGCTGGACTGGATCAAATCCTGATAGTGAAACGAGTCATTTGGCAGGGGTAATGACGCTCAAAAAAAATTTATCAACCGATTTACAGATATCTCTTTTCCAATGGGGAAAAGTCTTCTTGGGCCACATGGCATCATGTTGGACATGGAAGTTGTAGTTACACGGTTTGGCCACTATGTCAAATTGGTTACATGGTCTGGTGCACTTCCTGGGGGAGTGGTCTGCTGGTGTTTTGCTGTGTGGGGGGGTGTAAAACAAGCATTACTAACTGTTGCAAGAGTGAACAACACTCACGTTCAAGTTTATAAGTTGCAAACCTATGCGTCAAGTTCGCAGTTCACAAAAAATATTAGCATGTTCAATGAGCACGTTCCTGCACAACATTTAACGAACAAAAACGAAGTTTTTGGGTGTTGTAGTCCAAAATCTTTCACAAAAGTGGGGCAGAAAAGTAACATTTTGTTGACTAAACGTTCTCTTTTAAACTCACCAAAAGGTATTTTAAAAGATTTAATCTATATGCGCTGTGTAAGTTCTGGTTGTAATATTTTATTAGTTGAAAACAAAGGTGTCATTTACACTGGGGAAGCTGGGGACATGTCCCCACCAATTTTTGAAGTGGCTGACTTTGTCTAGAGATGTTCTGGTACCAATTTGTCTTCCTTGATACTAATTCCAAAACCCAGAGGTCAAACCCTCTGTAAAACATGAACAAATACACAGACATCGGACGGCATGGAACTTTTATTCATCTTTCAGTTTGGCATTTTGGCGATGGCTGTCTGTATGCTTTTTGCCAGAAATTAATTATTTTTTGCCGCAATAAAACCATAGTTGCCAGTGGCTGCAGAGTGCAACCTGCTGTGTAGGTTTCTGTTTTAGACAACTGTTTTATTTGGGTGTGAAAGTACTTAAAGTTTATCAGGAAATTACATGGTGTCTGATCAGTTCAGACCTCTGTACTTGCCAAGACTGGATTCAGCATTTTAGGCAGTACTGGAGACATTTCTAAAGGCTAATACCTTTTCCTAAATACACTAAACCTATGGTCACTTATAGATTGTTGGATTTGCAATATGGAGCACATTGATGGGCTGATGTTGCAGCACCCTGTGTGTTTGTGTGTGTGTGTGCGTGCGTGTGGGTGTACATGTGAGACATGCATGTGAGGCGAGAAGAGTCCACTAGGTGTCTCAGTGTGTTTATATTATAATCTTGTGTCAGTCAAGTGCGTCTTCCTCCACAAATCACGACTCCTTTCTGATACAAGTACAACCATCCCACCGGGACTCTAGATTTCTTTTCCTCTCTTCTTCCTGACAACCGTCCATCCCCACTTGCTCCCATTTTTCTCTTCTTATCCTGTCCTCCCTTCTCTTCTATCTTCCTCTCCCCCTCCCTTTCCCCATGACTGATGACTTCAGTTCATTCTTACCACTGACACCTTTTCTCCTTCTCAGTAAAAACAGACACACAGAGAAAGATAAAACAAAAAAGCACAGAAGTGAGACAAAGAGGGAAGAATGGAGGAATAGCAGGTGAGAGAAAGACTGATGAGAATGTGAAAACAAAGGGAAAGAAACACAACTTGAAAGAAAAGCAGGACTAGAAAGACAGTAGGTCAAAGAGTGTTAGAGAAAAGATAAGGACAAGAGAGAGAGATTGTGTTAATGTGTGTGTGTGTGTGTGTATGTGTGTGTGTGTGTGTGAGAGAGCGCGCAAGGGATGGAGAGAGAAAAGGAGGGATAGAGGGAGGAGGGGTTTAATCCTGCCTGGATTATGGTATAAACTGGTCCCGGAGAGCAGGAAGGGATACGCTGGAGAGAGAGGAAGTCCCACTATCCCTCCCTCCATCCATCCATCACTCAATCCATCTTACTCGTAGCGTATTCCTGTGCTGCATGATTCTGGTTTGGATCCACCGGGATGTGAGGTCAGCAGGAAGGAATCATTCAAGAAAGGACGGCAGAATAAAACCTGCTTTCTGGGAATATGTGTCCTTCTTGGGGAAACCTTGTTGTCTGATAACAAGGACTGAACTGAAGACAGAAGTTTACCGGGACCATCCCAACTCTTTCATCACTCTTATTTTCCCTGGCATCCCATAGATCCAAACGAGGCATGGAGGAGAGAAACGGATGATGGGAGCAGTAGAGACAGGATTAAGGGGTGAAGAGAGGGAGGTGTAGGAACATGGCGAGACTCCTTTGTGACTCCTGGTGTGCAGAAGTGACCTTTGACACCAGAGACAAGAGCTCTCTAGACTCTATTGTGTGCCGGGGTAACCAGCTGAGCTGACATCAAATCATCAGTTAGACTCTTTTTATTTGTTTTCAACCATATTTGAACTTTCTTTCCAGAGCCGCATGTCTCAAAGGGACCAGTTTTAAAGCTCTGACCACATGGCATAGTGAGTAATCTTCAGGACCGTAATGATTTGGGGAAGTATTTTAATCTTCCTGCAACCCACTTTTGGGCTCCAGCTTCTTTGAAATTAGCATGCTGCGTTTCTGGGCAGTACACGGGATTGTTTCAATCTTTTGGCTCGCAAGAAAAGAAGCTCTCAAGTCTTTCCTCTCAAGGACTGTCAGGATCATTCTTAGGAGCCAAATTGAGTCTTAAATCTGTGACTGCCTTTAGGATGACATGCTTCCTCTGTTGTTTTCTGGATCCTTTTCTTTTCTTGAGCGGGCCTCGGACTGTGACAGCTTCTCCACATGTCACAATGGATTCTTGTATATTTTAGACTGCTCAGTTACAACGTCTGCCTCTTTTCAAGTCTCTGGAGAGTCTCAAGATTTGAACTATGCATGAATGTCTTTGAGAAGACTGTGGATCGGATAGGATCTTTACATTTTTGTAACGATTACTTTACCAGGCAAGTTGACAAAGAGTGTAATTCTTTTTGCTTGTTAGGTTTGGGCAAGTTGGATCCCCTGTAATTTCAAAATTAGTCGATGTCCTTGTGGTAGAAAATGATACCCAAATTTAAAGCTTTTATCATCTGTATTTTCATATTAACAAGGGATTATATATATTGGTTGCTCTAGTTGACAAACCCACAGAGAGTTATCACCTCTGCAGTTCTGCTCACCTCTAATGACCTTTTTAGCTTCTTCAAGCACAAGTTTGATATCACAGCCCACAACTTTACTGTTGTGGTTCACTCTCACCACTCTTAGTAGTTTTTAACCCTTTGCATGCAGTTTTATATCTTTTCATAACAAATGTCTACTAAATTTTGAACCACAGTTTATTTAGAATGTAAAAAAATCCCCAATCTGACAATAATAAATGGGTGATAAGTTAAATTAATTAGAGTGCATACTAGGGTTTAGACCACTCGAGCATAACGACTGTGCCAATTTGTCATTGTCAAACAGAGCATACTATTAAAAAGAAAGCCCTTACACATTGAAATCTAACGACTAAGTACAAAATATAAACAAAATTAAGTATAAAAAGTACGAGTGTGCAACAGCAGCAGTGAAGCTCAGTAAAGGTGAAGTATGACAGATGTGGAGTGATGCCAGTGGATTGATATTAAGTGAATATTGCATGTTCCCAATAGAGAAAACATCTTTTATCACACAATATCATGTCCTGTTTTACCTAAGACGTGAAAACTAAACTGTAGGGTTTCTTATATAACCATTTACAACCATTACAATCATCAAACACTGTCCTCACTGTTACTATATTTGATTAAAAAATCCTCATAACTACGATCTGCTTTTAACTATTAATACAACATTAACTAACATTTAATTAACATGCAAAACAAAACAAAAAATTTAAAATGAAATTTAAAGATTATCTTGTAACATTGCAGGTGCAGATCTCATGACAGTCTCAAGTCACCCCATGACCTCTGGTCCTTTTGTGCACCATTATCACGCCAATGCTGTTTTACTCCTTCACTGTTCAAAGATTCCCTAAAGACCAACAGGTGCTTGTCTCGGTGGGAACCTGGGTAAATGTGATGGGAACACAGGCAGTTCTCCTAACAGTGTCAAGGTTACCCTTGAACTCTGTCACTACTGAGCCATAAAAAATAGACACAGACACGGCATGAACAGTTTCAGGATTCCCTAAAGGCACCATTATCCTTGATTTGACCCAAACGAGTGGATCTAAATTCCATTTCAATAGACATGGGTCATATCTGACCCAGAAAAGCCTCAATGTACAAAAATTTGTAGCACCTGCACTAAAGAATAAGATTTTTTCTATATTTAGATTTATTTATTTTGGGTCACTTTAGGGGAAAGCTATGAAATCTCAAGTTGAAGAAGGGCATTTAGGGTGTTTTAACTGATATTAAATGTCAAAAAAGTTTAACTTGAACAGTATGTAAGGGTTAAGAAGAAAAGCTCTAATAACCGACCAAGGACCAAACAACTTCCCTCTTTTTGTGCTTGCACTTTGACCCGAGCACTTCTAATCTCACTTTACACTGTCCTGATTTCAGCCTTGTCTCGCGGAGCCAGCTCGCTACAATTCCTGGGCTGATGCGGATCGCAGCAGCTGCAGGGATGAACCACAGGAGCTGGGAAAACGCTGGGAATGCCAGTAAATCGGACAGAAGTGGGCCGCACAGGGGGAATCTGATGATGCTGCTGTGGATTATCCTCTCCAGCTCGCTGTGCCTGATGGTCGACGGCCAGATGAAGCTCTCACCAGAAACGTGAGTACAGTTGCACTGGAAAACCCTGACTCGAGGGACTGAGCCATCAGGAGGAACTATCTGAGGCAGATCAAGTCGTGTTGTCAGTGGTAAAGATATAAAAACAGATCATGCACATGGAAATTTAATTAACTTTTTTGCTTTTTCTCTCTATAAAACTTTATTAATTCATACAACCTTTATACAGAAGTTTTTATCAACCACCTGGTTAGATGCTCTTATAGTATGCACTTGTGTACTATACTGCATCCTCACTTACAGCGAGACACAATGTGCTGCCATTAGGCGGCAGCTACAAGTGAGATGACCACAAACTTAGTGCTTTATTAAAACATTACATCAACACTTGCACCAGGTCATTTGCCCGTGGAGACCCTGGCAAGTCTACACGCACGTTGTGCTTTGTGAAGCCACATGTGAGATGAATGAGTCAATAGTGTTCTTCCTATTTTGGCAGATGACTCCACGCACGTACATATGGGCCATATGGGCACCTGTGGGGCGGAGGTGTAGCTAAATGCCAAACTATCCTACACCCTCTCTACAGCCACAGCTACATGCTGAAGATGACGTATAAAGTTGGCTGTACATAGAAAGGGTATTAATAGCAAAACAATAAAGTAAAGAAATAGATATTGTGGTGATTTCGGTCACTGTTTATTATGTATGTATTAGGTTTGCTTAACTCCAACAGTTTTTTTAAATTTAAAACTAATGTGCTTTTTGGCACCAGTAAATTGAGACTTTTAGAATACAGTATTACACCTATACTTGATAAACATCAGGATGTTGATATTGTCGTTGTGAACATGTTAGCATTCCAGCGTTAGCATTTAGCTCACCAGTTGGCTTTGTACATACACTGCAAGCTACTTTTTGTGAACATTACACATGTTGTAATGGAAAAGCTGATATTTTAGCAAGCTAACTTCGCTAACTGCTGGCACCTATGTGTCGAACAGAAAACAGGCCAACTCAGCTTCACTCTTTGTCCCCATCCTCTCCTTTCGTGCTACCCAGCAAAAGTAGAAGCAAACCCGAGATTCACTCTTATTTTGGAATGAACTTTGTCCATGTGGAGTTTCACCTTGCTGTATTTGCATTTTTTTTCGGTGCTGTGTCCTCAAATTTTGTATCCTCCTCTTTGATGCATGTTGCTTACAATCTGGTACCTGGTAACTACCTTTTTAGAAAGTTCCTACCTCACCTGTGCGCTGTGCCTAGGAAACAACACGGCATGGTTGTAGACTCTGTCATGGTTATATGTCAATTGATCCCATGTAAAGTGAAAGCTTCCATTATATGACTACATTTTATATATTGTATAAACTATGTTTTTTATCTTTATTAACAAAGATTTGCAACATCAGACAATGACAGCTACAAAAAACTATCTAACTTTATTGGAAATTCATTCACAGTTTTTTCATCATTCCATCAGTCCTGTTGATTTAGATTTAAACCCCTCTTCTATGTTCTTGTTTATATGAACTGTGATATCAATTGCTAAAACCATATCTTTTAAAATGTTCATGTTCTACCTGGGATAAGTGGAAAAACTGTTTAAAGATTTCAGAATCTAGTGTTAAAAAATACTGCTATTCAAAAATTATTCAATCAACATTTCCCAAATACAAAGATAGCTCGAGTGACTTGCAGTAACTCATAATACCAAATTTGGTTTATTTCCACACCAGCGTTCACTCTGTGAGATAGGTGCTCAGTTTCCCTCTCTCACTTTTTCTGTTGGGAATGAAATGCTGTGTTTGTTTGTTCTCCAGGAGCCAGGCGAAGCTCTTTTTCCCTGAACAGTTTTCAAACCTCCTGCTGACTAAAAACACTAACAAATCGATATGCTGTCAGTCCACAATAGCCTATTAACTGTGCGCGTGTGTGTGTGTGTGTGTGTGTGTGTGTGTGTGTGAGTGTGTGTGTGTGTGTGTGTGTGTGAAGGTGGAGGGAGTTGAAAGGGACAGACAAATACACAGCATTTTATTTTTTGCACTGACTGGATGCTGTTGATATTTGTATCTGTATGTCTGTGTCAGTGTCAGTGGACATACACACTTTAACAGGTTCGTAAATCCAGTTTTAGTCCAATAAATTTACCCGCCAGAATCATAGAAGCAATGGTTGATTGTGCATTTTAAGTATATATTTTGTTCATGGGTGAATCTTGTACTTCAGTATCTCAGAGACTTTGTGCTGTCGCTCAGCAGGCTGGTATGACGAGGGAGATTAAACCTCCAGGGACAGCAGAGTTCAGCAGGCCAACACAGGTCACTGAGCCCAAAGTGCTTCACTCTGCCTGGGGAAGATTTGGCAGCAGGGCCCCTCTGGCTCTGGAAGTTAGCGGGCCATGACCTGAACAGTTCAGGCCAGGAAGGTCAAATCTTTAGCCTCTGAGGGAACATTGCTCTTCTGCCAGGAAGAAAACAGATAACTGACAACAAGACATCAACAGCTATGACACATTTAAAGGGACAGTTCACCCCCAAATCAAAACTACATATTTTTCCTCTTACCTGTAGTGCTAGTCATCAGTGGAGATTGTCTTGATGTGAGTTGCAGAGTGTTGGACATATTGGCTGTAGAGATGTCTGCCCTCTCGCCAATATAATGGATCTAGATGGCACTCGGCTTGTGGTACTCAAAGCGCCAAAAAAATATACATTTGAAAAACTCAACAGCAATATCTCTTTCCTGAAATCATGACCTGGTTACTCAAGATATTCCACAGATTTTGTTGTCAGCAGTTTCATGTCTGAACTTTTCTTTCTAACTAATTAGTCCCGCCAAACGTATCACCCAGGGGTGTAGTGCTGCCGGAGCGTACTGGAATGACGTGTGATGATGTGTAGTTCAGTAGAAAGAAAATAGTTCCTACATGAAACTGCTCACAACAAGGTCTGTGGATTATCTTGAGTAATTGAGTCATGATTTCTGGAAAGAGACATTGCTGTTGAGTTTTTCAAATGAAGTTTTTTGGCGCTTTGAGCACCACAAGCCGAGTGCCATCTAGTTCCATTACACAGGGAAGACAGACATCTCTATGGCTGATGTCTCCAGCACTTGATGTCTCACACCAAAACAATCTAGACTGATAAATAGTACTATGGGTAAGAGTGAAAATATGTATTTTTGATTTGAGGTTGAACTGTCTCTTTAAGCAATAACTTAAGAGATGAGTGTGTAACACCACAACATAAGAGAGTGTGAGGTAAATTTTGTCATTTTCTATATCAAATAATATTTTTCTTGGTCATTATTTTCTTATTGTCACACTAAGCAGCTGCTGCTTTTTGCCCTTTTCAGGCACCATAGAGAGTTACATACTGTGTTGTACTTGGTCGATATTTGACCCTAGTTTGGCTATGGCTTTATCTTAATCTGATGTTGCTTGGCCCTGTTCAGCAGTACCCTGCGGCGACATTGCTCTTAAACAACATACAGTCTCAGAGGCACCACAGGAAGTGCATAACAAATGTTTCATCAAGGTATATATCCATCTAAATGAATAAAGTCCTTATTCATCTGTCAGGATATTTTCTCAATACTACCTTAAAACAGTTGTCTGACTCATCTCAAGGCAACAGTCCAGAGAGCCTCTGATATCCCTGATCAAAACACTGATAATATTTACAGCACAACACTCCTACCTAGCACCTCTGCGTTCTCAATCCTCACATTTGAGAATGAACCCACACTCATATTTCAGAATAAACATATCAACAAGTCAACACATTATCAGCCAGTTTTCAGTACCGAGGCTGGCAGGCTTGATGTGACAACCCTGCCTGCTAACTAGCAGCGAGCTGGCTGACTCCCCATAGGTTGAGCCATCTGTCACATCCTGTCTACTCTCTAACCTCTATTACCTTTCCTTGGCTGCTTTCACATGAAGGATTTGTAGAATTACTGCATGTTATTGAGCACAGTGTATCCCCTTGACCTGGCAGACTGTCAGCTTTTACTGTCACCTTAACAGTAATCTGTTTTAATCTGTTATTGGTGAATGCAGGGTAACCTCTTAACATGATTGGCTGCGTACTTTCATGGTCACCTTCAATACAGACGGTCTTATTAGCCCTTATGTTTTCAGGCAAGATACAAGTGAAATCATTTGGACAGGGGGATTTAGAAACAGGCCTTATATTTCCTCTCAAATATGTTTTTTAGCATTTCTCAAAGCGCTGCGGTCCACTTGGGGGAATTCACGTACTTTTACTTTCCTGCTTCTGGCACTGAAATAATGATTTTTGTTCCACAGTTGTTTCAGATCTAAAACTCGGTGAATTATTGTTAATGGAGTCGATTGGGAATTTTACTCCAGAGTGCATATAGTCAGTTTACTGCATTGCATTTTAACAGTCCTCTGACTTAGCACGGTAACTTGTGTCATATGGAAAGCTATTCTACCACTCTATATTGAACAAGTTAATTTGCCAAAATTTTAGTAAAATTGGAAGTAATGGTTTTAATAATGGTTAACTAATCATTTAGTTATACCTTATAAATCAATTCTAAGCAAAAGATAAGTCTTTTGGGTTGCCATGATGTGAAAAATCCCTGGACTGGATGTGCGCTTTCCTTCCAGAAAAGGGCTGCATCTATCAATGTGTTCTAAAAGTTAACCTGCCTTGCCTTTAATTTCTTGCAGTGTTTTAATAAATATTGATAACAACGTTGATTATCTGTCACTGATCATATTTCCTCTGTGTCCAGGGTGCAGAAGTGGGCTGTGTCATTTAGCAAAGAGATAGCTGCCATGTCTGCCAGATACTCTGGAGCCAAACTGCTGCAGAAGGTAAGAGATCACACACAAACGACTCACAAATACACACATATTTATTCACTATTAGTCACAAGAATGTAATGATCATCAAATGTATGATTCAGTGCTAATTAAAATAAAATAAAATTAAATTAAATTAAATTAAATTAAATTAAATTAAATTAAATTAAATTAAATTATAAAATAGATAGATAAATAAAATAAATACATAAATACATAAATACATATATATCTAAGACACAGACTTAAATGCAGAGACATCATTTCACTTCATGGTAAAAGAGACAGTTGGATGTACAACACATGACATCACCACATCAGACTCAGACGGGCGGGGTCAGTATCTCCTCCCCCTCTGCTCTGCTCCTTCAGCCAATAGGAACACGACTGACTGGCACACATTTGCTGTACAACATCTGCACATGGCCCAAAGACCAATGTGATGACACACTTATTTCCAAAGCACACTCACACAATACACTCACACACAGACTCTCACACATTTTAGGCGTTGACCGTTAAAACCATTTCTGAGCTTTACCAACACGTACAGTAAAATGGCGTGCTGATGTGCTGAAGCCCATTGAGCTGAGTTAAAATCGTGTTCATTTTAGTTTGACTCACCATAGAGACTCAAGCTGAGGTTATGCTTGTGTGTGTGTGTCTTTTAGTAATTAGGGTGTGCGGTCTTCCTCTGCATGCCACCCTGTAGAATCCCTAGCAGGCCCGTTCACCATCTGCCACACACACAAACACACACAAACTGTGTTTACAGAGTCATGCAACTACTGACCGACTCCCTCTACAGCGTACATGTATCTTTGTTTTTGTTTCACCACACATTTTTTCTGTCGTATACCACAAAACATCCACAAATCTAACTGCACAAATAACAAACCTCCACAGATTTCTCCCAAAACAAACACAGCAGTAGTCATTTACTGTATTTTAGATGGATTAACCTCAGATAACCTCGATGTTTAGTTGGTAGAAACAGTGTTCCAGAGTAAGAACTGTACACGCCACGGAAATAGCAGTAACAGCGATGGCATTGTAGTACGGGTCGTCATTGTAATAGCAAAAATACCAGATGCTGTGGTATCATTAACAGCAGTATTTATATATAATGTGGGTGTACATCTCCTAGTTGCACACCTTCTACTTTAATTTAGTCAGTGATGTGTAAAAAGCGCCCGGTGCATTAGTTAAATCTTGGCAACAAGAAGCCATTAATCACCCACCTCTGTCTAATCGATGGCGTTCTCGTTATCTCTGGAACATTTAGTGACTTTGTCTTCTTGCCTGAGTAAACTAAAATGGATATTGAGTGTGCGAGTTTATGCTTAAAGATAATGCAGAAATTGTTGAAACTTTTGATGGAAAGTTGTTTTTTTTATAGTTAATAGAGCTCTTTATCATCCTTTCATTCATTCATTTCTCTGTTATCTGACTAATTCAGTCTGACTGTGTCTCCTTTGTGATGGAAATTGACAAGAATCATCTGTGAAAGTTGAAATAGAGTCTTAATTTGAAAGACAAATTGGGCGTTTAATTCTTTTCCCTCCAGTATTCTAAGTTGTCAGAATTTATTTAACAGGCTACCACAATTTGTAACTGATTGTTGAAGGGCCTTTCCCCACACGCCAGGGTGTCAGGGAACTGGGTATTTCCTGTTAAAGGGACAGTTCACTCTGAAATCACAAACACATATTTGTTTAAGCGTCCACGCTAGTAATAGCCGTGGCTGAAGGCATTATGTTTTCGGGTTGTCCATCCGTCCATCTTACTCGTGGATGTGATATCTCAAGAACACCGTGAGGGATTTTCTTTAAATTTGGCTCAAACGTCCACTTGGACTCCACGATGGACTCATTAGAATTTGGTGGTCAGAGGTCAAGGTGTCTGTGACCTTGCATCCATCTCATTTCAAGACAGCGTTGAGGGAATTTCCTCAAATTTGGCACAAACGTGGACTCAAAGATGAACTGATTAGAATTTGATGGTCAAAGTTCAAAGGTCACTGTGACCTCACAAAACATGTTTTTGGCAAAAACTCAACAGTTCATAATTATGACAAAATTTCGCACACATTTCTAAAGGAATAAAATGAGGAAGTGACGACATTGACTCAGAAGCATAAAGGGAGATATTTTGTTCAATACTGAATTGGTGACACTAATCTTTGGTGTCCATCTTGATGCTATGCTGATTGTATAGATCCACTGTGCTGCTGAGTTGAAGATGTGTGTGTGAAGCATCCACGTTTTAGTATATGTAGCTTATGTAGCAGCAACATCCACACTGGAAGCATTCTCAGCTGTTATGGCTGCATATCAGTCTGGACAGACATGGACGTAAACTGTAACTGCAACTTGTCTGGTTTACAGAGGCATACTTTTCTGGCTCCTCTTACTTATAGTGCTGTTTATCAATCAAGACTGTTTTTGTGCGAGTTGCCAAGTATTGGAGATATCAGCCGTAGAGATGTCTGCCTTCTCTCATAATGGAACTAGACGGCACTCGGCTTGTGGGGCTCAAAGCGCCAAAAAAAAGGTAAAACTCAACAGCAATGTCTCTTTCCAGAAATCATGACCCGCTTACTCAAGATAACCACAGGCCTTGTTGTGAGCAGTTTAATATAGAAACTGTTTTCTTTCTACCGAACTACACTCGCCAACTGCAGAAGGAAGCATGCATCTACTCATGGACGAGACTCTTGTGCTCATGACAGTATGAGATGTTAACATTAATGGCGTCCTCCTCGGCTGAGCTGTAACGGTAGGTAGCGTAGTAGTGTTGCTAGGTGAGCTGGCAGTAGATGCACGATCCCTTCTGCACAGTGATAAAGTTGGAGTAATGTTTGAGTTTTTCAAATGTGTGTTTTTGGCACTTTGAGCACCACAAGCAGAGTGCCATTTAGTTTCATTATATTCAAGAGAAGGCAGACATTACCATGGCTGATATCTCCAACACTCAGCAACCCACATCAAAACAATCCAGACTGATAAATAGCACTACAGGTAAGAGGAAAAATATGTTGTTTTGATTTTGGGGTGAACTGTCTCTTTAACATGTCTATTTTCTGGTGAATTTTAATAACCAGTATCACATTGTTAAAGAAAGCTAATTATCTTACAGAAGGTAAAAGGAAATGAGTCCATCACAAAAACAAACATTTACTGGAAATCTGTCATCACAACTGATGCTTTTATTACCAGTGGCGGAAATTAACCTTTGGGTCCACAAACAACCGCAGCACAGGATCCCTTAAATTACATTTATGGAGCTGCTTTAATTTAATAGTGCAGTCAACAAACCCACCAGCCACCAGCAGCCAGAAAAATACATCACAAAGTGCACAGATGTCAGTCAGGAGGCACAGAGAGCAGTAGATGGTTTTTCTTATGGCATCACTCTGTTATATTGCAGATTAGAGAGGGGGTCTGCAGAGAGGATGAAGTCAGAGCTTGACCCCCATCTGTACTGCAAACTGTAAATGTGTGTGTGTGCGTGTGTGTACATGTAAATACTGTAATACCAGGATCTCTCTTCCATTATGTTTGTTATTTACCATTGTGAATGTGAACAAGACATTGTACCTAACTTATTGTAAAGATACAGCATCAAGTGTCATCATATCGTAATCCTTACTCTCACATGACACTTTCTCTTGAAGGATGCTCTGTAAATGATGAGCACTGTTACTAATGAGCCAACTGTGTCTGTTTTAAAGAAATACAAGGATATCGAGAGTGTGGTGAAGATAGAGGAGGTGGATGGAGAAGAGCTTGTAAAAAAGTTTGCTGAGGAGATGGAGGAGATGCTTGGGAGGAAGATGAAATCTGTGAAGGTAATATCATCATACAGTCTGTTCCAGCAAACACACATTTAATGCTAACCAGTGTGACACAAGCTCTACTGCAGATATGACCTTGTTTAAACAACAATCAGATGAAAAATTGTTGCAGGTTTAGTGTTTCCTTCGTGGGCAGAGTGTGTCCTTAACCTGCTGTATTTTATTACAGAGGTTAGCAGAAGCGGCAGAGGATGCTGACCTTTACCACGAGTACAATGAAACACTGCAGGTACGTGACAAGATGCTTTAATACAAGGACAGTAATCCCTGTGCACAGTTTGTGACTCTTGAGCCTACACAATTAAAGCACTGTCTAACACAGATAGTAAGAGTATATAACCACTGATTTATAATCAAAATGTACTATCCTTTATTGGTACCCCTAATTGGTGGTGTCTAGAGTGACATACTATCACCACCATAACCATTACTGTATTAAATATTGTCTGCTTGGTCCAAGTATTTGTCCCCTTTTACTTCATTCCCCCTGCGTTGAACACAAGCATACAGGACCTGTATTAATATCAAACATGCAACACTATCTAAGGTTTTTACAGACCAACTAAACAAAAGCATACGCAGGATAATTTTTGAATTGTCTTCAATATTTCATCAATTGATCTTTAAACTACAACAGCATATTAGGCCCAATGTAGGTAAAAAAAAAAAGAAAACAAAAATTGACCTCTTGGGATGAGGTTAATATTCCAAAACAGTATTTCCAAGATTAAAGTGGTAAATTGCATGAAAAAAAACTGGAATATTCTCTGAGATTAAAATGGTAAATTTGCAAGAACAACCTTGGTCACTCCAGGGGGCCAAAATAAGGCACTTGGGCAGTAACCCTTGGCTTCAGATACAGATGCACAATGCACCTTTTCGCATCTGTAAGAGGTGCAACGGGCTTTCAACCAACTACAGTGTAAATGTCATGATCTCCCTGCTCCATGTGTTTTGGGGTTTCTGTTTGTGTTCCTCGTTTCATGTTATTCATTCTTGTTTAATCTGTTTCCTGTTTTATTTTGTAGATTCACTCCTCATGTGTCGTGCCTGGTTTACTTCCTGCCTTTGTGTGTTTTCCCGCCTGTTTTCAGTCACACCTGTCTCGTTAGTCTTTCCCTGTTCCCAGAGTCTTCCCTTCACACCTGCTCTGTATTAGTTTTGTTCGCTTCACCCTAGTGTTCCCCTCCACAACACTGTTGTAAGCCCTGTTGTTTGTTGGGATTCCCTTTACCTGTGGCGTCCGTTGTGTGATGATTTGAAGCAATGTGGTTCCTTGACGATATAAAAACATACTTTTTGTGATATATTTTTTTTGTAAATTTTGTAATATCCAGGTTTAATTATCCTAAATTTACCATTTTAATCTTTGAAATTCTGAGTTTATCATCAGAATATTACCCCCCTCTCCCACCCCTGTACTTTTATTCATTTGTTTATTTTTAACCTAAAATGGTCCTCATACGTCATCATAAAAAGCTCATCATCCTTTACTGTTCTATCTAGTTTGAATACTATAACTCCCTGCTGATCAATACGGTGGATGAGGATGGGAATCCAGTGTCGCTGGGAGGAGAATTCCCTCTGGAGAAAAATGAACACTTCAATAAACTGCCAGTCAACACCCAACAGAGCAACATACAAGTCCCTACAAATGTTTACAACAGAGGTATGAGAGCGTGAACGCACACATGCAGCCTGCATTTATACTGTCCATACATGATTGCTGGTAGAATATCAATTTAATTATTTCTACCTCTTTCTGTAGATCCAGGTATTCTGAATGGAGTCTACATGTCTGAGGCTCTGAATGATGTCTTCATTGACAACTTCCAGAAAGATCCGACTCTCACCTGGCAGTACTTTGGCAGCGCTACAGGCTTCTTCAGGCTCTACCCAGGTGCCTAAACATCCTACATTCAGCAAGTCCTGCATGGTTCCCAAAATCTCAGTATCTTCAGTTGCACGTTTCTCCTGTGTCGGCACATAACAGAGCTGTAGATAAACATTCAGCTACACAAGCCAAACAGTACACTTACCCAGCAACTGACGATGCAGGAAGCTGTCTGTCAAACGTGATGACTCAGTCCCAGCTTCAATATGGCTGCTGGTGATTTCTCTCCTGTGTGTGTGTATGTGTGAGAGAGTAATTAGCGGAGGATTTGTGACACAGCTTGTTTTACTCATCCGCGACCTCATCCATCTCTCCCTCATTTGACAATCTGTCACTATCCATCCATGCATCCATTTGTTCACCCGTCCAACCAACCAGGCAGCTGGGCAGCAGTCCTGAGCTCCTGCCTTTGTTAAATCTCTCTATCTTTCTTTCTGTCTCCAGGGATCCAGTGGACTCCAGATGAAAATGGTGTGGTCACCTTTGACTGCAGAAACAGAAACTGGTAAGGCCATGTTCCTATCAGCATCAGTTCTACTTCCTTATTGAAGCCTTTCGAGTGGTAGCTCTCAGTATCGTTTGAAGGTGGAGAATAGTGGTTGTCCGTGCAGCCTGAAGCCCCCAAATCCCAGGTGTGGGCCCAGACAATCCAAGCCAGCAGTCATTGGGTGCCAGTAGTAACTATGGCTGACCATCACTTGTTTTTTCAGTGTCTGGCACCAGTCTGCCCATATCTGCAACTAAATGCCCAACTGAGCATGTTGAATCAGCTGCAGAGGCAGTCAGTCTCTCTGATTAGTTGTTCAGCCTCCTGAATCAATGTCTTTCCCCATTAAGTGCAGTTTCTCCTTATGTTTTGCCTCAGGGTGCAGGGTCTAAAGTTGATTAAGGTGATGTGGTTCAACACAAACACATTTTATCAATCAGCCTTTGTCTTGACCTTTACCAATAGGTCATGAGATCTGGAAAGACATTGCTGTTGAGTTTTTGGAATATATTTTGTGGCGCTTTTAGTACCACAAGCTGAGTGCCATCTAGTTCTATTATATAGGAGAGAAAGCAGACATCTCTACGATTGATATCTCCGACACTCTGCAACTCACATCAAAACAATCTAGACTGATAAATAGCACAACAGGTAAGAAGAAAAACATGCACTTCTGATTTTAGGGCGAACTGTCCCTTTAAACTCACTCTATTGTCAAACAAAGGTTTGACAGAGGCACATAGCATTTGATCTGGCCTGAGGCAGCTGACTCTGTAGCAGCACAGTTGGTCATATGGAGTAACAGGTGGGTGAGTCAGTGCTCTCATCAGTTGCGGCCAACAAATCAGCTCCTCTTGTCAACACTGAAAGTAGCTCTCTAACTCCTGTTACCTTAGTGCACAGCTGTGGGTGCAGTCTGTGTCAAAGACAGCCGTTTTCACAGCACTGGCACAAGACTAATGCCATTTCGACTTGTCATAGTAAAGGCACGGGTGTTACTAATAACATTTTCGATGGCTCCGTTAGATTCAAGTGTCCCGGTAAACCATGGCAGTGTGACAGTGAGGCAGTATGCACAATACCATCATTAATTGCATTATTTACCTGTGCTTTTCCTGCTGTGACATGTCACAATGTCTGCCCTGTAAAAGGTCTCTCAGGTACACTAATAGTTGAATTACTTTTTGATGGCAGCAGTTCCAGGAACTGTGTCTCGTCCTCAAACAGAACATACTGTTTCCTGGAAGGTTGTACATCTCAGCTGCCGTAGGGGAAATCTCATTCATGCTAATGAGCTTGGAAAATCAGGGGATGATGATAAGGAGATGAAGAGACGCACGGATGGAAGAACAGAGGGACAAATAAAAGGATAAGGCTTAAACTCTGTCTGTTCTGTCTGTTAGGCTGGTAAATAACAATCTCCGCTCATGCCAGAGTGTTATTTGGCTGAGGTTGTTTCTGGGCAATATAGAAGGATTATGAGCATGATCGCAGGGTAGATAATTAAGACAGGTCGAGAAAAAACAGGCCATAAAAAGGGCATAGCCTAAGCTGCTACCATGGGTGTAGGTTTAAATTTCAGCTTTCATTTTCAACACTGGGGGGGCACATATGAAGCAGAGAGTCTGGGGATCCTCCTGCAGAAAATTTTGAGCATCAAACACTGATGAATTTTTATACACTAATGTATAAAATGTGTATAAAACACTAAATTCCAGTGGCAGGTGAAAAAAAGGAATATAATTCAGCAATGCTCTGAGGCAATTTGTATTTTTTTCGTCCGAAATTGTCGCACGTGTAAAAATAAATTCAACCTCACATTGTGTCAATTATGTTTGCGCACTGAGTCTGTAACTTTTGTCCCTTTTGGTGTAATATCTAACAAATTAGCACTCCAAGAATGGCATCGTCAAGTTACGGACTAAACGTAAAGTTATGTGAGATAGGGTTTTGGAAAAAACAAAACATAGTGACAATGTACCTTAAAATAACTCAAAGTTCCATTGGTTTCATACTGGACACAAACACCGGTCTACTGGGATAAAGTCCTGTGTTGTTTGGTCCACCCACCACCCCAATCTGCCTCATTATATAGACTTTCATATATTATACTCCTTCCTTCTTTACTCTTGTAAGTGCACTAGTCAGGTGATCACAGCCTTCCTGATTTCACAGGCTTTCTGGTGAGTTACTTTTCATATGTATACATCCGAACAATGTATGAGAACAGCCTGCGTGTTCACAGTTACTGAAGTTACTGATTAGCGCTGCACGTTAGCTGGGTCATTTTAGAATCAGTTACGTTACTTTTTTTTTTAAGATAATGCAAATCTGTTTCTTATATATTTTACATCACATTCCACGTTCTCTTATTGTGCAAATAAACCTTTTTCAAAGCGCTCACACTTGTTAACATTTCTTGGTGAAAGCTATTTTTTAGAACAGTTTTTAAAAGTAAGCTTTTAATAAGCAATGGAGACAAAATCGTTGGTCGGGGTCCCTCTGAGTCATCAGGCAGACCCAACAGTCGTTCATTATTCCATGTGGAGCGTGCCTCCAAGTCCTCACATTTCTTGCTAAAGGATTCCGCCGTAGCAGAAAGCACATCCGCATTAGCTTGGAGGCTAGTTAGCTGGCCATCAAGCTCGTGAGCTGAGCACTCCAGGTTCGAAATAGTCCCATCTTGTGCAGCAACTTTTTCCTGCAGCGGCCTTAAAGCTGTTGTCACTTCTTTCTTTACATCCTCTGATATTATAGGTTCAAACTTGGCAATAATTTCGGCCCACAAGTTGTCCATCATGTCCTTTAATGCAGCGTAGCATAGCTTTGTTAGCATTCAACTTCTCCAGTTAATCAGGCTCCGGACTTGGCAGACTGGTTTTTTCTTCTAAAACTTGCCATTTATCAGGCCTATGGCCTCCAAAGAGTGGAATGGAATCAAAAGCAGCCCAAAGAAGTACAGAGAATGGGTGTTGGACAGATATGGGGGGTGAGAGCATATTTAATATTAACACATTTACTTCCTACATCGCCTGTGTTCACCCGCTATTCAAAATTGGCCATTTTTAAAAAATTGTGTGGACATGTCCTCAGTGTCCCTGGTGTAAATGAAACCTGTGGTTATAATAAAGATACAGTCATTACTGCTTCCTGCTTCAACTCTCTGTCTTTCTAGGTATATCCAGGCGGCCACTTCACCTAAAGATGTGGTTATCGTGGTGGACGTCAGTGGCAGTATGAAGGGACTCAGACTGACCATAGCCAAACACACCATCAATACAATCCTGGACACACTGGGAGAAAATGACTTTGTTAACATCATAGCAGTAAGTACACACACACACACACACACACACACACACACGATAACACACAACACAGACACACATGAGCAATCTAAGTCCTGACAAGCATGCCATTGAGATTAACACAGACGAGCTAACACTCAGGTACAGCTCAGAGACCGGGGGAAAATACACGGAAACAGACGCACACATGCAGATGGGCACAAATACACACATCAAACATTCAATTCCCACAAGGCTTTTCACTCTTCAGTAACATCAAAGCTTAAAAATTCATTTTGTTTTTAGGTTTTTCAGGATTTTGGCTGCGTGTAGCCCTGCAACCACAAATCGGTGTAATAAGCATGGTTTATCCTGGTATTACTGTGTGTGTAATCATACGCCTCTTGCAAATCCGCTGCCCTTAAGCTGTTTTTACACAGAATTTAAAGCTACACTCCTTTCGATGAAGTGACCATGCTGCAATATCAGTGCTACAGTTTTTATTTTAAAATGAGGTATCCTCAATCGGGAAAAGGATTTAAATCCCACTTTTTTTGTCAGGAATAACATCATGTAATTTGACTTGGAAGTTGACTTGACTCAAACACTTGACACAAAATTTTAACTGCCATATATGCAATAATTTCTCAGTTAGAGAATCAGTGATCTCTCTTTAAAAGTGTAGTTATTATGATATTAACGGATTGATTGAGCGATTAATTTGAGGGTAGTAAAACTCCAATTACTCCTAATTACCACTTGTTATAAAAGCTAATCATGTTGACTGTTAATCATGCGGATCACTGATTATATTGGGCTACATATTTGCTGTCTCTCTCCAGTACAGTGACTATGTTCGCTACGTGGAGCCCTGCTTCAAGGGCACACTGGTACAAGCTGATCTGGATAACAGAGAGGTAACACACACACAGACACACACACAGAAGACACTGGAGATACACACAGTAGAGGCAGACAAGCTAGACAGCTAATTATTCACTTAACCTCTGCTAACCTATTAATCATAGGCTGTTATCTCACTAATCCTCTAAAGACATTATGCTGTCATCACATCACAGTTAAAACATCACAGTGAATGTGTGTTATCAGGATTCAACCTGGCTGCTGGAGGATTTAGTGATGGAACTTTCAGTTCATGTTCATGTGTGGTAAAAGTGTTCCACTTGTGATTTAGATATTTCTTCGTCTCTCTTCTACTTTCAATCTTTGTCTTCTCTCTCCATCTCCTCTTTTCATTTCCTTTACAAAGCAATTACATTCTTCTTCTCTTGCACTTTTTATCTCTCATCATCTCTTTTTTTTAAATTTACACGTACAATACCATTAACTCTTTAACATCCAGATTTACTTTATTTTCGTCTGATCATCTTTTTCCACATTCTGTAATGACTGTTTTTGCCCTATTTCTGATGAAGACAATATTCCAAGTAAACCGTTCCCACGTCTAATGAAAATGAATGTTCCACTAATGTTCCTGTTTACATGCCTGCATACTCCGCTTAATGAGCCCTAACATGTCATTTATCACATCAAAATATGGAAAAGTGGAACAGCCGGAGCTGCTTGTATCATTTTGTTTCTTCAACATTAGATTTTTCCAAAGTTTCCACCACTGGCGGACTTGTTTGACCATGCCAACACAATCTCCCTCTTTCATTCCTTCATCCACTCTTTTGAAAAGTCGGCATTGCAGTATTTGCTTATATACAAAACCCTGTTGATATCCAAGTCTTTCATAATGTTTAAAAGTCGGCGTGTTTCTTCTTCAGACCAGAAATGTGGCCTTTTCTCTTGGGCATGCATCTCTACTCAACCATGCAAATTGTTGGCTAGTTGGTTTGTGTATGTGTGACCATAAACAGGCAAGAAGCCACTTATAGCAAACTGGTAAAAACTGCGATTAATGAACTATATACATGTCTAAAGAATGCTCCTTAAACAGGACTAAAACAGACATATCCCACACGTCTTAATCAGAAAATGCCTCATTTAGAAAAAGGCCTCTCCCAAACAGAATATCCTCTTTACACGACCCACATCAAATTTAGAATATTGTCATATTCAGAATATTAGTGGAATATTAGTGTCAATGAGTCAAATATTCTCGATGTCCTGTGCAAAACTGTATTTACATTATGTGTAATGTATATACAAATTAAGCCCGACATATTAGGTATCTTTGATAACTTTCGGTTCTCTACTTAAAACAAAGTTCTGTCAGTTTCAACATGTTTGAATACACAGCATGAGTTTGGGGTTTAAGGGGTTAATATCGTTTCCCTGCTGCTTTCTTTTATTTTTCCTCCCTTCATCTGTTCTCCTGTTTTTCATATACCAACACCTGCTCAGTCTGCTCTGTCTGCATGTGTGTTATGTGTGTTATGTGTTGGATGTGTGCCCTACTTTCACTCCCCTTCACATCATCGCAGATCAGGTGAGGTCGCTGGCCGCTGATAATTTTTAAGTAGGTCACATGACCTGTCAGCAAGGGATTTGATTGGTTTAATGCCTAGAGAGGCAGGCTGTTACAGAATGGGCTTACAGATGTTGGCTGACACACTTACGCATAAAGTCATGTTGGAACACACACACATTTTCAGGAAGAAAATCCTCAGTTTTGTGGCTCTTATATAAGATTTCCTACATTCTCAGAAAGCTATTTACCCTATTTACTCCTACTGTTAGTCAGAATTAGTTTTCTCAAACCGTAAGAGACCAGTGTGTATTTTTGAAAATAATTTTTGTTATCAGTTTTGTAAAATATTGGGCAGTTGGCTCAGTGACCAGGGGTACTCTGTTTTCAGAAAGGGACACCAGGGGACCCAAAAGAGTCCAAATGGGGGCTTCCTTCATAACATCAACATTTGAAGGCTGCACAGCTTTTTTTACATTTGGGCTTTTTGTGCATGTCTGTTCATTCTGTTTAAACCTGGTATTTCTAAACAGTTGCAGATAAAGAAAAGGCCAAAAATAATAGTAGTAGTACTGTACTATTTGTAAAATTATATTCCAGTAGTGGCTGGGTAGGATTGTTTCTGACTCGTGTGATCCAAACTAATGATGCATGGGTCAGATTTTGTCGATACCCACACCCACTAAACCAGTTATGAGAACCAATCTGCTACACCCAAACCTGAAACAACCCACAAACCACCAACTTTATGCATTATAAAGCACAGTTATTGGAATTGAGGACTGAGACAAGGACAGAGCAACAGACTCAACACTGCAGTGTGTGTGTGTGTGTGTGTTTGAGAAAGAGACTGTGTAGTGTTGTCACTGGAATACTGGAATTTTTTACTGTGATACAATACCCTGAAAAATATTAATATTCAAGACCATTTTAATAACACAAGGAAAATTGACATTGACAGCGGAAAATTTACATTTTAATTAAAAGGTAAATATGAGGCTTTTATATGACAATGACTTTTCTTTTCTTGAATCGTAGCAGAGAACAGCATGATGACTGTAGAGTAAACACAAACAATAAGAGAGAACGAGAAAGAGAAAGTGCAGCTGGTAGTGGTGTATTGATATATACAACAATTTGGCCATTCATCATACTGTGTGCGGGTGTGTATGTCTCTGTGTCTTTGTGTCTGTGTGTGTGTTCGTGTTGATTAATCCTGATTACCTCCTGGTGTTGCAGTGACTTTGTCGTAATTGGTCAGTGTGCCAGGGAGCCGGGGATAATCCCTCCTCCACACTCTTTTACTCACTCCCTCATGATCTCTCTCCATGTTCTCCTGTGGTGACCTGCATTCACCTGCATTTACCAGCAGGATAACATGCACGGCTTAGTGATGATGTCTTTTTGTTTATTTGTTGTGTGTCTCTCTCCAGCATTTCAAGCTCTTGGTTGAAGAGCTTCATGTCAAAGGCGAGGGCAAAGTGAAAAATGCAATGAAGGAATCTTTCAAGATTCTCAACGAGGTTTGTGCCTCTCCGCAGCAAACACAGCAACAGCTAGGTCTCAACAACACAATCCACAGGTCTGCATCAGCTGATTTCATTCGTACAAATATCCAAGATCAAGTAAACTGTATGTGTGCGGATGTGTGTGTGTGTGTGTGTGTGTGTGTGTGTGTGTGTGTGTGTGTGTGTGTGTGTTTAGGCTACAGCGCTGGGCCAGGGCAGCCTGTGTAACCAGGCCATCATGCTGATAACAGACGGAGCCATGGAGGACTTCCAAGATGTTTTTGAAGAGTTCAACTGGCCAGAACGACGGGTAGGACACACAAATGCACACACAAGCATAAACAAACACAAGCACCAGTGACATGTACTGTATGCACACAATCACGAATCATTTACAGTGTTTATTTAAAGGAACAGTGTGTAAGATTTAGGGAGATTTAGCGGCATCTAGCAGTGAGGATTGCAGATTGCAACCAGCTGAAACTTCTTTAATGGCGATTTGGCCAGTTGCCATTAAAGTTTAATGGCGCTCGGCGGCGTCAGGGGAAAACACAGCTGGACATGAACAAAAGTTAAGGTGACAAAAGTCCGATTAGAGTGGTGTTCGTGTCCCGTGAGATCATAAAGCCAAACCCTGTTCTGTTGTTGCCTAAACCCAACCACGTGTGCAAAAAACACCAATTCGCTGCTTTTATTTTGAAAGTGTGTAAATGTTAAATTTCCTGTGAAAATAGAAGGTTATTTTGAAAGAAGACAATGCGTGTAACAGGCAGAACTTGACACGGCGTCCCAGAACGTCAAAAACCAACACACCCAAGGTACCTTTCACATCCTATCTGGACGTGGAAAGTCCATGACCAAACGTCGATATGTGACGAGGTGGGAGTGAGAATGTGTTGTTCTGGGCTACTATAGAAACATGGTGGTGAACGTCGCAATCTCTGATGAGGACCATCTCCCTTTGTAGATATGAACAGCTCGATCTCAGGTGATTAGACACTAGAGAAACATTCTTATTATATTATATTCCCTTCCCTTTATATATCCCCCTAAATCCTACACACTGGACCTTCAAAGCTGTTTGAGTGACAAATGATTGAGGTTTATCACATCACACTAAATACTTTATTGTCTCTCCAGGTGCGAGTGTTCACCTATCTGATTGGACGAGAGATGACATTTGCTGACAATGTTAAATGGATTGCCTGCAACAACAAGGGTAAGAGGTGGAGGAATCAGTTGCCTGAAGGTCAGATAAAGTGCACAGTGACATAAAAGTTGCTAGATTGTTCTGCCACAGACTTTAGGATGAGAAGTTTGGGTAGCTTCAGCAACAAAAAATAGAGAAACAGGTGTAAAACTACTGCAATTACTTGCTAAGTTTTAAACAAAACAGAGCAAGAAAGGAGGTGTGCTGGCTCTTTGTGGTGTTCCCAGGTGGTGCTGCATGGGACTGGGTATCAGGTGCTGCCCTCTTGTGAATTACATGAGGTCATGCAGCAGCTCAGGCCTGAAAGTAATCACTTTATCCTGCTCTGTGCACACCAAAAATCCATGGCTAAATACCTGATTATCATCACAGATACACTGTAAACACATCCCTGGCCAAGGAATATCATATCTGCGTGTGTGTCTCTGTGTGTAATAGGTAACAGGTGCACTCCCTTCTGCTGCGTACACTGGCAGTTGCTTCTGCCAGCAACAAAATATCTGTCATAAATAGACACGAAAATGCTTAATGCTACACTGCTGCAAAAACCTAAATACAGGTTCAGTTTTACTTGAGTAAGCAGGTCTACTTAATAACATTCACAGCAGCACTCCTCAGGAGACGTTACAAAGGGGAAAAGGGTTGCACACATTCACATTTTCATATCTGGCAGCGCTTCAGTAGCCTGTTGTCACTGAGCAGCTTCACTGCAGGTATCCCATTGACGTCATCGTCTCCCACTTGTAGAAATGCCATAAACCTTGGACTAAGCCAAGCTCATAAAAAAACGTCAAAAACACATTTTCACTGATGAGAGATTCAAGCTGTTTTTTTTTCATTTAAAACAGCTTAGTGTTTTTTGGGAATTCGTGGTATTTGAAGTCGGATAAGTGAAATTGCTGCTTAAATGTAATACCCAAAGGCCAGAAGCAGAAAGATAAAAATAATACGGGGAACATTTTCTTTGCTGAAATTTATGGGTCCTGGGTTTTCCATCTGTGTAATTTGTGTTATATATAAAGTGTGTGTACATGTATTTGTGTGTCCTGCAGGTTACTACACACACGTCTCCACACTGGCTGACGTCCAGGAAAACGTTATGGAGTACCTCCATGTTCTCAGCCGGCCGATGGTCATTAACCACGATCACGACATCATCTGGACTGAGGCGTATATGGACAGTGTGGTCAGTCTGCTTCTCACATTATAAGTGTGCTTGCTGGGAAACACACACTGTTATCTTTCATCAGTATTATCTGGCGTAATGATCCATCATACAGTGTTTTTCTGGAGGGCAACAGAGATAAACATTCAAATGCAATCTCTTTATCTCTCTCTATAAAAACAGTTTAACTATATAGTACCATGTTGCACCGAGGTAACATACCCCTTTTCGTCCGTTAACACACTCAGCCCTAAGGAAACAATAGCCTTATTTATACTGTAATATGACTTTCTGGAGGCCATACAGAGTCCCTTCTTGGGGGCCTTTCTTGCATAGTTCAGCTCCATCAACTCTCAACAAAATAGGTCTGAAAACATCTTTTTCTGTCATTTTACAATCTGGAAAAAACAAGATTCACAATCATAAAGGGCTAATGTATATATATATTTTTATTGTTTCATTTACTTTATTTGATAATGAAGTAATAGAAAATTGCTGAAATGCAAAACTCTAGCAACTCCAGTGTTGTGTGAAGTAAAATGACTGTAGCCTATTTGTAAAAGGATTCTTGTGAGATAACGGATTCAGTTCCCTGTTGGAAAGGGCTGTCCAAGGGCAAAGCAAAACAGTGAAAATACTCTAAATGTAGCGTACACTTAAAGTGATAATGACTTTTTTTAGGTAGGCCTTTTTTAGGTGGCTAAAAAACAAACCTATTGAAGCAACTTTTGCTCAGTGTTGTTTTTATTTATGCTCGTGACGCATGGGTTTTCCACCCTGAAGTTATTGTGAACAGCACTGTGCAACTAGTGTTAGGCAAGTTATTTGGAAAATGAAAAACATAACTCATTAGTTATTATGCATTAAAAAAAGCAATAATATTACTTCAACAAAGAGCATATTCCTCCACTTCTTGACAGCAGCTACAATACTAACCTGCACCTTCAGCCTCTGCAACAAGCTAACATTAGACACCCAGTCCTATTTAAATAATAGCAAGAAAGCAAAAAACGACCATCCCAATTAACAAAGCATGAGTAACTATAACATTTTTAGTGATTTTTTTTATACCTTATTGTATTTGTTAGCACTGTAACAACTCACTGTACTTCGTAGTGTACTGTTAGCAACATTGTTAGCCACAAAGCATCCAACCGGCAATGCACCACCAGCTACTTTGCAACATGCCAACACAAATTCAGCCCAAGCTGGTTTTGCTCAATTCAAATTTTTCCTCCTCTGCTACCCCAACTATACCTGCTTCTTTTGGTTTACGTTTCCTCCTTTATCTCAGTATCTGTTTTCATCTGTGGCATACACATCTTTTCACTGCCATTTCATGCTTGTCGTTGTCTTTCCTCCATCTTCACCTTCAGTTCCCAACTACAAAAGAGGTAATGTTACTTAGAGCTCAAATGTTGCTTTGCTATACCTACGTTTTTAAGTAACTTTAGCTGTATAAAATGTAGCATATAGCACGTGTCATGTCTTGCTTAGCCTTTTATTTACAGTCAATAGCTAACAGTATGTGTTCCACCATTGTTTTAAATGCTAACGTTAGCTTCTAGTTAGCACCTAGCCTGTAGTTTGCTAGCCTAGCTTAGTGAAGCTTTTAAAAATGTGTTTTCACCTGAAACCTGAAGGATAGCATGCAGCATTGCTCCTTAGCTTTTATTTTTTTTTTAGAGTTTTATCTTCACTATGTACTTTTCACTGAACTCAATTCACAGGAGCATGTTTTTTTAATACTTGAGGAACATTTTGTTAGCTTCTTTCCCTCTGTAACACATTAGCCTTCCTAACCATCTCCATTTCACTCCATTTTTCACCATGGGTCAACAGAAACAAAATTAACGAACTTCATATACATTTACAGTTGTTTTCTCCTTACTTAGTTAGCTTATTTAGCCTGTTTAAAAAAATGCAGAGTATGTCACTGTGGTTGTTCTTGTGTGTACCACAGCTGTTCAACAGTCAGGCCCAAAGCCTGCTCCTGATGACCTCGGTCGCCATGCCTGTGTTCAGCAAGAAGAAAGAGACTGTAAGTCTTCATTTTTAATCTCCGTTAATACCATTACCCTTAAGGTGACCTGATAGTGTGCATTTATAAACCTGCTGTGTGTTTCCTGTAGTTGTCTCATGGGATTCTGCTGGGAGTGGTAGGAACTGATGTGCCCTTGAGAGAACTGATGAGATTAGCTCCAAGATACAAGGTAAGCCATCCACAATATACACGTGTCGTGAACAGGAATAAAAAGCTGTACACATAATCTGTATTGATTCTTCTCTGAGGTAGCCGGTGACATTTGATTCATAATATCATTCATTAGTAATGATTTTTGTTGTAGCCCTGAAGTGTAGTGTGTTGTATCCTTATCTCTTTCTGTCTCTTCAGCTGGGTGTCCATGGTTACGCCTACCTCATCACCAACAACGGCTACATCCTGTCTCATCCAGACCTACGGCCTCTGGTACAGACAAAGATCGTATTGTACAGTGAATTATTGCAGCTGAGAAACTGCTGAAAATGTATAACCCTGCTTGACAGATTTATTGCAGTCAGCTAAGCATAATAAAATGGGGTAGGTTCCTAAAGACTTGTTTTGTTGTTTCTATGTTTGTGTGCATGTGTGTGACAGTATAAGGAGGGGAAGACGCTCAAGCCAAAACCCAATTATAACAGTGTTGATCTGGCGGAGGTGGAATGGGAAGACACTGAGGAGAAAGTGAGGAACAGACACTCAAACACATATTTTTGTCATTTTCCAGTATGTCAGTGTGAGTTGTGTTTTCATCATGTGATGCCTATGTTTCAGCTGAGGACAGCCATGGTTAAAGGAGAAACTGGAATGTTGTCTTTAGACGTGAGAACTTCAGTGGATAAAGGAGTGAGTACTTCTGTTTTTGTGAGCCTGTCTCTGTGTGTCAAGACAGCAACAGACGCTGCTCGCTCAGAGATGAGATTCATTCTGTGGGACTTTATTGTGTTTTCTTGTATTATTCAAGTTTACTTTGAGGTGACAAGTTCTGTATTTTTTATCTTTTATATACATGCTGTCTTCCTCTCTGCATTCACTATCATTTTTACAAACTCCGTGCATCTCTGTATCTCTCACAGAGGAGAGTGATGTTCCTGAAGAATGATTACTTCTACACCGATATCAATGAGACACCATTCAGGTTTGTCTGATTGCTTCCAACTTAAACCTGCACTTCAGAGCTTTTGTCTCCTCCCTCTGGCAGTGAGAGTTACTACACACACTGTTGATAGCGTGCTAATGCAAACTATTTAGGATTATCCCCCATAGCTTCCACCATACACCAAGCTGCTGCTCTGTTATGTGGTGGCAACGGTCTCTTCCCACTTCTTGACCCCTTTAGCTCTTCTGTTCACTTGTGGTGCGCCAGAGTAGGAGAGTTGCCACAGACACCAGACACCACAACTCTGGTATACTGTGAACTGCAGAGGCTTCCCTGCTGGTGATAGGCTTAATCAGCATTGTGTGAACTTGTTTGGCAAGGGCTTGAATTAAATGGACGTTTATTTTTATGTTATTTTTGTGTTAAAGTTTAAACAGGATTAAATGAGGTGTCAAGTTTTAAATTATGTCCACCATATCCAAAAAGCAACACCTGTCTACCTGCATGAATTTATGAACAGCAAGAACACAGCATCAAATGAAGTACTATCTCTTCCATCCTATTGTTCTATCTAGCCTACACGTTGGCTCAGAGTAGGAACAAATGCTTACTGTAGAAAATAACAGTTATGATGAGCATGAATCGTCCTGGCCTTGACAAATAACTTCTCTATTTGACAGTCTGGGTATTGTGCTGACTAGAGGATATGGACGGTATATCTTTATCGGAAATGTCTCTGTTGAAGAGGGTAAGTCCTCTTTTCTGTCTTAGTTTCTCTGTATATGTGTCTGCCTTCTTCACTCTCTCACTCTAATCTTTTTTTGCTTCAGGTCTTCATGACTTACTGGCTCCAGACCTGAGCATAGCTAGCGAATGGTGAGTATTGTATAACTAGCAAAACACAGATATTACGGTTGAAGCTCTTCAGTAAAATTTGATTACAGTACATTTTTGTGATGTACATATATATATATATGTGTGCGCGTGTGTGTGCTTGTAGGACCTATTGTGAAACAGACATTGACCCAGCCCACCGTAAACTGACCCAAATGCAGGCTGTGGTGCGATACCTCACAGGCAAAGAACCAGATCTGGAGTGTAAGTGGATGCTTTAACTTCAGCACATGCACACCAGGGATCACAGGAGAAAAGAAACACACAGTGTGACGTGTACTTGAACACACCACTCCGTCTTTGTCAAGTTTGTTTCTGATCTTGTGAGAGATTATCTTATTTTAAAATCCTAGTAAAACTAAGAATAGTGGCCAAACTCTGCCAAATTATTTATTAAATTATTTCTGAAGTGTGTTCATGACAGTTGCAGTAATCTAAATGCCTTTAAAGAGTTAGAATGAGATTATTTGTCTGGACACAAACTGCAGGTACATCGGGATACACTGTGACTGTGATCTTAGAAATGGCTGGCATCACTCAATGCTGAATTTTTATTTTCTAACGTCCTCTCCTTTTCTAATGCCTCAGTTTATCATCTACTGCATTCATGTTTTTTCTCCTAACAGGTGATGTGCAATTGTTGCAACAAACTCTGTTTGACGCTGTGGTCACGGCTCCTATGGAAGCCTACTGGACTGCGCTCATGCTCAACACATCTGGGTAAATAATAACACACATGCACACGCTGCTGTCAAGATGACAGATCTCTTTCCATTTTCTCAGACTCTAGCAAATTTCCACATTTACCTTAGTTGTTCTACTGTCCGCCATTTCTGCTACTCAGGATGCAAAGAATGTATGTTGATTCTTCTCAGTAACTGGGGATAGTTTTCAGTAGCTGCCAGGGAAAACAAAAGCACCACCCTCTTCCTGTTTTGGTTGTGCAGTGGTTGACGCACTTCATTTGTGCCGCAAATTGAGCCTTCATTTTCTTGGGAGATTGTATCTGGTGGCAGATGGAATTGCACAGTGAAAACGAGGCTTATAGGGAACCAATCTAAATGCAGATGGGGTCATTGTTCTATAGCTATTACAATGTGCAATCCACATTTACTTCATCATGATAAGTTAAAGCAAAAAACTTGTCAATTTCCACTTTAATTAAGACATGAACTTTTTGACATGATTAATCTATTTTAAAAAAAAAAACATTTACCCTTCTATCTGCTCAACTTCCCTCTTTGTCAGTCTCATTTTTTCTCTCTGTCTCTCTTTCAGTATGGAGGAGGGGATGGAAACGGCATTCTTGGGCACTCGTTCAGGCCTGATGAGATTCCAGAGATACGCTGGTGTTGAGAAGAGAATTGGCAAGTGAGTAAGAAAAATTTTTTTTTTGATGTATTAAATATCATCACATCTTACATCAAAGATGTTGGATGATAGATTTAAATTCTGGATTAAAAAGATGTTACATCTTGATGTGTCATTATACAGAAAAATAAAGCTCCTTAATGTTCTTTCAAACATTAATTAGACTTTTTAATTAGGAAAGCAAGATTTTTATAGATACCTCCAATTAAGAAATTACTGCAACCCAAAAATTAAAGAACAAAAACACCAGAGAGGCCAGAAGTACACTTTATCCAGCTATTTATTAATGCATATAAATCAGATATTAAAGGAGGGGTCATCGCTCGACTCTCTAAGCCTCTCCACAGTCTATAAGCTTATTCGACAAAATATATAAAGAACAGATGGGAGAAGGATGGAGACCTGTCAATAAAAGATGAAGAATGACAAGATATCTGTGTATTGCAGTGGAAAAGCACAAAATCTCATGCCTGGAGTTAATTTTAACGGAAAAGATGTAGCTCGATTTTCATCACTCCTCTTATGATGGCACATTATGACAGCGGTAGTTCTGAGTGCTGGAGGAATTGTGGCTGTCAAACTCCAAACCACGGCAATGTTTTCTGGGATATTGCCAAAATAAACAGAATTACTGGAAATAAATCCACAAGGCAATTCAATCCATCTTTAACATGCATATATCATTAGAATTGAAAGTCATATATTTAGGCTATATCCCCCCTGAGGCAAAAGGCAATGGGAAAAACTTAATGGGCACATTTCTGGCAGCAGGGAATGAGGCTCTGACCAGAAGATGGATGATGCATGTTGGTCATAGTATAAATAACTGAATAGATGTGACAATGGAGATTTATATGATGTTAAAGATGTTTTTGTCTGTACACTTAAAGATGGACAACAACACTAGGAAAAATGGATGCAATATGTCAAACCTCTGAGACCTGACTTTGTTAAAATAATTGCTGGAAGGAATATCCTTAACTTTTTGATAATAATAATATTAATAAACTTTATTTATATAGCACCTTTCTTACAAGAAACGCAGCACAAAGTGCACAGATTAAGTGATTCATAAAATCTTAGAGTTGTAAAACTATAAATCATAAAATCAAGTAAGGTTTTAAAAGAGTTGCAGCAGCATGAAGCGTAAATAGAAAGTAAAAGTGTAAAAAGAAAGAGTTTCAGACCTGTATCAGGAAAGTCAGAGCGAGTTAAAGGCTAAAGTGAACAGATATGTTTTTAGCTTTCTTTAAAAAATATTTATTTTTTATCTAGTTGTTTATTTTTATTTTTTTTCACCTGTTGTATTCTCTTCTGTGTCCAAATATCTAACATGTACAGTTGTGTGAAGGCAGCCTGCTACAAGCATGTTTATTTTATTTTATGTTTTATTTATTTATTTTTTAATGTTAGCCTTTATCTGTACCTCTCTGAATGTGTATAGCTATGTTATGGCTCTTTTTTCACAGTCATCCCTTGAAAATGGAAAGAAATAGATTATGAAATCAATCTAAATGAAAACAAGGCGGAGAAGTTATTCTTGTGTTATAAGATTCTTTCTTACAATTCTTTCTTTTACTCTTGGCTCTGAAAACTTTTTTTCACTGCTTGTATATTCATTTTTTCATAGACTATGGATGTGATAACACTGTATTTTAAAATAAAAATACAACAAACAAAAGCATAGCATCAAACTAGCCATTATGTCCACAACCAAAAGGTTTAAAACTGGAAATACATAAAGAGTTAAAACTGATTTTAATGAAAATGATAGCAGTTAAAGAGCTAAACTTGAAGCTGGGATTTCAGTAAGGTGACAGTTCGCCCTCTGGTGGTCAACAAAATGGCAGCTGGTAATGAGTACACTGTCTTTTTGTCTTTCCTCAACTATTCCTAAATCCTCCTGTCGTTCTCTTTTTCCTATCCTCCTTTTGAATCTTCCTTCTTTTCTTTTGTCATCATAGTTAGTCAGTAGATAGATATAGATACGTTTTTTTCTTTCAAGGTTATTTTTATCTCTCCCCAGGTCTTTCCTGACCGCCACAGACAAGGAGAATATGTTCACATTGGACCATTTCCCAGTGTGGTACCGCAGAGCATCCGAGAATCCCGCTGGACAGTTTCTATACTACATGCCCAGACAGGAGACTAAAGGTAGAGGAGATACCCTCACTGAGTAAACACATACACACACACACACGGGCACACACAGCACTTCCTGTGCTTTTTTTATTTCCAATTTTCTCAGCCGTGTTCAGCAAGTTGAGCCAAAAATCTCTCAGTGACAGGCTCATTTCTCTACAGCCAGCAGCCTACAACTGCTCCTGTCTGTTTACTCTCTTGTAAATGTATGGAGTTTGTACCAAATACACGTTTGGAAAACTTGAAAAAATATGTGTCAGCTCAGACTTGATGGATTTTCTGTTTACGTTTATTCTTCACCACAGTTCATATTCTGTGAATGTTGCTGTTGTGAAGAATAATCTGTGGCTCTCGAGTAACAAAGCTAACAGCTACTGTCATCATTTTTATCATCACATCACACTAACACTTAACTTCATCTGTATATGCAGTCTAGACATTAAAGTCAATAGCCCGACCCTTCTCTGCCTCTGGATTTAATTTTCTTATTTATCTCTGCTGGAATTAAACGTATTTTTTAAGTGCTTTAAAAAACATGTTGCTGCAAAGTGCTCCAGGCAGCAACAAAGGACAGGATTTTGAATTTAATCTTCACTTAATAGTTCAGACTTAAATGTAATTTTGTTGTACTTTGAGCATGAGGCTGATAACACTGCCCTTCCTCATAACAGAATACAGTGTGTGCGTTTATATCAACTACCTCACTTAATCATACGTCCAGATTAAATGCACTTGTGTTTTTTAGGCTGTTTATTATTTCCGACAGCTACTACACTATATACTAAATCAACACATGACATTTAAAGGGACAGTTAACCCCAAAATCAAAATACATATTTTTCCTGTTACTTATCTCTCTTAGATCTTAAATATCGGCCATAGAGATATCTGCCTTCTCTAGAATATAATGGAATTAGATTGGACTCGACTTGTGGTGCCCAAAGTATCAAAAAATATATTTGATTTCATTTTATTTACATTTGATTACTTAAGATAATCCACAGACCTTGCTGTGTGCAGTTTAATGTATGTTTAATGTTTTTTTTCTTACTGAGCTACACCAGCCAACCATATCACTGTGCTAAAGCAAACGTGAATCTACTGCTTGTTAACATTAAAGCTCAGCTGAGGAGGACGCCAAGAGCTTCTTGTCCGTGTGCAGATGCACGTTACTTCCGTGTAGTGATACAGTTGGTGGGTGTAGTTTAGTGGGGGGAAATGGTTCCTTCATGAAATTGGACACAACAAGGACTGTGGATGGTGGCATGGTGGAGCAGTGGTAAGCATTGTCACCTCACAGCAAGAGGGTTCCTGGTTTGAACCTGGGGTAGGGGGTTCGAACCTGTGGGGGGAGAGTTAAAATGTTCTCCCCATGTCAGCGTGGGTTTTCTCCAGGTACTCCTGCGTCCTCCCACAGCCGAAAGAAATGCGGGTTTATTAGTGACTCTTAATTACCTGCAGGTGTAAATGTGAGTGTGAATTGTTGTCTGTCTCTATGTGTCAGCCCTGTGATAGTCTGGTGACCTGTCCAGGTGTACCCTGCCTCTCACCCACTGTCAGCTGGGATAGGCTCCAGCTCCCCGCGACCCCCAACAGGATAAGTGGTTACTTAAAATGGATGAAGGTAGGGCTTTGAGCATCACAAGCCGAGTGGCATCCAGTTCCATTATAATGGAGAGAAGGCAGACATCTCCACGGCTGATATCTCCAACACTCTGTAACTCACATCAAAACAGTCTAGATTGATAAATAGCACTACAGGTAAGAGGAAATATGTATTTTTGATTTTGGGGAGAGGATGTTTGTACTTTAGAAAGTTTGAAGGTCTATTTCTCAGTACTATTTTTATTTATTTATTTTTTTGTAACCCTTATCTATCCAGGTAAGTCCTGTTGAGAGCAACAATCTCTTTTTCAAGGGAGACCTGGCCAAGACAGCAGCATAAAGAAAAAGATACAAACAACTAAAAAACCACAATAAAAACAAACGATATACAGTAACACGTTTAAGTATTAAAATACCTACGCACAATGACAAGTACCAACTGATTTACTCACCCTTGTACTTACGAGAATTTTAAAATCAGGGAGTCTGACCAGTTGTCTTAGATTCAAATCTTTTTGAAGACTATTCCAACTGAGGGGAGCAGAGCACATAAATGCTTTATTTCCCAGCTCAGTCCCTGCACAAGGAACAGACAACGAGACAAGATCTTAAGATCTCAGACTATAACTACAGTCAGATCTCTGTTCAATCAAAGTGCAAATGTATGATGGGAGTTTGCACAGTATGGCGTTATAAATGAACAGATTTTAAGATGGCAATAAATGTTTCATGTTACATGAATAAAATGAAACATTTCATGATACTGCCATCGTTTTAAACCAATGAAAGTACAAATGTACAAAAGAAGTGTCTTGTATATGTTCTAGGCTGATGTTAGATGCAGTTTGTTGTGTTCAGATAAATTCAGGTACTATGAGCCTGACTATAGCGCCACCTCGAGTGCAGAGGAGGTGGAGGTCCAAGCGGAGGAGGGAGGGAGAAAACGAAGGGAGGCGGAAAAGGAGGAGGAGGAGGAGGGTAGAGGAAAAAATTTACTTATACTTGGCATGCCTCCTCTTTTTATTCATCCTCGTTCTGTTCTTCCTCACCCCTAATTTCAAAGCATGATGAGCCCTGTGGTTTCAGTTTTCCGTTTCTCTACCCGTCTTTGTTTTCTTTTTCTAGCTCTGTTTCTAGCTGCTGTTTCTCCTTTTTCTTCTGTCTCATTCCTCCACCTCCGTCTCTCTCTGTCACTGCATGAGCATGCAATTAAAGTGTAGGAACCTCCTCTCCTCTCTCAGGGAATCAGTGAGCTTTCTGGTTCATTTGGATTGTGCTGAGTTGGTATCTCTCTTGTCGTCGATGGATTTTTGTTAAGAGTAAAAATCTGGTTTAATGGAGTGTGTTGGCTGTATTACCCCTGTCAGTCTGTTACTACATTATGCTACAATATTCAATGGCAAAAACAAAGAAATCCCATTCTCATCCAAATTTCAGAATGTCCTAAATGTGGAATTTTCATGCAGAAATATAAACATGGGGCTCATAGAAACACACAGTACACACACACACTGAGTCCTTCTGTTAGGAGTGTGTTAATCGTTTAGCTATCATACCCCCTGTTACATAACGCTTAAAATGTTAATCTGGCTGGAATGTGCGGCTTGGTGACAGTTGGCATCAGCTGGCATAACGGCTGTGAATAGGCACACACAAGACGAATGCATGACTGTATTAAATATTACCAGCCGAGTCTAACTCAATCTGTCACCCACATATTTTACAAAACCACATTTTGGCATATCTGTGCTAACACTTCAGCTGTCACTATCACAGTAAGTGCTCACAGACTTAGAAATTCAGTATGTGAATAGATAAATATTTCTAGGAACATTTTGCTTTTCAGCTCCTGTGCATGCAAATGCATGTGTACATGTATGGAAATAATGTGTGTTTGTGATATGCATGTTTCTGCATGTGTGTTTTGATAACGTTCTGTGAATTGTTGCTAATTGTGTGTGTATTGCTCCACCAGCTGGGAGGATAGTGATCTCGACCACTGCTGTTACTGTTACAGTGGGCAAGAAAACTGCCATCGCTGGAGGTAGGGTGACAATTTTGTTTAAATACTCTCTCTTTTTCTGTCTTTTACACACATTTTTTTCACTGTTCCCTCTCTCTTTCTCACCCCTTTTTTAGTCTCATCTTTTCCTCACATGCACTTGCAATTTTCGCTCCTTTTAAACTTTACTCTTCTCTTGCAAAGTGTCCTCTCCCCACATGTTTAAAGCATCTTCTGCCTCTTCATTCTCAGCTCTTTCTGTTCTTTCTCTTGTCTGTCTTCTCATGCGGTTTCACATGGAGAGATTGGCTGATTTGTTGGTGACATGTGAAGTTGTTAATTGGATGGTGACTGCTGGTATAGCATCGCTTTCCAATCAGCATTTTGGCATTGATGTGCTGATTTGTCAGCGCCGTGCTTATTGGATGTGCTGTAGACTTCAGGCCAAAACAAACTAATGACAAACTTGCATCTTTGGTCATGGATTTGTTTTTGTAGTAACAAAAAACAAAGAGTTTGGCTTTTTTCCTTCATGGTTCGGTATTTACTTTACCTTATTCTGTTGTTGTTCTCACTGGAAGTTGCTCTGAAGAAGATAACAAGGTTTTTTGAGGACAAGAGGATTTGGGGAGCTGAGTGTAATTTGTCTAAGATGTGGAGATCCATACATTTCTACAGCAGGATAAACAATGCAGGCTTTGACTCGACCAACACAGGATTTTTTTTTTAGTCAGTACTGATATCAGTACTTGAGAATGATAAGAAGCTGCTTACAAGATACTGTCCAGTATTTGTTTTGTAAATTATTTGTATAAATACTCCTCTTTTCAGCTCGACAAGACAAGAAAATTTGAAGTTTATATTAATTTAAATAACAACAGTAAAACACATGAAGAGATATTAATTGTGAATTGAAAAAAATATGGTCAAAATTTACAAAAATGGCGCCAGTGAAACAATCTTATCTCAGTGTCCATTTAGTAGATGTTTTTTAGCTTTGGATCATATCACATGATCTTCATCAGCAGATAGAGTTTTCATCTCATAGAATTAAACCTCCAGCTTGGACAAGACATCCAGAAAGTGCACTAATAACATAGAAATTCTGACATCTGCAATGACATGAAAACCAAGGAAACTCCATGTGCTGATGAAGGTCATGGCTGCCTGCAAAATTCCACAGTAACATGCTACTTAGTGGGCCAAAACATTTCGCAAAATTTTTCAAGTATGTCTGAAACCTTTGTATGAATTTAGTAGTATGTGAGTTACGTATTATTTCTGGTGAAATATTACAGTATGTAAACACTGGACACTACGCTGACACACAAATCCTACAATGCAAAGTGATGAAGGACAATGTTTATAATGAACAGCCACCAAAACAGTTCTGTAACATCAATAACACTTTAATTTAAGTGTAAGTATGTATGAAGTTGGTGTGGCATCTGCAGTGATGCGAGCGCTGCGCTGGACCATCATGGTGAAGAGAGAGCTGAGCTGGCAGGCAAAGCTTTCAATTTACTGGTCCGTCTACCCTCACCTATGGTCATGAGCTCTGGGTAGTGACCGAAAGAATGAGGTTGCGGATACAAGCGGCCAAAATAAGTTTCCTCTGTGGGGTGGCTGGGCTCAGCCTTAGAGATAGGGTAAGGAGCTTGGACATCAGGAGGGAGCTCGAAGTAGAGTCGCTGCTCCTTCACGTGGAGAGGGGTCAGTTGAGGTGGTTCGGGCATCTGATCAGGATGCCTCCTGGGCGCGTCCCATTGAGGGTGTTCTGGGCACGTCCCACTGGTTGGAGGGATTACATATCTCGTCTGGCCAGGGAACGGCCAGGAGGAGCTGGAAAGCGTTGCTGGGGAGAGGAACATCTGGGATGCTTTGTTTGGCCT